>JAGDYQ010000022.1:6080606-6129010 GCA_021962125.1 Bulinus truncatus
ACAGAAACACCAATAAAGACAGAAACACCAAAAAAGACAGAAACACCAACAAGGACAGAAACACCAATACAGATAGAAACACCAATAAAAACAGAAACACCATAAAGACAGAAACACCAATAAAGACAGAAACACCAACAAGGACAGAAACACCAATACAGATAGAAACACCAATAAAGACAGAAACACCAATAAAAACAGAAACACCAATAAGGACAGAAACACCAATAAGGAAACACCAATAAAGACAGAAACACCAATAAGGACAGAAACACCAACAATGACAGAAACACCAATAAGGACAGAAACACCAATAAGGACAGAAACACCAATAAGGACAGAAACACCAATAAGGACAGAAACACCCATAAGGAAACACCAATAAAGACATAAACACCAATAAGGACAGAAACACCAATAAAGACAGAAACACCAATAAGGACAGAAACACCAATAAGGACATAAACACCAATAAGGACAGAAACACCAATAAGGACAGAAACACCAATAAGGACAGAAACACCAATAAGGAAATACCAATAAAGACAGAAACACCAATAAGGACAGAAACACCAATAATGACAGAAACACCAATAAGGACAGAAACACCAATAAGGAAACACCAATAAAGACAGAGACACCAATAAGGACAGAAACACCAATAAAGACAGAAACACCAATAAGGATAGAAACACCAATAAGGACATAAACACCAATAAGGACAGAAACACCAATAAGGACAGAAACACCAATAAGGACAGAAACACCAATAAGGACAGAAACACCAATAAGGAAACCCCAATAAAGACTCAGAAGCACAAATAAAGACAGAGACACCAATTAAGGACAGAAACACCAACTAAGGTGGGAGAAACACTAGGATAAAGACAGAAACACCAATAAGGACAGAAACATTAATAAGGATAGAAACACCAATAAAGACAGAAATACCAATAAGGACAGAAACACCAATAAGGAAACACCAATAAAGACAGAAACACCAATAAGGACAGAAACACCAATAAGGACAGAAACACCAATAAGGAAACACCAATAAGGACAGAAACATCAATAAGGACAAAAACACCAATAAGGATAGAAACACCAATATAGACAGAAACACCAATAAAGACAGAAACGCCAATAAGGACAGAAACACCAATTAGGAAAGAAACACCAATATGGACAGAAACACCAATAAGGACAGAAACACCAATCAGGACAGATACACCAATAAGAACAGAAACACCAATAAAACAGAAACACCAATATGGACAGAAACACCAATAAAGACAAAAACACCAACAAGGACAGAAACACCAATACAGATAGAAACACCAATAAAGACAGAAACACCAATAAGGACAGAAACACCAATAAGGACAGAAACACCAATAAGGAAACACCAATAAAGACAGAAACACCAATAAGGACAGAAACACCAATAATGACAGAAACACCAATAAGGACAGAAACACCAATAAGGAAACACCAATAAAGACAGAAACACCAATAAGGACAGAAACACCAATAATGACAGAAACACCAATAAGGACAGAAACACCAATAAGGACAGAAACACCAATAAGGACAGAAAGACCAATAAGGACAGAAACACCAATAAGGACAGAAACAACAATAAGGACAGAAACACCAATATGGACAGAAACACCAATAAGGACAGAAACACCAATCAGGACAGATACACCAATAAGAACAGAAACACCAATAAAACAGAAACACCAATAAAGACAGAAACACCAATAAAGACAGAAACACCAAAAAGGACAGAAACACCAATACAGATAGAAACACCAATAAAACAGAAACATCAATAAAGACAGAAACACCAATAAAGACAGAAACACCAACAAGGACAGAAACACCAATACAGATAGAAACACCAATAAAGACAGAAACACCAATAAAAACAGAAACACCAATAAGGACAGAAACACCAATAAGGAAACACCAATAAAGACAGAAAAACCAATAAGGACAGAAACACCAATAAGGACAGAAACACCAATAAGGAAACACCAATAAGACAGAAACACCAATAAGGACAGAAACACCAATAAGGACAGAAACACCAATAAAGACAGAAACACCAATAAGGATAGAAACACCAATAAGGACATAAACACCAATAAGGACAGAAACACCAATAATGACAGAAACACCAATAAGGACAGAAACACCAATAAGGACAGAAACACCAATAAGGACAGAAACACCAATAAGGACAGAAACAACAATAAGGACAGAAACACCAATATGGACAGAAACACCAATAAGGACAGAAACACCAATCAGGACAGATACACCAATAAGAACAGAAACACCAATAAAACAGAAACACCAATAAAGACAGAAACACCAATAAAGACAGAAACACCAAAAAGGACAGAAACACCAATACAGATAGAAACACCAATAAAAACAGAAACATCAATAAAGACAGAAACACCAATAAAAACATAAACATCAATAAAGACAGAAACACCAATAAAGACAGAAACACCAACAAGGACAGAAACACCAATACAGATAGAAACACCAATAAAGACAGAAACACCAATAAAAACAGAAACACCAATAAGGACAGAAACACCAATAAGGAAACACCAATAAAGACAGAAAAACCAATAAGGACAAAAACACAAATAATGACAGAAACACCAATAAGGACAGAAATACCAATAAGGACAGAAACACCAATAAGGAAACACCAATAAAGACAGAAACACCAATAAGGACAGAAACACCAATAAGGACAGAAACACCAATAAGGAAACACCAATAAGGACAGAAACATCAATAAGGACAAAAACACCAATAAGGATAGAAACACCAATATAGACAGAAACACCAATAAAGACAGAAACGCCAATAAGGACAGAAACACCAATAAGGAAAGAAACACCAATATGGACAGAAACACCAATAAGGACAGAAACACCAATCAGGACAGATACACCAATAAGAACAGAAACACCAATAAAACAGAAACACCAATATGGACAGAAACACCAATAAAGACAAAAACACCAACAAGGACAGAAACACCAATACAGATAGAAACACCAATAAAGACAGAAACACCAATAAGGACAGAAACACCAATAAGGACAGAAACACCAATAAGGAAACACCAATAAAGACAGAAACACCAATAAGGACAGAAACACCAATAATGACAGAAACACCAATAAGGACAGAAACACCAATAAGGAAACACCAATAAAGACAGAAACACCAATAAGGACAGAAACACCAATAATGACAGAAACACCAATAAGGACAGAAACACCAATAAGGACAGAAACACCAATAAGGACATAAACACCAATAAGGACAGAAACACCAATAATGACAGAAACACCAATAAGGACAGAAACACCAATAAGGACAGAAACACCAATAAGGACAGAAACACCAATAAGGACAGAAACAACAATAAGGACAGAAACACCAATATGGACAGAAACACCAATAAGGACAGAAACACCAATCAGGACAGATACACCAATAAGAACAGAAACACCAATAAAACAGAAACACCAATAAAGACAGAAACACCAATAAAGACAGAAACACCAAAAAGGACAGAAACACCAATACAGATAGAAACACCAATAAAAACAGAAACATCAATAAAGACAGAAACACCAATAAAAACATAAACATCAATAAAGACAGAAACACCAATAAAGACAGAAACACCAACAAGGACAGAAACACCAATACAGATAGAAACACCAATAAAGACAGAAACACCAATAAAAACAGAAACACCAATAAGGACAGAAACACCAATAAGGAAACACCAATAAAGACAGAAAAACCAATAAGGACAAAAACACAAATAATGACAGAAACACCAATAAGGACAGAAATACCAATAAGGACAGAAACACCAATAAGGAAACACCAATAAAGACAGAAACACCAATAAGGACAGAAACACCAATAAGGACAGAAACACCAATAAGGAAACACCAATAAGGACAGAAACATCAATAAGGACAAAAACACCAATAAGGATAGAAACACCAATATAGACAGAAACACCAATAAAGACAGAAACGCCAATAAGGACAGAAACACCAATAAGGAAAGAAACACCAATATGGACAGAAACACCAATAAGGACAGAAACACCAATCAGGACAGATACACCAATAAGAACATAAACACCAATAAAACAGAAACACCAATATGGACAGAAACACCAATAAAGACAAAAACACCAACAAGGACAGAAACACCAATACAGATAGAAACACCAATAAAGACAGAAACACCAATAAGGACAGAAACACCAATAAGGACAGAAACACCAATAAGGAAACACCAATAAAGACAGAAACACCAATAAGGACAGAAACACCAATAATGACAGAAACACCAATAAGGACAGAAACACCAATAAGGAAACACCAATAAAGACAGAAACACCAATAAGGACAGAAACACCAATAATGACAGAAACACCAATAAGGACAGAAACACCAATAAGGACAGAAACACCAATAAGGACAGAAAGACCAATAAGGACAGAAACACCAATAAGGACAGAAACAACAATAAGGACAGAAACACCAATATGGACAGAAACACCAATAAGGACAGAAACACCAATCAGGACAGATACACCAATAAGAACAGAAACACCAATAAAACAGAAACACCAATAAAGACAGAAACACCAATAAAGACAGAAACACCAATAAGGACAGAAACACCAATAAGGAAACACCAATAAGACAGAAACACCAATAAGGACAGAAACACCAATAAAGACAGAAACACCAATAAGGACAGAAACACCAATAAGGACAGAAACACCAATAAAGACAGAAACACCAATAAGGATAGAAACACCAATAAGGACAGAAACAACAATAAGGACAGAAACACCAATATGGACAGAAACACCAATAAGGACAGAAACACCAATCAGGACAGATACACCAATAAGGAAACACCAATAAAGACAGAAACACCAATAAGGACAGAAACACCAATAAAGACAGAAACACCAATAAGGACAGAAACACCAATAAGGACATAAACACCAATAAGGACAGAACACCAATAAGGACAGAAACACCAATAAGGACAGAAACACCAATAAGGACAGAACACCAATAAGGACAGAAACACCAATAAGGACAGAAACACCAATAAGGACAGATAAACCAATAAAGACAGAAACACCAATAAAGACAGAAACACCAATAAGGACAGAAACACCAATAAGGAAACACCAATAAGGACAGAAACACCAATAAGGAAACCCCAATAAAGACAGAAACACCAATAAAGACAGAAACACCAATAAGGACAGAAACACCAATAAGGAAACACCAATAAAGACAGAAACACCAATAAGGACAGAAACACCAATAAGGAAACACCAATAAGGACAGAAACATCAATAAGGACAGAAACACCAATAAGGATAGAAACACCAATATAGACAGAAACACCAATAAAGACAGAAACGCCAATAAGGACAGAAACACTAATAAGGAAACACCAAGAAAGACAGAAACACCAACAAGGACAGAAACACCAATAAAGACAGAAACACCAATAAGGACAGAAACACCAATTAGGAAAGAAACACCAATAAGGACAGAAACACCAATTAGGAAAGAAACACCAATAAGGACAGAAACACCAATTAGGACAGAAACACCAATTAGGACAGAAACACCAATTAGGAAACTTTTCGCCTGATTACCTTTTTGATTGAAACTCTCTTTCAAATTAATTAGAGGAGCAACGGCGTCAATATAGCGGGCCCCAGAAGTCTAGTACCCCACACCCCCGCAGTAAAAAAAGGCACAGCCCAGATGGCCTCGGTATAGGAGACCCCGGGGGCTAGAGTGCCGCCTACCCCTTCCCCCACGACAAGAGGAATTTTTTCTTATAGTAAGGCATCGCGATTTTGTTGGAGGGCAATCAAAGTTTGATTCCAGGCCCGCGGACCAACACAGACCTTCCGAACTATTTAATCCGGGCCGCTATCAGCTACACGTTTCAGGAATAGGTTTTTTTTAAGAACCCAATGTGACCCGCGGCGCAAAAAGTTTGCCTACCCTTGTACTAAGCCCATAACCCATGCCATCAGACCTTGGCCCTAAACTGTGCCCGAAAAAAAAATAAATTCGGACCCGTTATTTATTTTTTTAATTACATGTAGTCAATCGCTCCACCACCATCTCACCGTGTTACTTTAAATATAAGATGAGAACCGTTGATATAAATATTTATTTCCTGAGTTGTGCAGCAGCTTTGCGTGGTGCACTCTGACCTCAGCCATTTGTGATCACGTAATAGCAATTAGTAACGGACCACCCAGGGAGATAAGAAAGACTCAGATCACTAATGGGAGGGGGAGGGGTGGGGGGTGTGGTCTCTTTGTCAGGTATACAAAGTAATTCTACTTACGTTTAATTAGTCTTTTTAATATTCAGGTATTTTTTCCTGGGATTTTCGTCGCGGTTGGTTCAAAAGGTTAATAGATTCACGTTATCACGCTGCTCTACTTCAGACTGGATCCGGATCACCAGATGCAGAGAAAAGTTCAATAGAGCCGAAGGGAAAGACTGTTCCTCTCCAATGATCCGGGTAGTGGATTAAGTTAAGTCCATAGTTACCACCGAATCAATCCGCGTGACCGGTAGACAGTTCTGAATCGCTATTTACCAGCGCTGCTGGAACTGATAACTCACTCTCTGGATTGGATGCGAATGCGATCCTCTCATTTTCTTATGTATCTTTCGAGATTCGTTCTATGATTCGCGTGAATCTACTGATTCAACAAACCGTTCAAAGTATACACGCTATGACTTGAATTCACATCAGATTCCTTGAATGATCCGTGAAAAGATCTTCTGTATTTATACTATTTAATGACCAACGCTTTAATCTGATGATTGATTGAAACGGGTATGTAAAGGGGACTCAGTCACTTACTAGTTACACGGGGAGATCAAACTTCTCAAAGAATGCATGTTTTACATATCTATTTGTATCTACCTATCTCTTAGGTCCTATAAACCAATATGGCGGACATTTTTGACAGTGCCCAACACAGTCAATAGTGCAATGGCCATGAAGGCACCACGGGAAACGTATAATACTTTGAACAGCTTTTTGGAAATATCCAATTTATTTAGAACGGTTTATAAAAGAATGCACTTTACTGTTAAGTTACCAGACAGAACAAAAGCGAATTCTCTAAATTGTTTTTCAGACAATCTACCATCCGAAAATTTCAATTATCGTTATGCTTTGTCTATTTTTACGCAGTGCATCTTCTTCATAAAGTGCGCTTGCTTCAAAGTCTGGCAGCTGGTTTAAAGGTAACCCCAACCTCTTTTTAAAAAAAATATTATTATCATTGCGCGCGGGGGATATAGATATTTATATTTTATGACATGTTTATTAGCCGGTGTCCGGCGAAAAATTTCACCCTCGTTGACCGGGAGTCACATGACATGCAGATATTTTTAATTTGCCTCGTAAATCAAAGCGAGACTATTCTCTCTCCCTCCCCACCCTTCCCGGGTCCCCACCACATTTAACAGGCACTCCCCCCACACACACCCTTTTTCCCACACCCACCCTATATTTTGTTTTGCCCTATCCCCCCCCCCCCCAATTGCAAATCCTGCTCCCTTCCTAAAGTTCGGTCTTATCTTTAAAAAAAAAAAATAAAAAAAAATCCAGTTCCGTGTCGCATTCAAGGAACATCCACTAAGCAGACGGCGGTTAATTTAATGTCAACATTTGACGTAGGCTGATTGTCGAACTTGGTTTTTTTTTTTTAAATTATCCAATTGTGGATGGAACCGTGGTTACTTCTGCAAGGTTACTTCTGCTTGCCTTGATCTAGATCTTAACCCCCCCCCCTCCCATTTTCCTCTTCATTTTAAATATCCCCGGTAGTGCCTGAGTTTTTTTTTTTTTTTTAATCTTTCCTTACAATGACTTTTATTATTTTTTTAGTGTGAATGATTTTCTTTTCTTCACTTCCTTTTGTTTTAAATTGGCAGCTGCATGTGCCGGTAACATTCTGGGTTATATCTAGTGTGTTAAACGATGCTTTCCGGCTGTTTTATGTTACACTGTATCGGGCAGTTTAGCTTAACACTGTTATCGGGCATTTTAATTTAACACTGTATCGGGCTGTTTAATGTAACACTGTATCGGGCTGTTTAATGTAACACTGTATCGGGCTGTTTAATGTAACACTGTATCGGGCTGTTTAATGTAACACTGTATCGGGCTGTTTTATGTTACACTGTATCGGGCTGTTTAATTTAACACTGTATCGGGCTGTTTAATGTAACACTGTATCGGGCTGTTTAATTTAACACTGTATCGGGCTGTTTAATGTAACACTGTATCCAGCTGTTTAGGGTAAACTTGAATTCAATCTTAAAAAAAATAAATAATTTTGTTACTTCTCACCTGACCTTTTGCAAGGTCAACATGACCTGCTCTTCACATCATCACGTGCCTGATTTCTTTTCGAGTTAAAAATAATTGCACACGCAGACCAGAAAAAAAAAACAAGGAAAAGTCAAAGAAAGTGGTATGTTGACTGCACATATCTAGGAACAGAGGAGGTCAACCATAGATCTCTCCAAACCTACACCCCCCCATCCCCCGGGGTCAGTGAAATTTGTCCTGTTTGTACAATAGATAATAATCAATATCGTGCGTAACTTTTTTCATTCGTCGCTACAATACAATAAAATACACTATACAGGCCTAATGGGAGAAAGGCGAAATTCGCAGTAGAAAAAGGCGCCCCTATCAACTGTGGGGTGGGGCTCCCAAAACAAAAATTCCACATTGTTTGGTGTCCCTAAAGCCCCGTACGACGTCACTGATTTCAGACACGTCTGTTTACTCACTGTCATGTCTATGTTGAGGGGCCTAGTCATGTCTATGTTGATGGGCCTTGTCATGTCTATGTTGAGGGGCCTTGTCATGTCTATGTTGAGATGCCTTGTCATGTCTATGTTGAGGGGCCTTGTCATGTCTATGTTGAGATGCCTTGTCATGTCTATGTTGAGGGGCCTTGTCATGTCTATGTTGAGATGCCTTGTCATGTCTATGTTGAGGGGCCTTGTCATGTCTATGTTGAGATGCCTTGTCATGTCTATGTTGATGGGCCTTGTCATGTCTATGTTGAGATGCCTTGTCATGTCTATGTTGAGGGGCCTTGTCATGTCTATGTTGAGATGCCTTGTCATGTCTATGTTGAGGGGCCTTGTCATGTCTATGTTGAGATGCCTTGTCATGTCTATGTTGAGGGGCCTTGTCATGTCTATGTTGAGATGCCTTGTCATGTCTATGTTGATGGGCCTTGTCATGTCTATGTTGAGGGGCCTTGTCATGTCTATGTTGAGATGCCTTGTCATGTATATGTTGAGGGGCCTTGTCATGTCTATGTTGAGATGCCTTGTCATGTCTATGTTGATGGGCCTTGTTATGTCTATGTTGATGGGCCTTGTCATGTCTATGTTGAGATGCCTTGTCATGTCTATGTTGAGATGCCTTGTCATGTATATGTTGAGGGGCCTTGCCATTTAGGGGCCTTTGGCAGCGGCCCAGCTTGCAAATACATTAGATCTGATTCAACGGTGCATTTATTTACTCACTGTATTATTATTTTCCTTGCACTGAAATATTTCTGATTTAATACACTGGGATTTCTGTAGAAAAAAACAAAACAACTTAACACAAGATTTAATATCAATCCAATATATTTGTTAAAAAAAAATAATTTAAAAACAATTTTTTATCTCTTAATGTTCTTCGATATATTGACACTGTTTGATGAAACTTTGATTGAGCTTTCGGTTTGTGAAGCTCTATCTATCGATACAGCACAGGAGATCTCACGTTTCTGGTGGCCATAGTCATTGTAACAATTTGTAGTAGAAATAAAATGTGACCCCCCCCCCAAACACTGCGAGAACCACTGTGCTTGATTGAGTCATGTAATGCTCATGAGATTGTGTGTGGAGGGGGGGAGAGGGGGGAGGGGAAGAGGGAGGATGGGTGTCTGTGGCCAGTGGGTAAGACAAGACGAGACCAGCAACTGACGGATATACTTATGTAATGATTTCAGTAATCAATGTTTTAGTATTTCTTTTTTTTTTAACCTATGCAATAAAAAAAAGTTTGGGTACAACAAAGTCGACTAGTGACTCATGACTCAGTTGGGAGTCATGGAGTTGTTTGTTTTATTTACAATATTTAATAGATTCTGTCACCTTCCCCCTTTCCCCCCCCCCTTTTTTTTTTTAATAAATGAATGTATGAATGTCAAAGGTCACAATGTGTTCTGGACTCAACTAAGAAATGAAGATTCTGAATTCAAACAGGGACGTTCTTACGAGTAGGAAAACAAGGCATCTGGATTATAGGGCACCCGTCTTTGGGATTTTTATTTTGTTAGCCCCAAAGAAGGGAAATCTGAGCACTTCCCCCGGGCAATAATGACGTAATAGGAAGAGTTAAAATGTCCCCACCATAGCCGATTAGTGCAATGGCCATGGAGGCACCACGGGAGGCATGGGTATAGGGCTGGACACGGCGGGAGTTGAACCCGTAGCCCATGGTATACATTTATGGGTCAACGCTCTGCCAACTCGCCACCGAAATTGTTAGAACTGTGTCGGTTGTGTAATGTGGCCATCACAGCTCAGAAAGGAAAATATTGCACATAGAAGAAAGAAATGATAAAAAGAGAGAAGTGATAGAAAGAGAGAAATGATAGAAAGAGAGAAATGATAGAAAGAGAGAAATGATAGAAAGAGAGAAATAAAGTAATAATCGAGAATCATAATAAACGCAACGCGGTTTTTCACATGTTAGAACCACTATAAACTAAACATTTATTCCGTGTTGAAAGTATACCTATAATACAAGAATGTTAGAATCACTGTAAACTAAATATTTATTCAGTGTTGAAAGTATACCTATACTACAAGAATGTTAGAATCACTGTAAACTAAACATTTATTCAGTGTTGAAAGCATAAATATAAAACAAGAATGTTGGAACCACTGTAAACGTAACATTTATTATGTGTTGAAAGTATACATATAATACAAGAATGTTAGAATCACTGTAAACTAAACATTTATTCAGTCTTATAAGAACGAACAAAATGTAATGAGATGATTTGAATTTATTGATTTACCAGTGTTATGTGTTCCCATTGTCGATGCACACTCAACCGAAAAATTATTTCTCAAAATTAGTTTTTTTTTCCATGACTGCAAACTAAGGATTTTCATAGAATATATGGGAGCACACACAAATTGATGACGTCATGCGATTACATTTTGTCAATTTTGATGTGATTTTGTTTTACTCCACTATTAGAAAAATTGAATGCTGCTGGTTCCAAGCGCGTAATTTTGCACTTATTCGTGTTTTCTGTGGTATTCGTCGCCATCTGTTGGCTAACACTTCAGAAATATCTCATACCGTCATGAGTATGTTATCTTAAATAAGTTAATGGCTGCCATATTGATGTGTTTTTTTTTAAAACTCGGCAGCCAAAATGTATATTTGACAGCCATAATGATTTTATGTAAACATGGCAGCCATATATTGTCAAGTTTACATTTGACGGATGGCCGAGTGGTGTAGATACTCGTCTGTCGACCTGAAAGTCCTGGGTTTGATTCTTGGTGAAATGAAAATTTTTTCCGGGTAAAATTTGGTGCAAACTCGTCCCACTAGTCCACACAGCTTTAAATGGGTACCTGCCTTAAGTTGGAGGAAGTAAAGTGTCTAGAGGTTAAAGCAACAGATTAATTCTACACTCCATCTGCACGGATGGTCGAGCGGTAAAGCGTTCGACCTGCTGTTGGTCCCTTGTTTGTGAGGATCAAGGGAATTTTCCAGCTCTTGGCTTAATTTCCCGCTAAATATCTCTTGGTGCCTACATGGCCATTGCATTATGGTGGGGATGAAAGAAGGGCACCATAAAACAGTCCTTTTAGTGGCTTATAGGATGCAAGAGATTTCATCTCATCCTTACATGGACTTCACACACACACACACACCATCTGCCCCAAAAAGGAAACTTTGCTTTTTATTTATTATAATAAAACAACCCGATAAGTTCTCTATAAAATACTAACGGTGAAAAAAATCGGACAACTTTTCTGTATTTCTTATTACAGTTACGTTAGAATATCAGAGACATATTTGATGTTATTTAAATTCACACTGATTAAATGTATCACTCGCCAATTCCTCGTGTTACTAATTGTCAGCACTACCGTGACTCCTGATACTTAGCGCACTTGATACTTTGTACATAATACAAAAACAAAAAAAAAAAGCTACAATTTCGATACACCACGGATTTAGAGCGCACACAATATAAACCCACACGCATTAAATTCGATCAATGATAGGCTAACCATAACGAGGCTACACATTTCGTCACATTATCAATTCTATTCACTTTTTCATGACGACATCCGGATCGGCAAAGGGGAAATTATTCAGATTCTGCAATACGCAATGAAGGGGCGGCTATCATTTTTCATGCATCACCACATTTATCACCCCTAGATCTTCTTTAGATTTGAATCCACCCCCCCCCGCGGCCCATCCACCCCCACCCTTCTATTTTTTTTCCGGTAGTTAATTTTTTTTTTTGGGTGACAACAGTTTTCCCAATAAAAATGGCTCATTTTTTTTTTCTTTAACGATGTAATAACTATAAACATGACATGAGGAGAAGTTTTCATTGAAGCCTGATCAACTCTAAACTTTGTTACTGTAAACATTAGAGAAATTACAAGTCTAGCAGAACGTTTCGTGTACAAACTTTTTTTTTTAAAGTTGGCAATGGGATGGGGGGGGGGAAGGGAGAGAATCGATACTTCTTTTACTGTTTTAAAAAAATCAAATAAAATCAAACTTGGGTGGATGTTGTTTATTTTTGTTTATAAGAAGGAAACTGTACAAAAAAAAAATAAGCAAATAAGTCATTTCTATATTCAAATCACGCGCCTAGTCTGTAACAGGTAAAATTGGGAGGGGGGGGGAAGGGGAGAAAACTCAAGAAACCCAGGGTGAGCAATAGTTTGTGAGTCAACAAAAACCTCTCAGGGACCGAGTGCATCCCGTCAAGTGGTGTTTGAAGTACTCACGACCAAGACGTCACCGGTATGGCATCTCATGGGACAGAACAAACACAACATTGTAGGGAAGGGCGCGAGGGGGGGGGGAGGTTGATCGTAGGGGGACATAAACACGGGGGAATTTAATAAGTGGGACGGCGGGTGATGTCTGTCCCTGGTAATTTTTTGTTTCCTCCTTGCGTATAGCGGAAGGGAGGATGGACGGGAAGGGGGAGGGAGGGGAAGGGATTGTTATGTTTTAAATTTCTAGTTACTTGATGGAAAAATGTCGCTTGGAATTCCACGCAGCGAGAAAAGAAATTTGAGTCAGTATAAATCTCATCAATATTTTTGACATTGTTAAACGCAAGAGAGATTTTGTTTTGTTTTTTGACACAAAAAAAACAGGATTGGTATATAAATATATAAATATATAAATAAATATATAAATAAATATATAAATAAATATATATATATATTTATATATATATATATAGTGCCTGTTATTAGACATTATGAGTCCATGGTCGACGATTACTTTAGGAAAATGAACCTATGAATTACAAAAGTAATATGCTAGTTACAGGTGTAATTAAAAATACTGGGAGGCGTATGGTTTGATGGGCCACTCCCCCCACCCCACACACACACACACTTGAGCGTCACATGTCCCGTTTATTAAGTTAATATTAGCGGTAACTATCGAAGGGAATATAGCCGTGGTTCAACAAAAAAAAAAAAATGGCGATTCGTACTCTATCACGTGCTTTTGGTCAACTGTTCGTGAACGCCCCCCCCCCACCCACCCCTCCCTAACCCTCAAGACTTGTTGTGCATGACATGCAGAATATTTATCACACGAAGGGAAACGACTGAACGCTGAGACGTTTTACACAAAAAATATGTATATATATATATATATATATATATATATATATATATATATATATATAAAGAGAGAGAGACGTCTGAGCAGACCAGGAGCAGGTGATGAGCAGAGTGTGTATAGATGGGCGCCCGAGTCTCCATCGTGCCCAGGCGAATCCATGGGCGTCACCACTTGAAAGATAGATAATCACAGCCAGCTCTTTTTGCCAAACAAGTAAAGCGCCACTTGCCCACAAGTGTCAATTGCGAAAACGATCTTCGGCTGAGGACTTTGAGAGTGTTGTTGCTTATTCTTCTCTCATTTCTCTCTCTCTCTTTCTCTCTCTCTCTCTCTCACACACACACACACACACACACACACACTCTGTCTGTTTTTCTTATCTAGATATCATCAGTATTCATCGTTGAACATTCTCGACATTGGGCCCGGGGGGTAGGGGGAAAGCAGTGGAGAGTACCACGTGTTTACAAACGGTGTGTTTACTGAGATGTTGGATATTTTGTATAAAATGTCTTATGTCACAGTATAAATTTTTTTTTTTTTTTAAATCTTAAATGGAAGCAAAAAAAAAATTAAATTTGGTTATAAATACCACAAAATATGTATAGCCATATAGAAACACACACATATACGACACATTGGTCGTAAAATTAGGTTAACTAACAGACCATTAGTTGTAAGACCTAAAGCAGGGTTTTTGTGGGGTTAAGATTCTAACCTTAGCCAAATTATTTTGTTTTAGTTACGCATCCTAGTGAGACCCGGTCTGTCTGTCTGTCCACCGTGGTGCCTCCATGGGTCTCTTTTTGGTTAAATAAAAAGAACAACGAGGATTTGGCTGTTGGATCAAGGTATGATTACGTCACGGTAACATGGACATCTTGGGAAGACCAATGGAATATTTAGCGAAACATTAAATTATTACTAGCTGTACCCTGCAAAACCTTTGCATAGAGTTACATCCCCTTAGGCTTGATTGGCAGTCTAGGTTATTTTTGGTTTCGGGCAGATCCGATTTTTTCATGATTGTATTTTAAACTGGAATACTGTTGTATTAATTCTTTACTTCCGATTTAACGCAGACTGGAAATGAGTATTATTATATATGATGATGTTAAGAGGGGGAGGTAACTACTGATAAGTTTGTGCTGACATTAATGTCCAAGAGACAGGATGCGGTCATACATCTAGACATACAGAGCCCGATTAAGAAAATGACCATTCATGAATAGAATTAAAATAACACAGTCACGGCACATGTAGAACAACAACAACAACAATGTTATACCAATGAGATGTCACCAAGTTTTTCATTGGTCAATGCTGCTAATTATTTGCTGTAAACCGCCATCTTTTTAATCAAGACTGTGTGACGGATCTCGGCCGCACGTAATAATTTTTGGCGGGTAATTATTTCTGGCATTTGCTTAGGGGTGGGGAGGCGGCGAGGCACTTCTCGTTGAACTCAGGAAATTAAATCATTCATACGGAACAATTGATCACATTCCAAATAGTTCAAAGATACCGATATAGTATTTTGATAAAATAAATTACTTTTTTTAAACATATTCACGTGCAGTGCTAAATAGATATGTGTGTATTATATATTAAATAAACAGAACTCACATGGTTATGTTTATTATCGTCGCCGTCACTCAGACGGGACATATTCTGTTTAAATGAAAGTTTGGTGATTCATTTCGCTCATTTGTCAAACTAAAAATGGTATTGATTAGTTTAAATACAAGTAATAAATATTGATTAAAAAATATTGAATTCATGATTTGATAGTATACTAGGTAATAATATTTCTCATGCAAAGATATTAATAAAATAAAATTATATTATTTTTTATGTAAAAAAAAATTCTGTATTTAGTTTTATATAAATTTTAATTGCCCCTTTAAATTAAATCAAGGGAGGGTACTGATGTTAATCCTATCACGCCGGCCATGTTTGTTATGCTCAGGTCTCGGAGATATCTTTGTATCAAACACACAAAAAAATCAAGGCAAAGAAACTAATGTGGTCCGTTTGTTACCAATGAAGTTTTGGAGACAATTAAAAAAAACAAGCAATTAAGCCTGTTCCATTCTGGACACAGGACGTGTTAGCGCATTTTCGTGTTATGTACCAGTACGTATGTTAGCTTTGAGTAAATATTTGTAAATTTTGGAAATGTTTATAAATTCAATTGTGTAATGCATATATCTGTAAAAAAAATATCAAAAAGACGTTTCTTTATATTTGAAAATAATTTATTTTCTCCTAAATCTAACTACAAGTGGTTTGTGGTCACTGAAATAGGACTCATAATTGAAAACATTCGCAATTGTAGTCATTTGATCGTCCGAAAACTCCGACAATTGTTGCATAGTTCTGATACTTTCAATTAAACTCAGAACACAAGCTTACTATTTCATTTGATGAGTTTCTTAATAAATAAAATTAAATATGTATGGCGAATAGGTCACAATCTTGTCCTAACCAAGGGAAATTACTGGTGCTAAATATAGTACACAGTAACGGAATTCGGCACCAATTTTAGACCACTTTCCGAAAAGATATAGCTCTGATACTTTCAGTATTGCTCACAACCCAATGACAATGCAATATTCTTACCATTTCATTATGATTTGACGAGTTTCTTAAGTATTTTTCGAAAATAAAATTATTGTGACTGAAGAAAAAGTACTCTACTGCGCAGAACACGTGTGACGTCAATCTTGGTGAAACTACGTGCTGCAGTATTTCGCACCAAATGAATGGGTTATTGAACGTATAAGGTGTAGAATGGGGCCATGAAAATGACATAATTATTAATATAGCTTATATAGTAAAAAACGGTAAAAACACTGCTGTCCAGCCCTCAGAGGTCAGATCGCGAAACAGACAAAAGTCATTTCTTGGCAGGCCAAGACCTACAAAATGATATATACATCATGGGTCTAGGACTTATGGTTGTTGAGAACTAGGGTGATGACAGACAGACAGACAAAACGGGGACAATAGAGCATTTTTTTTCGAAAATGCTCTAAAAACCTATCCGCATAAATAAAAACCAATACAAGAAAAAAAATCCAGAAAGCTAATCAGATTTATACTGTACGGCTTAACCGTATTTTTTTTTTTATCTTTTGTTGATTAGATCTCAACTGGTCATTCAGTTCCTGGTTACAACAGGTCAATACGGTGCAGCAAATATGTGTGATAAATAGTCACAGCAAGAGGAGATCTTCCTACAGGTGGGGGAAGAGCACAGAAATATAATGGTTGCAGATTTAAGAGGATTGTGAAAGACTGAATTGGCGGAGAACTGAATGCAACTGTTTTATCAACACAGTAAAAGCGTGTGTGTGTGTGTGTTTTTTTTTAAAGGTCGAAATGCACAGACAGACTGCTAGCTTGATCATTTTATTATTTTTATTTATAAATAGGTGAAAGATATTTAAATAAATAACAAGCCAATGGACTCTCTAATTTTCCGAACTAAACTTGTGAGAAAACTGACAGGAAGTTGTAATACTTTGTGCTAGACGAAACATTCGTGTGCTCGGTTGCACTGATCAAACTCGCAATGTTTTAATTGGAAATGTGATAGATTTAATTCATTGATGATAGACATTAACAAAAGATAGGTTGAATGATATAATATTTTGATAAAAGGATAGATAGATGAGGAGGGAGAGAGAGAGGGGGGAGGGAGAAAGCGAGTTAGGATAGATGACTAGATAGATTGAGAGATGGATAGACTCCACAAACATACACACCCAACTGTGGTCTGACTCCACAAACTTACACACACAACAGTGGTCTGACTCCACAAACATACACACCCAACTGTGGTCTGACTCCACAAATATACACACACAACAGTGGTCTGACTCCACAAACATACACACCCAACTGTGGTTTGACTCCACAAACATACACACACAACTGTGGTCTGACTCCACAAATATACACACACAACAGTGGTCTGACTCCACAAACATACACACCCAACTGTGGTTTGACTCCACAAACATACACACACAACAGTGGTCTGAATCCACAAACATACACACACCCAACTGTGGTGTGACTCCACAAACATAAACACACACAACTCTGGTCTGACTTCACAAACATACACACACAGCTGTTGTCTGACTCCACAAACATACACACACAGCTGTGGTCTGACTCCACAAACATACACACACACAACAGTGGTCTGACTCCACAAACATACACACACAACTGTGGTCTGACTCCACAAACAACGTCTGTTTCTGTTGAGCTAGAACCAATATCTTCTCACCGACCCCAATGAAAATGATCTCCGGTTTCAATTCAATTTTTTTCATTTTTTTTTAATAAATATCGAAATGAAAGGAATGAAAATTATTCATTGATTAAAAAAAATAATTAATAATAATAACAACACAAACAAAAAGGGTTTTATTAGCCATGTGCACTTGAATGTTAATAATTGATTATCTGGTGTTTAGCATACGTTTATTGATACATTCCTTGGAATAGGATTTAGTTGAGGGAATAAAAAACATATAATAGATATCTAAAAAAAAATGTTATGATGTACGAAGGGAGATTTATGGTTATTGATAGCTTTCATATGCACAACATTGATTGAAAAAAAATTGTAGAAAAATATAAAAAAATAAATAACACTTAAAAAGACGAGATTTGCCTTCTGAATACTTGCCGTGTAAACCTTGGATTTGTATATATTGGCTGTCCTCTTCTTTGTCAAAACTCAAATCAGTCTATGCAAGGTCGGGGTGTCGGGGTAGTGTGGGTGTGGGGGTTGGAGGTCGTGGGAAGTGGCGTGTCAAGATTGTGAATGCCTCGTGAGGACATAATTAATTTGATTGCCGGCGGTTGATTATTGTAGAGACTGATGCACAGAGTAACACCTGAGATAAATTTGATATCCGCGATATAAAACAGCTGTGGGTGACGGAGACACGAATACGTCTGCTGCGATATTATTATGATTCTATAGGATGTGTAGGGCGGGGGGTGGGAGGGGGGTAGGTGCTTAAAATATTATCATGTATCAACAGAGGTTGGATCGAGAGATTTTTAATGTAATGAGAGTTGTGACACGCGTAGCCACACTACCGAGGACATGATGAGTTTTGTCACACGTATCCACACTGCCAAGGACAAGGTGAGTTGTGCCACACGTAGCCACAGTACCAAGGACATGGCGAATTGTGTGACGTGTAGCCACACTGCGGAGGACCTGGTGACCTGCGTTACGCGTAGCATCACTGCAGAGGTTCCTGGTGACCTGTGTTACGCGTAGCATCACTGCAGAGGACACGTTATATTTACTGTAAAGAATCATTACTGTATCAGTCTTCACAGTGACAATGGTGTGACAAACCAAAATAAACCAAGTTTGGGTGACGCCCTTCATGGCTAACTCAATAAGAGTTGGACGTTAGAATCATAAATAACTGTAGCCTTTATGACACACACTCAAGATTATACTATGTACTAAAAATATTCAAGGGCCGAAAAATGTCAAAATAAAATTCGAGAATATGGCGTAATCTTCATCGGCTGATTAATTGTCACAAAATCGCGCTCTGGCAGCTAAGCTCGTTTTGTAATTTAAAACAAATTTCGAAAATAAACATGACATTTGGGTATTAATGTTCATTCTTTTTAAAATTGCAGTCCTGGATTTTTTTTTTCAACAAATAAATATAGGTGTGCTCAATTAAGATTCCCAAAAGTATCCAATACACTACAAAACCTGTAGGATCTGTAATTAAATTGAAAATTGCAAGTTAAGCATAGTTTTCCAAAAAAAAAATAGTAAAATCCCATGAGAAAATGACCACAATATTAAATAATACCTCGTTATCGATTTACATTTCTTCCAAGTTTAACTTTTGTCCAGTGGTCAGGATCGATAGACTATGTTTAGCAGGAAGGCACAACAATTATCAAACTCACCTCTGGCGATAAAACGAACAACTCACGTGACAGACACACCCACTTCAAAATAATGGCTATAAAAACAAAACGTTATGTGGTAAAGTTTCAGACATACTAAACTCTACCACGTGCTGATTTGGCACACAGTAAAATGTGGCAGTGCTTTAAAGTAAACAAAAAAAATATGTATATAAAGAAAAAAAAAAACAACAAATGTTGTATACATTTTTCATCTGCCAGTCTGTGTTGTTTATTCCTTCTTTCTGTTAAGACCAGCCCAGTCAGTCACTGGGACACAAAAGGCCAAAAAAGTTTCAACATTAAAAAATGCCATTAAATCTGAACTAGACGCTACGAAGACCTTGTCTGAAATTAGATTTCTAGTATGTATTTAAGTTGCTCAAGATGGTTTTATTACTATTGCTGTGGTTGTGTTGTAGTTTAAGAGTCGATACTTTAAGTCTGATACTCGAGATGGTTTTATTACTATTGCTGTGATTTTGTTGCAGTTTAAGAGTCGATACTTTAAGTCCGATCCATGTACTGTTTTAAAATCCCTGTGTCGATTACTACTATAATGAAAGAAAGGTTATGAAACAATGAAAGATGTATACATTGTATTGATCATCGAGGTAGCTTTAGTTTCACTTTGCAGATACTAACAGATGTACAAGCGTAAGGATACAGTAGTGTCACCGAAATCTGTGCGCCCCCGGGCCATGTTGACGGATGTGGAAACAAACAGAGCCATACCAATCTGTGTAACTAGACACCTGGGGGCTCTCCGTTTGGCTCAAGAGGTGGGTTTGTGCTGTGTTACTGAGGTTGAGAACTCGATCGACTTAGCGCAGTTTATTGGTTCGAACCCACACCGCTAGTTTCATCCGTGTTACATAATTGGCCATTTAATATTCAACCTTCATATTTATCGAGAATTTCATAAAAAAAACTGCGACCATACTTTTGACATAATTATTATTTTTTGTAAATGTGTCAGTGTGTACAATGGCTATACTCTACCTTAATACTACTATAAAAAAACTTTTTTTTTAAAATATGTCGTTAGATTATTTAGGCAAATAAACAACAATATAATACGAACATTTTTAGGTCGAAATTCTCCAGGCTTAACCTCGGCTTAAAGAAATGATGGTAAATGTAAGTACAAATCGATTATCTCAAAAGATCTGCCCACTTTTTTGTATAACCAGGGCTAAATATTATACATCTTGCACTGAAATAAGATCACAGCCGTGAAGGAGAGTATATTAACTGCGCATCATAGTACTCAGTAAAGTTCCTTTAGCCCAAAAATGGCCATAGGGGCAGATGAACCTCACTTCCCCAACCTAAGTCAGGTACCCATTTAAATCTGGGTGGAATTGTGGGAGGACTTTGAAAAAAATTTGACCTGGGAAAATTCCCAATCGAGTAAGTCCTTCTATTTCACCACTGACCACTGTTGTAGGTCCATCTATTTCACCACTGACCACTGTTGTAAGTCCATCTATTTCACCACTGACCACTGTTGTTGGTCCATCTATTTCACCACTGACCACTGTTGTAAGGCCATCTATTTCACCACTGACCACTGTTGTTAAGTCCATTCATCTTGTCGGTCAGTTTGCCCTGTGCTTTGTTTCTATTTCCTCGTCAATCAATTGATAAATTTTTTTTACAGCAATCGATTGATTAGTTTCCAAATATTCAATACACTGATAAAAGTCGGACACAATATAGAGTGGACAATTAAACCACAATGTATCGGACACAATATAGAGTGGACAATTAAACCACAATGTATCGGACACAATATAGAATGGACAATTAAACCACAATGTATCGGACACAATATAGAATGAACAATTAAACCATAATGTATCGGACACAATATAGAATGGACAATTAAACCACAATGTATCGGACACAATATATAATGAACAATTATCATTTTAAAAAGCTTTAATCATGAACATTAGACCATTCCTTCATTTTTAAACGCTCCAAAAAAAAAATAGAAAAGGTTGTACGAGGCCAAAGAATGACGTCACACAGTAGACTAATAGGGAGAAAGTGGGAACGTTTTCGGGTTAGCTGAGGCCAGAATGAATTCACCGGCTTCACGGGTCACAAATCGCCAATTACTGGGCAAGGTCCGGTTGGCCGAAGTATGCATCGGGAGATGTTTACTAATGGCCGGCTTATAACATTAATGACACATTAGTGAGGTACTATTCACTATGGGAAATACGGTAGCTGAATGTAAGTGTAACAATCACCTCCATCTCGTGTTGGGAGAGTCATGTGAGTTGTGAATACAATAACGAAATAAATTCCCTTCCAGTTACAGAGTTAAAATTGAACTCTGAACTATCTGGAAGCGCGTGGTTGAATTATATATATATATATATATATATATATATATATATATATATATATATATATATATATATCATAAAAAATATTCATACGATCGTTGTTTTATAGACGTATCGTTAAACTGAATTCCAAAAAAACTTTTGTGACAAGCAACCCACTAAGAAAGGGAGAAGGGAGATAAGTATATGACGTGTGAATTGGTGTCGGAAATAGTTAATGATCTTGAGGTGTAGAGCGCTCTTCTCTTGATCTGACGGCCCCCGAGTTCGATCCACGCTCAGAGTGATTAATACCTGAAGCGAGGCTACTATGGTACTCATCTACTTCTAAATGTGTCTCCCGTGGTGCCTCCTTGGTCGTCGGGCACTAGGCTACGGTGGGGAGGGTGGAGGACAGCAGCCACCAAAATCTCACATTAGTGGTGTATAGAATCTCAGGGATCCCATGTAGTGCCTTCTTTCACCTCCACACCGATATAACTGGAGTGCGTACTAACCATATTTACTATTAATTGATAGTCCTTAATACCGCTTCACCATTTTAAAGGGGGTCTTTTTCACTAGAACATTATAATTTTCAAAGCAATACATCTGCAAACTATTTCAATCAAATAATACGGCTAGATATATAGACACATAAAAAAGCAAAATCTTATTTAACTATTACCTTTCATCCACTGTTTACTGCAGTTCAAGTTTTCCTCTTTAAATATATGTCTGGGGGAATTGTTTAGTTACGAATACACATCACTTGTGACATATTGAATATTTGAATCGATGCTTTTATTTTGGTTTGCTTAGCATGGCGTAAAATTATGGCAAGCGCCCACCGGACCGAAATTGAGATATCCAGTGACCTCGCGAATTCCGATTACAGAAATATTGTTATAGGATTTTGTATTCAAGTTGATACTTTTAAGTAACCGTTTTGGTTTGTTTATACAACAAAAAAACACCAACGAGAAAAAAAAATTGCTAGCACCGGAAATGCAGATGTTCGCAGCTCCGCAACTGGAATCCGAAATTGTGTGAATATTTTAATTCGTTTATCGTTGCAACGAGTTTTGGTACAAGAATTTCTGACCAGTTGTGACTTGCCTTTAAGGTTCTAAAGACAGCTAGCAATTTGGCGGTGGTTAAATATCTTCCGGTATTTCATCCCAACGAAGGTTACAGTCGTAACTACAGTCATTGGCTACAGTCATAGGCTACAGTCATAGGCTACAGTCATATGCTACAGGCATAGGCTCCAGTCATAGGCTACAGTCATAGGCTACAGTCATAGGATACAGTCATAGGATACAGTCATAGGCTACAGTAATATGCTACAGTCATAGGCTACGGTCATAGGCTACAGTCATATGCTACAGTTATATGCTACAGTTATAGGCTACAGTCATAGGCTGCAGTCATAGGCTACAGTCATAAACTACAATAATAGGCTACAGTCATAGGCTACAGTAATATGCTACAGTCATAGGCTACAGTCATAGGCTACAGTAATATGCTACAGTCATAGGCCACGGTCATAGGCTACAGTCATATGCTACAGTTATATGCTACAGTTATAGGCTACAGTCATAGGCTGCAGTCACAGGCTACAGTCATAAACTACAATAATAGGCTACAGTCATAGGCTACAGTCATAGGCTACAGTCATAAGCTACAGTCGTAGGCTACAGTCATAGGCTACAGTCATAAACTACAGTCATAAGCTACAGTCATAGGCTACAGTCATATTATTATTATTATTACAAGTCCAGAATGATGAAATGTTTCTTTTACATCCTGTTAAACCACTCATGGCACGATTTTCGCAGAGCTTTTGTTTCATCCCTACCATAGCAGATAGTGTGATGGCCAAAGAGGCACCACGGGAGACCTATGTAGGTGACAGGGACCCCCCCCCCCCAGTTTTATTACAGCTCTGCATCTCCACAAGAGCCGAGTGTATAATAGCTGTGGAGACACCACGGAAGACATAGGTGGACTGTGCTCTCTTTGATTTGAACCCATCACCTACAGTGCGCAGACACTCACATTAATTAACCTTACCCCAGTTCTAACGTGTAACTGCTCACAATCTGCTCATCCCTTCCCAGCTCTCACACGTGACTGTGCCCGACCTTGCTGTTGTTTGACGAATTAATCCACGGCAGATTACGTTAGACCAGGAGAGGGTTAATTCATTAATTTTTTTTTACTTCGGGCCAAAATGAGCTCTTAAATTTGGCACAACGGCCGGACCAATAACAAATGAGCTCTTAAATTTGGCACAACGGCCGGACCAATAACAAATGGTCTTTATGTAGAACTAACACACATCTAAACACACGTCATTGACATAAACAAGTGCAGATAAAAGGATCGTACGCGACCCGCGGGCTTCCATTTGCCCATTTTCATATCTGGACTATCAAGATGATTGAAATTTTTTTTTCTTATTTGAGTGCTTTTTTTTAGAAAAAAATCTTTCGGTTATCCATTTGATGGAAGGATAAATAAATATTTGTTGAATTTTTCCATGAACGTTATCACTTTCATCCCCGACTAATTTCCTGTATAGAATTTTTGTTGTCTCGGGGTATTCACGCTGTCGAATCTGGTAACTACAAAAATAGAAAGTCATTGTCTCTATCTTTGTGAAAACAAATAATCTCTCTCTTTCTCTTTCTCTCTCTCTCCCTCTCTCTCTTTCTCTCTCCCTCTCTCTCCCTCTCTCTCCCTCTTTCTCTCCCTCTCTCTCTTTCTTTCTCTCTCTCTCCCTCTCTCTCTCTCTCTCTCTCTACTTATATATCTATCATTCAATCTATCTATCATTCTCTCTCAAACCAACACACAACTTGTAATGTTCATTTTATCATAAATTAAATTCTTTGTTGCAACCGAAACTAAAGTTTACCCACATTGTTAATGGTTCTATTTATTCGAACGTAAAAAATATTCAATCGATTTTTTAAATATTATTTTAATTTTTCTTTCATATTCTTTTATCTCCTTTCAAATCTGTTGGAAGATTTTATTTTATATTTTTTCTAAATTTATGATTTCATTGTCCAGATTTTTATTTTTTTCTACAGGGATTGATACTTCCGGTTTAATATTCATTTTTTTTAATGCTGAAATTTAAATATTTAAAAAAAAAATATAAGAAATCCCACATTTTAAAAAAGATTGTTGCAAATGTGCAAATATTTGGAAATAGTTTGACGTATGCGATGCGTTAGACATTAGAATGAACTGGTATTTGTTGAAATATAGTTTGGTTTTTTTTTTTTGGTGAAAATTAGTTCTATTTGTTTGTCAGTCTGTATTTGTCAGTCTGTGTGTATTTGTCTGTCTGTGTGTATTTGTCTGTCTGTGTGTATTTGTCTGTGTGTATTTGTCTGTCTGTGTGTATTTGTCTGTCTGTTTCTCTTTCCCTTTCCTGTCTTCTTTCCTTTTGTCTTCATTTTCTATACTCAAAGTCTGTCAATCTATATCTCTGTCTACCTATCAACCTAACTAACTACCAAACTTGATATCTATCTATCTATCTATCTATCTATCTATCTATCTACCTGTTCACCTATCCATCCATCTATCCAACCATCAATCTACCCATCTATCTATCTAACTTTCTGTCTGTCTATCTATCCATTATATCTCTTTATCTGGCTATCTATACTTTACGTTTATCCCTCTTATCTTTATATTTCCGTCTCTATCAGTTCTCTCTCTCTCTCTCTCTCACACACTATCTCTCTCTAGCCACCACTCTCTACACATTGATCAAAATGATTCCCAACAAACTTCAATGCATGCAACGATCGTCAATAAAAACCCTGTACAAAACACGAGGAATAAATCTAAAAGAAAAAGCGCGTCATTTCCCTACCACCCATCGAGTTCAATGTAAATGAGAAACATACTGCTCTAACCCCCGTCCCCCTGGGTCCACACCCCCACCCCCAATGGAACACACTATAGTTCGATTAGTATCCCGGCAGTAATTTCTTTTTTTCATTTATTTTTTTTTTGTCACAGTTTTCGAAAAAAAGCTTTCACCTACAGACAATGACGGTTTTCTTTATAATTATTATGGGGCAAAATGGTTCGCCGATAGTCTGACACAGTGCAGACACTGGTATTAATAAATCTTGAGACCCCCCCCCCCCCACTCCAGAGATGTCATCGATGGAAGGTCATTTAGATTTGATTTATTTTAATACACGACATTAACAAGTCTCAGACCAACGAATCCAGGGGGGTGGGTGGGTCACTTGGGCTGAAGACATTAGTAGCAAGTTTAGGGGGGAAACGTCTAATTGCAGGGGATGTTAAGTAAAAAATTTAATAAAAACTAATGTCATCATAATTTAAATTAAACAAATGAAGTGAAAACACAACTACTCGTCACATAAAGACTCCGCCCATTTGTTATTGGTCCTGCCCTTGGGCCAAATTTAATAAGGGCCCATTTGTTATTGGTCCGGCAGTTGGGCCAAATTTAATAAGAGCCCCTTTGTTATTGGTCGGCCCTTGTGCCAAATTTAAGAGCTCCTATGTTATTGGTCAGGCCCTTGTGCCAAATTTAAGAGCCCATTTAGGCCCGAAGTAAACAAAAATAAATCATTGTTCACACTCCTGGTCTAAGAAAATCAGCTGTGGATTAATTCGTCAAACAACAGCCAAGTGGACCCACCGGATTATCCGCCACTGCATCCATCTTTGAGATGCGCATACAACAAAAAAGCGTGACCCAGATAATGGATACGTTTTTTTTCCACATCTCTCTTAACTTTAACGTTCTCATGGCATTGAGCGTGAGTTCACCTGGCTGGTGACAAATGTATGGGCGAGTATACGCTATTTGGCCGTCCGATACTAATGTGTATTGACCACAGTTGACCAAGACTCTGGACTAGGCGATGACAGATTGACCAGCACGGACAGCAATGGCATTAGACTGGACCGAGATAGATGGAGGGGGGGGATAAAAAAAAACCTAAAAAGTTTGTAGCTGGCATGTTTTTTTTTATGTGTGTAATCAAATAATATTTACCAATAGGTTATTCTATTTAAATCTAATAAATAATAGCGATTTGGGTTCTGCGTTAAATCGAAAGTAAAGATGTAATACAACAGTATTCCAGTTTAAAATACAATCATGAAAAAAATCGGGATCTGCCCGAAACCAACAATAACCTAGCCTACCGATCAAACCTAAGGGGATATAAATCTATGCAAAGGTTTTTGCAGGGTACAGATAGTACAACTTAATGTAAATATTAACTCGTAAGCTCATCTAGACAGACTCTCTCTCTCTCTCTCTCTCTCTCTCTCTCTCACACACACACACACACAATCGATATCAAAACAACCAGACAATCATAACCACTCAAAGATATAATAACAAACGATCGAATCGCAAAGGAGGAGGGGGGGCATTGTTACAGAGGCGTCATCATCACGTGGGTAAGTGCCAGCATAGGGACACACGTTAAGGCGGTGCATCAAAGACTAATTTAAATGTCCTCGAATTCACTCACACGCACTCATTCATTCACTCACCCACTCTCACACACGCACACATTCACACACACGCACACATTCACTCACCCACTCTCACACACGCACACATTCACGCACACGCACTCATTCACTCACTCACCCACTCTCACACACGCACACATTCACGCACACGCACACATTCACTCACTCCCCCACTCACACGCACGCACACATTCACTCAGTCCACACACGCACACAAAAAAATGGGCAGGCATTCTGTCACACACTTGCGGGCAGGCGATAAGAGAACTGGACCGATAACATCCACTCCATTAGGGGCCGGTGTACACTGGGGCCCCCCTATTTGTGCAATAAGCTGACACTAAACTGTTACCATTAGGGCCCCACACTTCTTAAGAAGACCGTCTGGTCTCGCCTTTTTTTTAATTAGTTAGTAATCAACTTTACCATTGAAGGTGACTATAATAAAAGGCTTTTCATCATAGTCATCATCATGAAACCCTTAACCGGTGTGATCATTTGGGTGAACGCATGGACACCTCAAACAGACATTTTTCTTCTCCATAGTTTCCTATCCTGCGCGGCTGTCTTTAGTTAATTCATTAGTAGCCCTGTCCATTCTTTTATATTGTCAAACCAACAGTACCGCTGGTGCCCTCCGCGACGGCCTCCTACACTATTCTACAGTAAGCTTTTGTAGGACCGGTCAATACTATCCTCCGCCATCTTTGATATGCGCGTTTCATGCATAGAATAATATGGATTTGTAACGATTTTAATTTACACACACACAAAATCAAACGTCGACATTGTGTAGGTGTCTGTGCGTGTGTGTGTGTGTGTGGGGGTAACAGATTTGGGCTATACTCTTTTAAAAAGGGGAGAGATTATGGTAGATTATTAGAATGATTAACAATGAAAATTAAAATTGGGGAAAAAAATCTTCCAAAAGTGGGTTTAGGTGGGAGGGTCTATGTTATATAACAGAAGTTGACATGCAGTTTTTCTTCAAAACCGTTAAATATGGGTTTAATATGGGTTTAATATGGGTTTAATATGGGTTTAGTATGGGTTTAATATGGGTTTAATAATTAGAGAGATGGGGTAGGGGGGGGTCTTAATTTTATTTATTGCAGTATTTAGGAGGAGAGTGGATATTTTTATATATATTTTTTTTCTTTTTTTTTTAAAAAAGTTTTATGTTCTATTTTTAGTACATGGTGATGACGTAATTTAGAACCACAGTTGATTTTTGTTTTTCCGTTTTCTCAATAAATGGCCGCCGTAATAACCGCTGCTCGGGGGAGGGGGGGACTGGGGGAGGGAGAATATTTTCACTTCTGGGTAAAATGTTTATATTTCTTCAGGATACATCGACGTGTTTTCCGTAGTTCGACATGGAGTAGAAAAACAAATTGGTGACACATGGCCAGATTTTTGAGGCAGATGTACAAATAATAAAAGAAAGCCAAACTAAATTGACAAGCCGGAGAGATTTTCCAGACTTCATGTCCGTATCTCTTATTTCCAGGTGCTTGCTTAGATTTTTTTTTTTTGGCATCTGATTTTCAAGAAACTGAAAAGTACGATAGGTAAAACACTGCCAAAAATGTTAGGTGGAAAAAAATGTGTTTGTCTTAGAGATGGATCGTAGTGGAAGTCGATGAGTCGAAGATGTAGGAGGGTGATGGGGGGGGCGTATTCTTCTGCTAGAGTGACCATTGGTTTATAGGATCTAAGAAATTTCATCCCGTCCTTACGGTGACTTCACTTAAACACACACACACACAAACACACATACAAAGTGTGACACTAAAACTGTACTAGTACGTGCCACTACGGCGAGTGGACCGATGATACGTGGTTCAAAACGTGGAGAGGAATAATACAAATAAAAAAAAACAAGGACGTGTTAGAGCATTTTCGTGTTATAAGTAAGGGAAGTAAGTCATGTTGAATAACTGTTACGGAAATAAATAATGAGTTACGCCCTTTATTTACGCCCTCCCTTTTTTAATATATTATAGTAAAATAAGGTACATAATAAGCCCTTTATTCGGCCCCCAGAGGTCTGATCGCGAAATGGACTTTTGATGTACACACATGGCAGGCCAAGACCTACAAAATGATATATATGTAAGATTCATACGACTAATATTTTGTTGAGATCAGGGTGATGACGGACAGATATAACAAGACAAAACGGGGACAATAGGAGCATTTTTTTTTTCAAAAATGCTCTAAAACACCCAATTCTAGCATGATGAGAACATTTGCCTACCCTCAATCAACCCTAAAATGGCCGTCACAAGAGACGTGTGACATTTGTCACAATCAAGCTTAGTCTTGACAGAAAAAATGACATGAAGACTTTGTCTCGAATCTTGATTCCCCTTCTCCTTTAATTCAAATAGCTATCAGACTCGAAGTTGATATCCAAATCCTTCAAATATTATCAGAAGCGTATTTCTCCATAGTATAACAAATTACTTATCTTATTGAATTTGAGACTTGAGATGAAATTGACAAAGAGAGGGTTCATTAAATTTAATAAATATCACTATCATGTATCTTTGAAAAGGGAACTTTCATACAGAACTTTATTTCTGAAACTTTTTGGTTCTAGTCCTTGTTTAGTTGAAAGAAGAAGAAAAGAAATTGATGGGACAAGACGTTTCTTACTTTAATGATGGCAGCAAGTTTCAAAATGTCTACCACGTCACTTTGATAAGTCGTAATGCTGGATTGATGAAGCAAGGACATGATGAGAGAGAAAAACAGAGCGTAGAGAGTGAGAGTGAAGGAAAAGAGGGATGAGATGAATTGGTGAAAGAGTAAGCAATTACTTGGAGGCATTAGAAAGAAACGAAATCGCGGAGAGAATGTTTCGATGGGAGGTTGAAAGTTAATAAAGAAGGCAGGAGGCCCCGGTGATGGAGGAGGCAGGAGGTGAAGTGGTGTGGGTAGGGAAGGAGGCGGGAGGCAGGGTGGAGTGTGGAGGCAGGAGCCTAAGACCGCCGGAGGGGTGCGAGAGTTAATTGCATAGAAAATAAAAACTTTCCCCCGGTGCATGTGTTCACTTGTAAGGTGAGCACGGGAGTTTGTGGATAAACAGAAAGGATATGTAGATAGACAGATAGGATATGAAGATAGACAGATAGGATATGTAGATAGACAGATAGGATATGTAGATAGACAAATAGGATATGTAGATAAACAGCTAGGATATGTAGATAAACAGATATGTCATGTAGATAAACAGATAGGATATGTAGAAAAACAGATATGATATGTAGATAAACAGATAAGGATCTGTAGATAGAAAGATAAGAAACGTAGTTAAACAGATAGGATATGTAGATAAACAGATAGTACATGTAGATAAACAGATAAAATACGTAGATAAACAGATAGGATATGTAGGTAAACAGATATGATCTGTAGATAGACAGACAGGATATGTAGATAAACAGCTAGGATATGTCGATAAACAGATATGATGTGTATAATAAACAGTCAGGTTATGTGGATAAAAAGATAGGATCTTTAGATAAACAGATAGGAGTGGCGTGAATATCTGCCAGTTAAACTGTTCGCCACACGTATAGCGCGAAACAAATATTTCCAACAAACGCAGCTTCCAAAAACTGTTGGTTCAAAATGTACAAATCTTTTCGCACAGCTTACAGAAGAAAACAGAAAGGAACAACAGTACAAATTAAATACAACTTGCACGTTTTGCTGGAATGTACTTTTGTTTATGTACTACTACAATGATCAGTCTTTTTTAGAGCATTTTCGTTTTGTCTGTCTGTCTGTCCGTCATCACCCTAGATCTCAACAACCATAAGTCCTAGACCCATGATGTATATATCATTTTGTAGGTCTTGGCCTGCCAAGAAATGACTTTTTCCATTTCGCGATCTGACCTCTCAGGGCCGTAAAAGGGGGCTTAGTACCGTTTTTTGCTATATAAGCTATATTAATAAGGAGCGCCTATATCTCAACAACCATAAGTCCTAGACCCATGATGTATATATCATTTTGTAGGTCTTGGCCTGCCAAGTGTACATCAAAAGTCCATTTCGCGATAGGACCTCTGAGGGCCGGGCTTCAGGGCTCCTAAGGGGCTTATATATTATATATACAACTTGTACGTTCAATAACCCATTCATTTGGTGCGAAATACTGCAGCACGTAGTTTTACCAAGATTTATTAAGAAACTCATCAAATGAAATAGTAAGCTTGTGTTCTGAGTTTAATTGAAAGTATCAGAGCTATGCAACAATTGACGGAGTTTTCGGACGATTAAATGACTATAATTTCGAATGTTTTCAATTATGAGTCCTATTTCAGTAACCACAAACCACTTGTAGTTAGATTTAAGAGAAAATAATTTTTTTTCAAATATAAAGAAACGTCTTTATAATATTTTTTTACAGATATATGCATTACACAATTGAATGTATAAACATTTCCAAAATTTACAAATATTTACTGAAAGTAACATACGTACTGATACATAACAAGAAAATGCGCTAACACGTCCTGTGTCCAGAATGGAACAGGCTTAATTGCTTGTTTTTAAAGTATTATGTGGCGCGCGGAGGCTCCAAGTTCAATTCGGCTTCTTTCTTACACGCTGTGTGATCTTTGGCCATGACCTGTGACCTCAATTCAGTTCGGCTTCTTTCTTACACGCTGACCTTATATATAGTGAATATTGTATCCAACGGGACCCTGAGGCCAGAGGCTCCAGGGTTATATTGAATTGCACCCCTCCACCCCTCACCTCAATCCCCCCCCCAAACCTTGGTGTATGGATTTATCTGAAATTAAAAATTTTTTTGTTAATGTACATGGGTCATGAGGAAACTATACCACTAAACGAATGGCTTATACATGTGAACCAAATTGTTTGTCTCTTTGCATGTTTTCACGGATGGTCGAGTGGTAAAGCGCTCGATTGTCGACCATGAGGTCACTGGTTTGATCTTCGGTGAAGACGAATGGATAATTCAGGTCATGGTTAAAGTCCCAGCTATATCTCTCGTGGTGCTTCCATGGCCATTGCACTATCGGCTAGGGTGGAGGGATGAAAGAAGGGCACCGTGGATCTACAGGATCTACGAGATTTCATCTCATCCTTACAGGGACTTTACACACAGGACTCGTACCTAATACAGTCCCAAAACAAATTCACCAGGGTTATATTTCAATCATAAAATAAATCAGAACAATTTCTATCATGCCCGGATGTTTTTAAGAAACCCCCCTCCATCCTCAATACAGTTGTTAAATTTGATTTTAAACATTGTTATTACACTTACATCTATAAATAGACGGGTAAACAAAGAAATTACAAAAACAACAACAAAAACAAAACAATATTCTTCAACAGTTGATGTAATCATTTTACATTCCATTGAATTGTTTTTGACGTTTTTTTATTAGTTATTTTTTAGTTTTTTTTTCCAAAGAATGTCACGTGACGCAATGTTGTTGTTTTATTTATAAAACATGTCACAGCTAAATTCAATATTCACAGAAAATGTAAACAAATGTACAAAAATAAAAGTGGAATGAAGAATACCAAGTGGGCGATATTTTCAAACACACCCCGCCCTACTCACCCCCTCTCTCGGTGTCTAAAATACAAGATATTAAATATCCAATAATGAGATTGTAACGGCATGCGTCAATGTATGCTGTGTATTATGTGAGATTGCGTCAATGTATGCTGTGTATTATGTGAGATTGCGTCAATGTATGCTGTGTATTATGTGAGATTGTGTCAATGTATGCTGTGTATTATCATAATACACAGCATACATTGACGCAATCTCACATAATACTATTATGTGAGATTGCGTCAATGTATGCTGTGTATTATGTGAGATTGAGTCAATGTATGCTGTGTAAAACATAAGATTGCGTCTATATGTGTGTATATATGTGTGTCTGTGTGTTTCATTTATTATGAAACTGACTTGAGTTGTGATCGCACTTTTCCGAATGATTAGATAGAAAATAGTTTAAGTTGTAAAAAAAAAGAAAGAATTAATATAGCTGTCCTTGGACAGTGAAGGAACTAGTAGCTACCAGAACTATTTGCAGGATTTCAATTTCTGACGTCAGGCCATGACTATATTTGACTTTCACAGATTTAAAATTATTTAACTGTTTTTTCCTAGTTGAAAAGCGGCAGACTAGGGTGGCAACTTTCCAATACTCTGTCAGATTAATGAAGGAGAGAGAGAGAGAGAGAGAGAGAGAGAGAGAGAGAGAGACAGAGAGAGTTTTAACAGAACAACTATTCAAGCTGAAATGATTACTTTTTCAATCATTTGGAAACTAACACTATCAATTAGTTTTTTTTTTCTTTTAATAATGGTCTGGATTTTTTTTTTATTAATTTCTTTTCATTATATGTGACGTAGTCAATATATTTAATGAAATGAAAAGTTAGTGCAGTGCAAAAGTTGGATGTGGTAAAGAAGACCAACACGTGCAGCATTTGAATGCTGTGCCTAGACATCACATTTATCATTTAATTCATCTGTCTATCTCTCTATCTTGTGCCTAGACATCACATTTATCATTTAATTCATCTGTCTATCTCTCTATCTTGTGCCTAGACATCACATTTATCATTTAATTCATCTGTCTATCTCTCTATCTTGTGCCTAGACATCACATTTATCATTTAATTCATCTGTCTATCTCTCTATCTTGTGCCTAGACATCACATTTATCATTTAATTCATCTATCTCTCTATCCATAAACGAACATATTGGCTATCGTTGATTTTAAAAATAATAACAGTATAACAACAACACATCATAATGAAATAGGACGAAAACAATCAAAACTTCATCTCTAAGCCCGAATGGAGCCCATTGCAAACTTTTGTCCAGTAATGAAGCTAAAACAGTGTTGGCGGAAATTTATGAACCACGGGATACAATGGGACACAGTGGGACACAACAAGACACAACGGGACACAATGAGACACAATGGGACACAATGGGACATAATGGGACACAGTGGGACACAAGGGACACAGTGGGACACAACAAGACACAACAAGACACAATGGGACACAGTGGGACACAGTGGGACACAATGCAACACAGTAGGACACAGTGGGACACAACGGCACATAACGTGACACAGTGGGACACAATGGGACATAATGGGACACAGTGGGACACAATGGGGCACAATGATTTCTTAAATTTGACATAAGGGCCGGGCTACGAGCAGATAGGGAGTATGAAACGTCACTGTTGTGAACGTGAAAGATGTGAACGTCATTTTTAAGAACGTCATTGTTGTGAACGTCATTAAAGTGAATATCATTGTTATGAACGTCATTGATAAGAACGTCATTGTTGTGAACGTCATTGTTATGAACGTTATTGTTGTGAACGTCATTGTTATGAATGTCATTATTATGAACGAGCGAAAAGGAAAAAAAGCGCGGGTCGGAAGAAATAGCCGGACTAGTCCCGCGAGCCAAATTTCGCCCATGTCTGCGAAGCGACCCGAAATTCTGCGCTGTTCATCATTCATTCTTACACATTTACGCGAATATTATAATTATAAAACAATTATGAGGGGCACGTGATTATTTGATATCAATGTGGAGACATCACAGTTCTGAAAGACTCATTAGCCATGAGCCCTTCTCTCTCATATTATTAAATACACCCATTCTGATGTTTATGACAACCAAACTTCCTACTAAGAATCACCTGTGAACACAGAGTACATGCTGATAACTGTCAGTGTTAACTTTTAGTTTTATAGCACAATATTACAAATTTAAATCAACATTTTTTTAAAATAAAATATGCTGCGCGGTTCGATACCAAAAAAAAAAATCGGTCAGAAAAACAAAAACTAAAAAGTAAAACTACAAAATAAAAACTACGAAATAAAAACTACAATTTCAACAAAACATTTTCCTAGTCCCTGTAGTGAACTAATCTAACAAATGGAGTTTACATTGTTTCCATTAACACCAGTGGGTCTACTTATACCGGGGTACGGTGTGTCGAGGACTGTCGGGGGGGGGGAAATGGAATTAGGTAAGGGTCACATTATGGAGCCCCTAGTCGTTAAAATTAAACACACGAACAGATATTAGTTTTAGCACTAAGACAGTATGTACAAAGGTTACAAACAGCACATCAGAAAAAAACACACATTCATCACACAAACAGCACTCAATCATCACACAAACATCACTCAATCAGCACACATACAGCACACAAGCCACATACAAACTGCACACAAAAAAGCACGCTAAGATATTTTAAGTCTTCACTTACCGCTCTGACGTATGATCAACTTTCAAGAGTTCGATGATGCGTGAAGTCGAGATGGTGCGGTCGTTCTGTGGGGGGGGGGGGGCCGCTGCTGCTGTTACCAGCAAGTACTGTCTCCCGAATGGCGCGGTGGTCAGAAACTAAGAGTGTTTTCCCTGGTCAAGCTGACACACAAAACAATTTGGACTGGGCAATCAATGTCCAAGAACAGACCACATAGATCGTCTGAAGGTATGTCTTGGACGTGATGTTTTGTAAACTTTACAAATTTGTATGACGTGTGTTAGGCTCAGAGAAAAGACTTAAACAAGTTTATATATAACTAAATACAAAACTATATATATATATATATATATATATATATATATAACAACATAAACTATTTATATATATAGTTTTGTATATTATATATATGTAATAATAATAACACTGCATGCTAAGCATCTGTTGTTACTGATACAGACAGCAGCAATTTTTTTTATGTAGTTTGACTTTCAAAAATTTAATCCACTTCCTAATATAACTTTTTTTTATATAAATTCTAAATAAACACTTACAAACTGAAAAATTTCACTTGACTCGTGCAAGCCTGCGTGATCTGTTACCTAACCCTTACCTAAACTGTTTTCACTTATTGTTCCGTTTAAAAAAAAATTCTGTTTGATAATTTTAATTTCTTTTTTTTTTTTTATTTCAAAGTGTCCGGTGCAGACACTGTGGGTGTTAGAATAGTTTTGTGGAGCCAGTGAGCGAGCTAGACACATGGACACCTTTTATAGGTCGGTGTTTCTATTGGTAGAGAGAGAGAGAGAGAGAGAGAGGGATCTAGGGGGGGGGGGTGCAAACATAAGCCACAAGTTGTTTTAGAGGGCGGGAAAAAAAAACAGAAGCAAGAAACAACGAGGGGAGTGAACTCTTCTCCTCCTCCTCCTCCTCGTCGTCGTCGTCGTCGTCCTGCGCCAGGAGTCGCGCTGGCGAGCGGTGCCAGACCTGCGCCTGGGACAGACCCGGCGACCGTAACAGGCGTCGCCACTTGTTGCTGCGGCACATTTGACGACGAGGGGAATGCGTTCCGTTTTTTTTAAGGAAGTTGGGAGTGAGTAGTGGGGGTGGCGATAGGGGAGGGGGGTACGGGCGGCGAAATGGTGGAACCTGAAAATCTTAAAGTTTAAAAAAAAAATGTTCGTAAAAAAAAACGAAACGAAAATCATTGACGGCCCAGTGTGTGAACACTACATAGACTAGTGGAGTTTGACAAAACCCCCACGGAGAAACCTCCACGGACAAAACCCCCCACGGACAAAACCCCCAGCGGACATAACCCCCAGCGGAATGAACTTTTGATGTACACATGGCAGGCCAAGACCTACAAAATGATATATACATCATGGGTCTAGGACTTATAATTGCTGAGATATAGCGCTCCTTTATTAATATAGCTTATATAGCAAAAAACGGTACTAAGGCCCCTTTTACGGCCCCGAGAGGTCAGATCGCGAAATGGAAAAAAGTCATTTCTTGGCAGGCCAAGACCTACAAAATGATATATACATCATGGGTCTAGGACTTATGGTTGTTGAGATCTAGGGTGATGACGGACGGACGGACGGACAGACAAAACGGGGACAATAGAGCATTTTTTTTTCGAAAATGCTCTAAAAAATCCCTTAAAAATACGTATTTTTATATATATTTACATCCACGTATTATATATTACATTGTAAAATAACAATGAGGGCCAAATAATAGGTTTTATAATAAAAATAGGCTAGAGGTCCAGTGGGGGTTTTGTCCGCTGGGGGGTTTTGTCCGCTGGGGGTTATATCCGCTGGGGGTTTTGTCCGCTGGGGGTTATGTCCGCCGGGGGTTATGTCCGCTGGGGGTTATGTCTGCTGGGGGTTTTTTCGCTGGGGGTTATGTCCGCTGGGGGTTTTGTCCGCTGGGGGTTATGTCCGCTGGGGGGTTTTGCCCGCTGGGGGTTATGTCCGCTGGGGGTTTTGTCCGCTGAGGGTTATGTCCGCTGGGGTTTTGTCCGCTGGGGGTTATGTCCGCTGGGGGTTATGTCCGCTGGGGGTTTTGTCCGCTGGGGGTTATGCCCGCTGGGGGTTTTGTCGCTTGGGGTTATGTCCGCTGGGGGTTTTGCCCGCTGGGGGTTATGTCCGCTGGGGGTTTTGTCCGGATACCAGACTAGTGGTAGGGTCCGTCACAGTCGGCCTTAGCATTACGGTTAAATGCGCTGTGGCTTTAGGACGAGAGAGTGAACTGTAGGACCCAGAAATGTAACAATAGGGCGATATGTCGTATCAAAACGCCTCTTTCACGTGGCCCCCATTAGAAAAGGCGATAGGCCCAGCCGACCCCCCCCCCACACACACACCTAGAGCCGCTACAGGTGCAGGTATATGGACCGACTTTGGCAGGCGATACTGTTTGTGTTAACAGGTCAAGTAATAGAAGTTGGTGTCGATTATGAAGCACGTGCAGGCACTGTGTTAGGATTCAAGGGAAACTATCCAGCGTGACCGATCAATATGTGTACAAATTAAAGGACTTCATCTGCAGATTTGGTGAACTATAACCTAAATAACAATAAAAGTGACCATTGCTGTACAAATGATTGTTGCTTTGGTCAGCGATACGATAGTCTACTCTACAAATGATTGTTGCTTCGGTCAACTCAACAGTAATTTGCTGTGCACATGATTGTTGCTTCGGTCAACTCAACAGTAATTTACTGTGCACATGATTGTTGCTTCTTCTGTTCTATTTCCATGTAAACTGCAGTTATTGTATTGAAACGTAGAAGTATGGACATTATATTTCTGAATGACCAAAAAGCGTTATAATGGTAAATCAAGATGTTAACATAACTTTAAAACCTGACGTGATACACAATTTTCAATGACATGTTTGGAATCAGCAGGTCAAAATGGTCTTAGTACACTGAATAGATCCCAGGTAGCAAAAAATGTTGTTCCCCTTAGTGAATTAGCTTTCCCGGTCAACATTTTGGGGTACATGTAACTCGCCGGTCGAGAACCACGGTTCTTGGAAACTAAATCCTTTAGTAGCAGTTGACGTACTATCGTGCTATTTTGAAAACAAACTATATCAGTACAATCAGGAAGTTGTCTGCACAGTCTATATTTTCTTTGTATTATGTTATCTCAACAACTATTGTCAGCTTGCTAAACCTAGCCAATATTTAAAAAAAAAAAACCACTAAACGTATTTTTAAAAACGCAAATGCCACATGCGCTCTAGCGCTCTTGACGGGCTATTTTTTGTGCGCATGCGCGATTGCTGGATTCCGACTTTTTTTTTTCGGGGTCCAGCTTATAGATATTGCTCCTATTCCTAACCCTAACCCTTAGCCCCGAAAACAAAAATTAAAAAAAATACGGAGTACATTTGCTGTATCAGTAGCCACTTCGTTTTAAAAAAACTTAAACCTTTTTATTTATTTTCCTTTATTGACTAGAATTTGGTTTTCACTCGCACAAATGATTAGATCTGTGCCATGATGCTAAACATTTTATTTTGTTGTTAATAATTATTTGTCAATAGCTAACAAATGTCACAGTTGAATATTTAATGTGTATTTGTATTGATAATATCAGGTATACATTATACTCCACGCTTTTCAATGTTATTATATAAAAAGAAAAAAATGATTCAAAATTTGAATACTTCTCTTAACATAAAATGTACATGGATAAATGTAATGTGTCGTGTAAATCATTAGTTTAAAGAATTTCTTACTAAAATATACATTTAATAATCTATGTTAGCTATTGATTCCTGATTTAATTTTCATGGCATTTATAATTTATAACTAATACACTTAATAATAAATTTAGCATAACAATTAGTTTTAAGTATATTCATAACTATGTAAACATCAAAAAGTCTAGTGTTCGCTCGTTATCAAAATGTTAAGGGATTTTTCTTCTTAAATCAAGTCTTAGCTTAATCCACGGAACATGAATCTAATGATTTATTTAATAATTCGCTGTTATTTTTTCAAAAAATATAATTCAGAATCTAATCCACGTGTTTTACAATGGACTAAAGGTAAACACAGAAAGTCTATTTATAAACTTATGGCAGATTTTTTTTTCGTCGCCAATGACTTGGCCAAATAATAAATAGCATGCCAACATGGCAAGTTTCAACAAAAGTACGACCAAATGCGGTTCTTGCAAAAGAAACAAAAGACTGGATTTTAAAAAACAATGAGCAAAAAATAAAAATAACAAGTTAACGTATTCCTTATAAATGTTGCAAAAATAATAATAATGATAATAATAATATTTAGGGTAACCATTAGGGAAAACACATTTTTACGAATTGGTTGAAATTTTTTTTAGAGTGGTAAAACCATAGATATATAAGACTAGATCGCTTATGGGCTATGCATAGATATATATTGTGCGGACCATAACTTTAAAAAGAGAAGAGTACAGTTCTGTATAACTTATATATTTTTACAAATTCTTTGCAACTATGATGACGTAGTACGCATAGAAACCTTAAGTAACCGAAATAAATAGCAGAAAACATTTTGCATTGTTTTCCTTGACAAATTTTCAAAAACTTTTTTTTTCAATTAACTTTGAATAAAATGCCTTCGTGTTGTGTGCCCGGTTGTTTGAATTATATTATTACTAACCGTCAAATATAATTTTTTCGAACACATCAGTAGATTTTAAAAGCGCCAACCTCTAGCATGAATGGGGATTTTTTTTTTTTTAAAAGGAAGGAAATCTTTTTCGGTAAAAAATAAAGAACTGTACAGAATTGTACTCTTCTCTTTTTAAAGTAAGGGTCTCGAATACAACATTTTTTCGGTCTCTATTAAATAAGCATAAGCGATCTAGTCTTATATATCTATGGGTAAAACTAAAGAAAATAGTTTAAACAATTTAAAAATTTGAACTAACATTCTTCTTCATTTTTTTAAATTTTGTTGAAACGTAATGTGCTAATGTTCAATAGGGTAATCTGATTATTTAATTTTTAATTTTTTTTTAAATCAAATCTGATAAAATTAATCTGTTAAAAAATGTATTCTGTCGGTGAATCTTTCAAATTAACGAGAAATACTGTGACCTAAAATCACCGAGAAAAGACAGAAAACCACTCGAATATGTTAATTAAAAAAGGTTTCTGACATTTTAATAATACTTTTACATCCATACCCTGAAGTGACGTAATGGGGGGAGCAAAGGGGGGGGGGTCATTATGCACCGGGCGCTACTCACAAAGGGGCGCCAAATGGTATATTTTGCATATAATATTTTATGGTTTTTGAATGGGGGCGGGGGGCTAAAAAGGTTTTGTGCCCCCGGGCGTGAGTAAAGCTCACTACGTCACTAATACCCTGGTTCAAGTTGTCTTCTGATCAGAATTGGGTTTCAACTCTTTTACACAAATATTTGTTTCTGTTTTCGTCGGTTTCAATTTTATCGTCGATCGTTCTGTACCGATTACCGACGAAAACCGAGATATGATTTATACATCAAATAATAGATCATATTATAGATATTGCTATAGACGTGTATTGTCTTTTATGGATAATGCTATAGACGTATTGTCTATTATAGATATTGCTATAGACGTATATTGTCTGTTATAGACATTGTTATAGACGTATATTGTCTGTTATAAATATTGCTATAGACGTATATTGTCTGTTATAGATATTGTTATAGACGTATATCTCTGTTATAAATATTGCTATAGACGTATATTGTCTGTTATAGATATTGTTATAGACGTATATTGTCTGTTATAGATATTGTTATAGACGTATATTTTCTGTTATAGATATTGCTATAGACGTATATTGTCTGTTATAGATATTGCAATAGACGTATATCTCTGTTATAGATATTGTTATAGACGTATTGTCTATTATAGATATTGCTATAGACGTATATTGTCTGTTATAGATATTGTTATAGACGTATATCTCTATTTGAGATATTGCTATAGACGTATATTGTCTGTTATAGATATTGTTATAGACGTATATCTCTGTTATAAATATTGTTATAGACGTATATTGTCTGTTATAGATATTGCAATAGACGTATATTGTCTGTTATAATTATTGCTATAGACGTATATTGTCTATTATAGATATTGCTATAGATGTATATTGTCTGTTATAGATATTGTTATAGACGTATATTGTCTGTTATAGATATTGTTATAGACGTATATTGTCTGTTATAGATATTGTTATAGACGTATATTGTCTGTTATAGATATTGCTATAGACGTATATTGTCTGTTATAGATATTGCAATAGACGTATATTGTCTATTATAGATATTGCTATAGACGTATATTGTTTGTTACAGATATTGCTATAGACGTATATTGTCTGTTATAATTATTGTTATAGACGTATATTGTCTGTTATACATATTGCTATAGACGTATATTGTCTATTATAGATATTGCTATAGACGTATTGTCTATTATAGATATTGCTATAGACGTATATTGTCTGTTACAGATATTGCTATAGACGTATATTGTCTATGATGTTATCTTTGTGATTTATTGTCAAACTTGATGCAATGTTATATTGAAATCAAACATAACACAATTTCAATTCTAAATGCTAATACAATGTAACAGTTTTTTTTTATATAAAACAACATATATTACACAGCTCAACAAAAAAAATGTTTGTGAATTGCCAAGAATGTTTGAATGAATTTATAGCAATTCATGGGTGCTGATTTCAAAACTGCCACTGCTTTTGCTGAATTGGCTCTAGTTTCTGAGATATTGGACACCCTTGAAAATATGATTGTACCCTTTGTGTAAAACAAATGCTATAGGTTTTGTGTCTGTTGTTTAATTAAACTATACCAAGTTATAACTTGGTTTTTTTTCTATTTTATCTCTGCTTTCTAAAGACATCATGAGTTCATCACGAAGATGCTGCAAAAATAATCAGAATGTATTCTCTTACATCTCTGGACAATACATGATTGAAAAGCAAAGAAGAAATATAACCGACTTTGTGCAGCAGGCATATTTGACTTATTTCGGTGTGAAGCTGGGAGACCAAGACATGTCTTGGGTTCCCCATAAGGTCTGCAAAAACTGTGTGGAGAGCCTACGGCAGTGGACAAATGGTGAGAAGAAAAGTCTAAGATTCGGTGTACCAATGGTGTGGCGAGAGCCGAAAGACCATTTTGGTGATTGTTATTTTTGTATTGTAAATGTTAAAGGCTTCAATCGCCACAAGAAATCTAAGTGGGATTATCCTGATTTTGAATCTGCAAGGAGACCAATTCCACGTAGCAGTGAAGTTTCTATACCAGTGTTTACTGGATTATTAGAGCTTTCACCATCAGACCCCGACGACGGGAAAGATCTGGAGTTTTTGGCAGGTGAAAACAGCGGAAGCGATTATGAAGGAAGTTCTTCAACACCTCAACCATTCAGCCAAGAAGAATTCAATGACCTAATACGAGACCTAAATCTGTCCAAGCAAGCATCTGAGCTTTTAGCGTCCAGGCTCAATGAAAGAAATTTTCTCAAACCAGAAGTTAAAATAACATTTTATCTGAAAAGAGAAGAGTTTCTTCTTCCATATTTCAGCCAAGAGGAAGATCTTGCTTACTGTAATGACATCCCTGGACATCTGCTCCAAATGGGACTACAAGACTACCATTCCGAAGACTGGCGTCTTTTTATAGACAGTTCCATCAGAAGCTTGAAATGCGTTCTGTTACACCGTGGTAACCGTTATGCATTTCTTCCCATTGTTCACTCAACAACACTTAAAGAAGAGTATGAGAATATCAAAACAGTCCATTATTATGAGCATCAGTGTTCAACTTGTGTCGATCTAAAAATGGTAAACTTCTTGCTTGGCTAGCAGTCAGGATACACAAAATACCCATGCTTCATGTGTCTTTGGGATAGCAGGGCAAGGCAAGATTATTGGACAAGAGTGACATGGCCTGCAAGGGAAACCATGACTGTAGCTAAAGAAAATATCATCGACAAGCCATTGGTTGACAAAAATAAGATCATTCTCCCACTGATTCATATCAAATTAGGTTTAATGAAACAATTTGTTAAGGCTTTGGACAAATCTGGCAATTACTTCAGGTATATTTGCAGATCATTCCCCGGATTGAGCATGGAGAAGCTGAAAGCTTGGATTTTTGACGGTCCTCTGATTCGGAAACTCATCAACGATCGAAATCACCTTGAAGCTTCTTCATGGAACAGTTTTGTTTCAGTTGTCAGGAACTTCTTAGGTAATAACAGAGCAGAGAATTACGAAGAACTGTTGCAAGATATGCTAGCTAACTTCAGAAACAGTGGAACAAATATGAGCATCAAGGTACATTTCCTGCACAGTCATTTAGACAAATTTCCAGGTAACCTTGGGGACTTCAGTGAGGAACAAGGCGAGAGGTTCCATCAGGATATGAGGGTGATGGAGGAGAGATATCAAGGAAGATGGGACATACATATGATGGCTGACTACTGTGGGAGCCTCCAGCGCAATTGCACCAACGACACATACAAAAGGAAGTCGAGCAAACAGCTATTTGCTAATGCATTACCATAGACAAATAACATATTAATTAATTAATTAATTAGACATAATTAGTTTTTCAAATGAAAATGTTTTCTTCTATAACACTATTACACATATTTTTGAACAATTTTCTGCATGACTATTAACAGTTTCACTACCATTTGTTAGTATACTATTATACTTCATGCAATTCTTGACAAATTCCAAACACGGTGCATATATTATTTAATTAATTTCAATTATCTCGAAAAATAGAGCCAATCTAGCAAAAGCACTTACATATTCTAAATCAGCATAGTTGACTTTGTATAAAATGATTCAAATATCACTGGCAATGAATTCACTGTTTACCAGTGTTATACATTTGATTGTTTCTATACTAATACATGATGATGTTTATGTAAAAGTCGTGAACACATCACCGACAAACTGATTGCAAATAATGTATATATGTCACACATAGAGAGATCATCGACATAATGTTTACAATCAATGCATACAATAAATAAATGTTTAGAAGTCATGCAGAAAAAAAAATAATTAAGTAGCCAATTTATGGGTAGAAGGAAGTCCAATCTGGCTGACCTGTTCATCAGATGAATTAAAGCACCAATTCTAGCCAATGACGTAATACACACACACACAAACCTAAATGGCTATCAGCAAAGAAAAAAAATATAGTTTGTTTAAATTGTATTTGTTTTATAATAATATAGTACTACGTATTCGTCAAACGAGGCAATCTGTGCGCATTACTTGCTTATGTTTACTGTGAGTATATAAATAATTAATGAAATAGACGGGAAACATGTATATCTCCAAGGGATCCCACTGAGCCCAAAGATTCGTATAATTAGTGCAGTTATTAATATTAAAAAGTCTATTATTACATTTATGCGCAAGTACATTATTATTTTAAGACACTGCATATATATATATATATATAATGTTTTGTATAATTGTTAGACTTGAATACAAATATACTCTAGACCGATGGTCCCCAACCTTTTTCTTTCCACGGACAGGTTCAGCGTTTAAGTAATTTAGCGGTGGCTCACTGCATGGGCGTCGCTAGGAATTTTTCCAGGGGGGGGGGAGCAAATGCCCCCCTCTTATATGACATTTTTTCAAAATGATCCCCCTTGCCCCCCCCCCCACACATGAATACGCCCGTTGATTATTTCTCGTCCATGGAAAGTCACGAGATAAATAAATAAAAAGGAAATGATTTAATGCTTCTTGGGCGGCCCAGTAACATTCGTTGCACGGACCGGTACCGTTCCGAGGCCCAGGGGTTTGGGGACCACTGCTCTGGAGCCAAAACGTAAAACTAAAAAAATTTCAAAGAAAACATTTGTTTCTAGACCGTCATAGTCTGCTGTGATGGTGGCATTTAGGGGTCATAGTCTGCTGTGATGGTGGCATTTATGGAGAAGCACTGGTCAATATTTCTCCCATTTTACCAGATGACCATCTCTCGCCCCCCCACCAACCCTAACCCGGCTTCTACACATTGAGACTTAACACATTCAGGGGCGTAGCCAGTGGGAGCAAAAGCCCTCACCGGCTTTATATTAACATCGAGTAAAATTTCAGAAAATCTTTATTTTACTCCTCCATCTATGGTCAGCTAGAAATTCTTTGACCCTCCATTCTGACCACTCCTTTGGTCACTGAGAACAGCATAAAGATCGGAATGTCCGTTTTATGTTTTTATGACTCTGCTGGGATGACCAGTGTCAGACGAGAGGGGAAAGGACAGGGAGACACGAGGTCAGATGGGTACACCAGGACACTTCACTCATGGCGGTCAGCGCTGACCAGCATCATAGGTCAGGCGTTTTTTGTCATAAGTAAACACGTAGGTGGAATGTTTGTTGCTAGAATTTTTAAAGAGAAAAGAAAAAAAAAGTCGTATTGTGTAATATGGCTTTAATAATACATTGGTACAAAACAGTAATAATAATATGGGATTCATAACATCTTATAATACTGGTATTTTGAACAGTTTGAAAAGAGGCATTTATTATATCAGTGATAACCAAACCATCTTACTAAAGTGCGGATTGAGGCCAACCTGTTTGACGTAGGTGGAGTGCTGATTACTACTTCATGTGACAGATGCGAAGGGCCGCTGGGTACGAAGGGCCGCATGGGTGCGAAGGGCAGCTGGGTTTGGTGGCTGTGTGTGTGAAGGGCAGCTGGGTTTCAAGGGCGACTGAATGTAGAGGGTGGGCTGGGTGGCGCGGCGCCTTCGGTGGCCAACCAGATCAGCATACTGTGGGTTATGTCTTCGGTAGTGCCTCCGTGGTCATTGCACTCACAGCCCAGTCGGGATGAACGTTGTGTTGGTTCCTGCAGCATCGATTACTTGATTACAATGCCCTTGCAACATTAATTACTTGATTGCAATGTTCGTGCAGCATTGATTACTTGATTGCAATGTTCGTGCAACATTGATTACTTGATTTCAATGTTCGTGTAGCATTGATTACTTGATTGCATTTTCCCTGCAACATTGATTACTTGATTTCAATGTTCGTGCAGCATTGATTAATTGATTGCATTTTCCCTGCAACATTGATTACTTGATTTCAATGTTCGTGTAGCATTGATTACTTGATTTCAATGTTCGTGCAGCATTGATTATTTGATTGCAATGTTCGTGCAGCATTGATTACTTGATTGCAATGTTCGTGCAACATTGATTACTTGATTTCAATGTTCGTGCAGCATTGATTACTTGATTTCAATGTTTGTGCAACATTGATTACTTGATTTCAATGTTCACGCAGCATTGATAACTTGATTGCATTTTCCCTGCAACATTGATTACTTGATTTCAATGTTCGTGCAGCATTGATTACTTGATTGCATTTTCCCTGCAACATTGATTACTTGATTGCACTTTCCCTGCAACATTGATTACTTGATTGCAATGTTCGTGCAGCATTGATTACTTGATGGCATTTTCCCTGCAACATTGATTACTTGATTGCAATGTTCGTGCAACATTGATTACTTGATTTCAATGTTCGTACAGCATTGATTACTTGATTTCAATGTTCGTGCAACATTGATTACTTGATTTCAATGTTCGTGCAGCATTGATTACTTGATGGCATTTCCCCTGCAACTTTGATTACTTGATTGCAATGTTCGTGCAACATTGATTACTTAATTTCAATGTTCGTGCAGCATTGATTACTTGATTTCAATGTTCGTGCAACATTGATTACTTGATTTCAAGGTTCGTGCAGCATTGATTACTTGATTTCAATGTTCGTGTAGCATTGATTACTTGATTGCATTTTCCCTGCAACATTGATTACTTGATTTCAATGTTCGTGCAACATTGATTACTTGATTGCAATGTTCGTGCAGCATTGATTACTTGATTGCAATGTTCGTGCAGCATTGATTACTTGATTGCATTTTTCCTGCAACTTTGATTACTTGATTGCAATGCCCCTGCAACATTGATTACTTGATTTCAATGTTCGTGCAACATTGATTACTTGATTGCAATGTTCGTGCAACATTGATTACTTGATTTCAATGTTCGTGC
>JAGDYQ010000022.1:6129510-6154510 GCA_021962125.1 Bulinus truncatus
TGCAATCAAGTAATCAATGCTGCACGAACATTGAAATCAAGTAATCAATGCTGCAGGAAAATGCAATCAAGTAATCAATGCTGCATTGAACGGTGCCCAAAGTAATCAATGCTGCAAGGAAAATGCAATCAAGAAGTAATCAATGCTGCACGAACATTAAAAATCAAGTAATCAATGCTGCAGGGAAAATGCAATCAAGTAATCAATGCTGCACGAACATTGAAATCAAGTAATCAATGCTGCAAGGAAAATGCAATCAAGTAATCAATGCTGCACGAACATTGAAATCAAGTAATCAATGCTGCAGGGAAAATGCAATCAAGTAATCAATGCTGCACGAACATTGAAATCAAGTAATCAATGCTGCAAGGAAAATGCAATCAAGTAATCAATGCTGCACGAACATTGAAATCAAGTAATCAATGCTGCAGGGAAAATGCAATCAAGTAATCAATGCTGCACGAACATTGAAATCAAGTAATCAATGCTGCAGGGAAAATGCAATCAAGTAATCAATGCTGCACGAACATTGAAATCAAGTAATCAATGTTGCAGGGAAAATGCAATCAAGTAATCAATGCTGCACGAACATTGAAATCAAGTAATCAATGCTGCAGGAACATTGAAATCAAGTAATCAATGTTGCACGAACATTGAAATCAAGTAATCAATGTTGCACGAACATTGAAATCAAGTAATCAATGTTGCACGAACATTGAAATCAAGTAATCAATGTTGCAGGGGCATTGCAATCAAGTAACCAATGCTGCAGGAACATTGCAATCAAGTACTCAATGTTGCAGGGAAAATGCAATCAAGTAATAAATGCTACACGAACATTCTAATCAAGTAATCAATGTTGCACGAACAATGCAATCAAGTAATCAATGCTGCAGGAGCATTTCAATCAAGTATCAATGTTGCAGGGGCATTGTAATCAAGTAACCAATGCTGCAGGAACATTGCAATCAAGTAATCAATGCTGCAGGAACCAACACAACGTTCGTAGATCTTTACTTGCTATATGGTCACCTGCCTTGATACAATGTCATGTTTTATCACTTAGATCGTACTAACCACCAATATGCCTTTCTTTCATCCCGACAGGGCTGTGAGTGCAATGGCCATGGAGGCACTACCGAAGACATAACCCACAGTATGCTGATCTGGTTGGCCACCGAAGGCGCCGCGCCACCCAGCCCACCCTCTACATTCAGTCGCCCTTAAAACCCAGCTGCCCTTCACACACACAGCCACCAAACCCAGCTGCCCTTCGCACCCATGCGGCCCTTCGCACCCATGCGGCCCTTCGCACCCATGCGGCCCTTCGCACCCATGCGGCCCTTCGCACCCATGCGGCCCTTCGTACCCAGCGGCCCTTCGCATCTGTCACATGAAGTAGTAATTAGCACTCCACCTACGTCAAACAGGTTGGCCTCAATCCGCACTTTAGTAAGTATGGTTTGGTTATCACTGATATAATAAATGCCTCTTTTCAAACTGTTAAAAATACCAGTATTATAAGATGTTATGAATCCCATATTATTATTACTGTTTTGTACCAATGTACTATTAAAGCCACATTACACAATACGACTTTTTTTTTCTTTTCTCTTTAAAAATTCTAGCAAAAAACATTCCACCTACGTGTTTACTTATGACAAAAAACGCCTGACCTATGATGCTGGTCAGCGCTGACCGCCATGAGTGAAGTGTCCTGGTGTATCCATCTGACCTCGTGTCTCCCTGTCCTTTCCCCTCTCGTCTGACACTGGTCATCCCAGCAGAGTCGTAAAAACATAAAACGGACATTCCGATCTTTATGCTGTTCTCAGTGACCAAAGGAGTGGTCAGAATGGAAGGTCAAAGAATTTCTAGCTGACCACAGATGGAGGAGTAAAAGAAACATTTTCTGAAATTTTACTCGATTTTAATATAAAGCCGGTGAGGGCTTTTGCTCCCACTGGCTACGCCCCTGAATGTGTTAAGTCTCAATGTGTAGAAGCCGGGCTAGGGTTGGTGGTGGGGGGGGGGGGCGAGAGATGGTCATCTGGTAAAATGGGAGAAATATTGACCAGTGCTTCTCCATAAATGCCACCATCACCGCAGACTATGACCCCTAAATGCCACCATCACAGCAGACTATGACGGTCTGGAAACAAATGTTTTTTTTGAAATTTTTTTAGTTTTACGTTTTGGCTCCAGAGCAGTGGTCCCCAAACCCTGGGCCGCGGAACGGTACCGGTCCGTGCAACGAATGTTACTGGGCCGCCCAAGAAGCATTAAATCATTTCCTTTTTTATTTATTTATCTGTTGATTGTGCGACTTTCCATGGACGAGAAATAATCGACGTCTCCTTCCCGCCTCCATTTCCAGTGGGCCACGGTTAAATTACTTAAACGCTGAACCCGTCCGTGGCAAGAAAAAGGTTGGGGACCACTGGTCTAGAGGATATTTGTAGTCAAGTCTAGCAATTATACAATACATTATATATATATATATATATATATATATATATATATAGTCGATTCCGCTTAATTGGGACACATCGGGACAGGGGCTTTTTGTCCCAATTAAGCGGCTGTCCCAATTAAACATACAAATTTACTATTGGCTTCTTGGTTTGGTTTTTTTTTAGATTTGTCCCAAATAAGCGGCTGTCCCAACTAAGCGGTGTCCCAATTAAGCGGAATCCACTGTATATATACATATATAGGCAGTGTCTTAAAATAATAATGTACTTGCGCATAAATGTAATAATAGACTTTTTAATATTAATAACTGCACTAATTATACGACACTTTGGGCTCAGTGGGATTCCCTTGGAGATATACATGTTTCCCGTCTATTTCATTAAGTATTTATATACTCACAGTAAACATAAGCAAGTAATGCGTACAGATTGGCTCGTTTGACGAACACGTAGTACTATATTATTATAAAACAAATACAATTTTAAACAAACTATATTTTTTTTCTTTGCTGATAGCCATTTAGGTGTGTGTGTGTGTGTGTGTGTTACGTCATTGGCTAGAATTGGTGCTTTAATTCATCTGATGAGCAGGTCAGCCGGATTGGACTTCCTTCTACCCATAAATTGGCTACTTAATTTTTTTTTTTTCTGCAAGACTTCTAAACATTTATTTATTGTATACATTGATTGTAAACATTATGTCGATGATCTCTCTATGTGTGACATATATACATTATTTGTAATCAGTATGTCGGTTATGTATTCACGTCTTTTACAAACATCATCCATGTATTAGTATAGAAACAATCAAATGTATAATATGTGTTGCTTTACGGACAGCCAGGAGCAAAGCCCAGCAGACCGCCCGCAGATGCGCCAACTCCTACTGGCTGAACCTCTGTAGCAGCATCCAGGCAGCTGCCGATGCAGGAAACGCAAGAGGGATGTACGAGGGCATCAAAAAGGCAATAGGCCCAACTCCCTCCAAAACCGCCCCCCTTATATCCAAAACAGGAGAGGTCATCAAGGACCAGGAAAAACAGATGCAGAGGTGGACCGAACACTACCTGGAGCTATACGCAATCCAGAACACTGTGACTGATGCCGCTCTTGGCGCTATCCCAGATCTGCCTGTCATGGAGGAGCTAGACACCACACCCACCGTGGATGAACTAAGCAAAGCCATCGACTGCCTTGCAAACGGAAAGGCACCCGGTAGCTATGGAATCCCACCAGAAGTTCTGAAGAGCGGAAAACCAGTACTGCTAAAGCCATTGCACGACCTTCTAAGTCGATGCTGGGACAGGGCTATATCCCCCAAGACATGAGGGATGCCAACATTATCACACTATACAAGAACAAAGGGGACCGGAGCGACTGTAATAACTACCGGGGCATCTCCCTCCTCAGCATCGTCGGCAAAGCTTTCGCCCGCGTCGCTCTAAACCGACTGCAGGCCCTCGCCTCCCGAGTCTACCCAGATTAGTTATGTGCACTATCTTTGTCAACCAACACCAAAGGAGCTGAATTGTTCAAGTCACTGGTTATACATGCATATCAGGACAACGAAAATGGTCCTTTTGTGTCGGGATATATACATACGGCGCAATCTCCGAGGCCTTCCCAGTCAGCAGCGGAGTAAAACAGGGCTGCGTCCTTGCACCTACACTCTTCGGCATTTTCTTTTCCATGCTCCTCCAATACGCCTTCAAGGATTGCAGCGAGGGTGTTTACATCCATACAAGGTCCGATGGCAAGCTTTATAAGATAGCCCGCCTCCGTGCAAAGACCAAAGTCACAAAGGTCCTAATCCGCGAGCTGCTCTTTGCTGATGACGCAGCCTTGACATCACACACTGAAGACGGACTGCAGCAGCTTGTCACCCGCCTCTCCCATGCATGTAAGGAGTTTGGACTGACTATCAGCCTGAAAAAGACGAATGTCATGGCACAGGGTACAGATACACCCCCAAGCATTGACATCGATGGGCACGCCCTAGAGGTCGTCGAGAACTTCACTTACCTCGGGTCCACCATCTCCAGCTCGCTATCCATAGACCCGGAGATCGATTGCAGAATCGCTAGGGCAGCCACAGTCATGGCGAGACTAAAGCAACGTGTGTGGGGAAAACCCCAGCCTCACCGAAAATACCAGATTGCGCGTCTACCAGGCCTATATACATACTTAGTACCCTCCTCTATGGATGTGAGACGTGGACCATTTACGCGAGGCACGAAAGGAAGCTAAACAATTTCCACATGAGATGCCTGCGACGTATACTGCAGATAAAGTGGCAAGACAAGACCCCTAACACTGGGGTGCTGGAGAGGGCCAACATGAGCAGCTTGTTTGCAGTTCTCAGCGAGAGACGCCTCAGATGGCTCGGTCATGTCAAAAGAATGGACGCAGGCCGCATCCCGAAGGACCTACTCTATGGCGAGCTAGTTACCGGCCAGAGGAAAACAGGGCGACCTAAAATGCGCTACAAAGACACCTGCAAAAAGAATATGAAAGAGTGCTCCATTAACCCCAACTCCTGGGAGAGCCAAGCAGCCGACCGCCAGTCCTGGAGGCTCGCTGTCCGGCAGGGTTCATTGCGCACAGAGGCTGAGCGACAGGATAATGCTGCCCTGAAAAGAACAAGACGGAAGCGGAAAAAAGAGCAGCTACAACATCAACTACAACAACCAACTATTTTCAAGTGTGACAAGTGCGGCAGGGATTGCCACTCCCGAGTCGGACTGCACAGCCATTCCCGGCGGTGTTTAGTAGACTCAACTTAGCTACACCATCGTCTCTCGAGACGGACGGATGCCGACGACGATATAAAAAAAACTGTTACATTGTGTAAGCTTTTACAATTGAACTTGTGTTATGTTTGACTTCAATAAAACTATAACATTGCATCAAGTTTGATAATAAATCATAAAGATAACATCATAGACAATATACGTCTATAGCAATATCTATAATAGACAATATACGTCTATAGCAATATCTATAATAGACAATTTAGTCTATAGCAATATCTATAATAGACAATATACGTATATAGCAATATCTATAATAGACAATTTAGTCTATAGCAATATCTATAATAGACAATATACGTCTATAGCAATATCTATAACAGACAATATACGTCTATAGCAATATCTATAATAGACAATATACGTCTATAGCAACATCTATAACAGACAATATACGTCTATAGCAATATCTATAATAGACAATATACGTCTATAGCAATATCTATAATAGACAATATACGTCTATAGCAATATCTATAGTAGACAATATACGTCTATAGCAATATCTATAATAGACAATATACGTCTATAGCAATATCTATAATAGACAATATACGTCTATAGCAATATCTATAATAGACAATTTACGTCTATAGCAATATCTATAATAGACAATATACGTCTATAGCAATATCTATAATAGACAATATACGTCTATAGCAATATCTATAATAGACAATATACGTCTATAGCAATATCTATAATAGACAATACGCCTGTTACGGGTCCTTTTTCTTTTATTCCATAAATGTTACGGGCCCTTTCTATATACTTCATACATGTTACGGGCTCTTTGGTTATGCTCTATAAACGTCTCAGGTCCTTTGGTTTATGTTATGAGTTGTGCGTTTTAACTCAAACGTAGAGATGTCAATTTAGCTTAATGTCTGTCTGTTTCACTCTTATTTGCTCACTCCTTTGTCACAACTCAAAAACCAATCAAACTCGATGCGTTGTTAGTACAACGATTTGTTTACATGAATGCACATCAGAATACAACAAGTCCATAAATGAATACACATTTAAATCCACAGTAATTTGCTCTGCCTCAACTCTGATTAACTAAAATTCCTGTCCCTAAAACTCTAGTCACTAGATCTCTCGTAACTATCTCTCCTCTCTAACTCTCGTCCTAACTAATTAATGTCCGAATCCAGCCCTTATTTATACCCCTAACGTCCGTGCCCTAATTACCCTAAGTACGTCACAGTTTCTTCACTATCTAATCTTTCTAGGAGCGTCACCTGGTCGTCATTGTTAACCCTACTAGCCTGTCCGACGTCGCCTCCCGGTCTTCACACCAGGCCCGTAGCCAGGACTTCTAGAATGGAGGGGCAAGATTTTTTTTTGGAGGGGCAATATTATTAACGAATATATATATATATATATAATAGTATATATATATATATATATATATATATATATATATATATATATATATATAATAGTATATGCAAGTTTTACACAATTTGATATAATTTTTCAGATAAAAAAATATTACACAACTTTTTGTTAAAATGTTTTTCAGATTTAATGACTATCCATATAACATATGAAAAGAAAAGTATGTAATTTAATTGGTCAGAAGACTTTTCAACCTTTATCTAGTAGAGTTGTATTTTTCTACCTCTTTTCCGTGAGTTGAATCTTCCTCAGGACCTTTTCTACTTCTAGTTGTTTCGTTCTCTTCTGTTCAAAGGCCATATATACTAGGTTAGACATTCTTTGGTGGGACATAGAAAGTCTTTGATGACTGTTAATACGTGTTAGAACTGAGAAAGTTGATTCACACATAGCTGTGCTGCAAGCAAAAGTTTTTACTGCTACAAGCAGCAAACTATAGCAGTCTTCAAAAGCACTTTTTTATGTTTGTACACTTCACTGAAGACATTATGTTTTTCAATTTTATTTCTCTCAAAAAAAGTTTTTGGCCACTTTCATTTCTTCTTTGCTCGGAATAATGATATTGTATCTTTTGAGATAATTTAACTTATCGTTTTCATAATCCAATTTTCTGCTGAATATATTGCCATATAAATGTCATCATTATTCTGAAACCTTTTCTTTATTTCACTCAGCATTACATCTAAAATTTCATAAAATATTCTACCTAACTCATTGCTTTCATTACTGTCACTGCTGAATGAAGCTTTGTTGCCTGTCGTTTCACTTGTTATGTAATTGTTCAGTAAAGAGTTGAACTTCCTTTTTCTTTTCGTTTCAACTTCTTGTACTTTGCATAAATTTGACATTTATTGTAGTATAGATTTTAGACTGTCTTCATTTCTTAGTTCTTCTATTGCAGATGTTGCAGCAAAAACCAAATTACAACCCTGCTCCAAAGAAATATCATGGCTTTGTAATCCCTTGTCAACTGGTGAGAGAATTTCTAAAATTTGTTTCATTACTAACAGACAAAATACAAACTCTTGTTTCTTTATCACAATATAGATACCGGTACATAGAGCTACATCATCTCCGTTAAAATGTTTTCCTTGGTTTAAAAGATATTATTTCTAGGGTTTCTGATATATGATGTAATTTTCATAAATTATCTTACAAGCATGAAGATGACCTGACCATCGTTGTTCCAATAAGCGCGATAGAGCTTTGCCTTTATACATATGAGCCACAATACCACGAGACAAAAAATTATATAACTGCCCACACTGACTAAAGAATTCATTAACAATTGCCAAAACAGAAAAGGGCTTTTGTTATAACCAAATGAAGCTTATGATTATAGCAATGTACATAAAAGGAATCTCTTTTCACTAGTTTTTCTTGAATTAGTGCCTGAACTCCCACCCTTTTTACCACTCATCACTGAGGCACCACATCATAACATTGGCTCAGCATGTTTTTTTGGATTTATGCACCATTTACTTTTCCAGTGTGTTTTAATGTTTTTTGTAGGTAATATGTTTTAGCATCCAAAGAACACGTTGTTTCTATTGACACAGAGATTCAAAAATTTCACCATTTTTAACGTATCTGACAGCAATTGCAATGTTTTCCCTATGATTTCTTGTTGGGTACTCTTGTTCCATCCTCCAATAAAGTAAAAAATGGAACATCTGAATTATTTATGTCATTAGAAATCTCTTCTTTAACCAGGTCAGTCATTATTTGAATTATTTCATTCTGAATTTCTGGGGATTGGTATGTGGCATTTTTTGAAATAATTTGGTAAGAATCAGCTAATTTTGGGTCTTTTCTCAATGTAAAGTCAAATAAGTTTTTGAATAAGCTTTCTTCTAAATGCTCTTCTATGTTATATGATCCCCTGATAGGAAGCTCATTAATGACAAGAAACTGAATAATTTCAAAAATACTTGAAATGTAATATCTATGTTTTTCAAGCACACTGTCATTGACTAGTGTTGAAACAGACCTATTACATCCAACTCTGATATTTCTTTCGGACCATAATAACATAGACTGTACATGAGTTTCAGACAAAGCATGCTTGTAAAATCCAGTTTTAGTTTTATCCAATGCACTTTTCCAGTTTTTAAAACCGGTTTTCGTATAGGTATCCTCTTTACAAAATGCAGCAAACAAGCGAAATGGGTAACAAAAGGACAGAGAATATTCCAACCACTTTAAATATTGAAACCATTCTGACCTGAAAGACCGATTCTGATTATTTTTAGGATAGGTAGGTAATATAATTTGTTTGATAGGTTCATCCTTTTTTGCTAGATCATTAATTTGTTTTTGCTTAGTTGTTGAGAGTGACTCTGAAAAGAGCCGTTTTGGATGTTGTCTGGTAGAGGCAGATGTAGCAGAAGTAGAAGAAGCATCTTCTTCTTCGTCACAACTATGACTACACGATTGGCCATCGTTATGTTTGTTAATAGAAATTAATTTTATCTCTTGATTTTTTCTTATTACAAAACGATCCATTTTAAAACAAAAAACGAAAATGACAAAAAACACTCTAAAACAAAAAATGGAGTCAAAATATGAATAGCCAATGAATGAATAAAAAGGAGGATATGCAAGTAATTGGTTCAATGCAATTGCTCAAGCTTTTTAATATTTAAAATATCAATTAAATTTATCGTTTTAACCTTTAGAGTACCATACTGCTGCCTAAAAAACTTTCTTTAAGTACCATGCAAAGGGAGATCACTTTTATTGAAACATAGAGTGACTTTGAATAAAGTGACATTAGCTTGCTTACATTAACATGAAATTTAATGAAAAAATACTATTAAAAAATAGAAAAATGGGAATAAGCTTGAAAATGATATGATAATTCATATGGTTTATTTAAATGAAACACTAAGAAAAAAAAAAAAAAAAATTAAACGTTAAAAGTTGTGAAAAAGAGGGTCGTAGCTGACTAGTCCTTTCGGTATGAAAGCTCCATTTATCATTAATCAGTATCTTCATTATAACTATCCATATCACTTGACTCTTCACCAGTACTTAAGAAAATCGGCAGAAAATCAATCATTATCATCATTAATTGTAATATACTCAAAAGAAATAGCTTGCTAAACTAATCCCTCCAAAAATTAAAAGCCTTGATTTCAAAAATCGGTAACTTTCATACATTTGAATGTGTTTTGAAGATGTAAACAGAAAACGGAAGAAGAAGAATCCTACTTTTTACTGATACCCTATTTGCAATTAAAAACCAAGATTTGGTGCTAGAAAAACCCAGATTTTTGCTATGTATATATGCTTATAAAAATCGGGCGAGCGCGGGCGTTGTGGGCCTAGGAGGTAACGGGCGATGCCGGGGGATATGGTACTCTAAAGGTTAAATGTATTTAAAACTATATATTTTTCATGAATGCAAAATAATGTATAAAATATAAAAAAGTAATAAAACTAAACCGCATTTTTAATATTATTTATGTCATGTTTTAACCAAAATGGCGGTTACGCAAATTCTCATTGAAAGCGTTCATGTTTTTTGGTTCTGAAAAAAGCAAATTTAGTTCGCGCAATGATGTTCCGCTTGATTTTGTAAAAAATTTTTTAATTATTTTAAAAACTTAATTTATTTAAATCGAAAATTGTTAGGGAAATTTAGACTTACAAGAAAATTTAAAAAACATGTTTATTTAATTAAAAAAGTTTCAACATTTTCTTGGAAATAAACACTATTTTTAAAAATTCTCAGGGGGGGGGGACAAACTTTTTTACTTGGGGGGGGGCGAACCCCCCCCCACCTGGCCCTCCCTGGCTACGGCCCTGCTTCACACCTTTGCTGTCTACTATTCTATTGTTTCCCAACCTTGCCCTACGGTGTCTGTCACCTTGTCACTATTATTCTTCCTAATCATAATTCTTAGATATCTATTATATTAAAACGTCGAAGGGGATTGTCTCTGTCTCTAAATCTACTTTAGCTCGTCACAACGTCTATATCATATCTATAATAGACAATATAGTCTATAGCAATATCTATAATATGATCTATTATTTGATGTTTAAGTCATATCTCGGTTTTCGTCGGTAATCGGTACAGAACGATCGACGAAAAAATTGAAACAGACGAAAACAGAAAGAAATATTTGGCTAAAAGAGATGAAACCCAAATCTGATCAGAAGACAACTTGAACCAGGGTATCAGTGGCGTACTGAGCTTTACTCGCGCCCGGGGGGGGGGGGCATACTACCGTTTTAGCGCCCCCCCCCTTCAAAAACCATATAATATTATATGCAAAATATACCATTTGGCGCCCCTTTGTGAGTAGCGCCCGGGGCATAGTGACCCCCCTTTGCCCCCCCCATTACGTCACTTCAGGGTATGGATGTAAATGTATTATTAAAATGTTTGAAACCTTTTTTAATTAAACATTTTCGAGTGGTTTTTCTGTCTTTTCTCGGTGATTTTATGTCACAGCATTTCTCGTTAATTTGAAAGATTCACCGACAGAATACATTTTTTAACAGACTAATTTTATAAGATTTGATTTAAAAAAAAAAAAATGTTAAATAATCAGATTAGCCAATTGAACATTTGCACATTTCGTTTCAACAAAAATAAAAAAAAAAATTGAAGAAGAATGTTAGCTTCAAACTTTTAAATTTTTAAAACTATTTTCTTTAGTTTTACCACTCTAAAAAAATTTCAACCAATTCGTAAAAAATGTGTTTTCCCTAATGGTTACCCTATATATTATTATTATTATTATTTGCAACATTTATAAGGAATACTTCAACTTGTTTTTTTTTCCCCTCTTTATTTTTCCCTCATTGTTTTTCAAATCCAGTCCTTTGCTTCTTTTGCAAGAACCACATTTGGTCGTACTTTTGTTGAAACTTGCCATGTTGGCATGCTATTTATTATTTGGCCAAGTCTTTGGCGACAAAAAAAAATCTGCCATAAGTTTATAAATAGACTTTCTGTGTTTACCTTTCGTCCATTGTAAAACACGTGGATTAGATTCTGAATTATATTTAAAAAAAATAACAGCGAATTATTAAATAAATCATTAGATTCATGTTCCGTGGATTAAGCTAAGACTTGATTTAAGAAGAAAAATCCCTTAACATTTTGATAACGAGCAAACACTAGACCCAACGTGTCTGATAACTTTTTGATGTTTACATAATTATGAATATACTTAAAACTAATTGTTATGCTAAATTTATTATTAAGTGTATTAGTTATAAATTATAAATGCCATGAAAATTAAAACAGGGATCAATAGCTAACATAGATTATTAAATGTATGTTTTAGTAAGAAACTTTTTAAACTAATGATTTACACAACACATTAATTTACCCATGTACATTTTTAGGTTAAGAGAAGTATTCAAATTTTGAATCATTTTTTTTTCTTTTTATATAATAACATTGAAAAGCGTGGAGTATAATGTATACCTGATATTATTAATACAAATACACATTAAATATTCAACTGTGACATTTGTTAACTATTAACAAATAATTATTAACAACAAAATAAAATGTTTAGCATCATGCCACAGATCTAATCATTTGTGCGAGTGAAAACCAAATTCTAGTCAATAAAGGAAAATAAATAAAAAGGTTTGAGTTTTTTTTAAAACGAAGTGGCTACGGATACAGCAAATGTACTCCGTATTTTTTTTTTCGGGATACAGCAAACGTACTCCGTATTTTTTTTAATTTTTGTTTTCGGGGCTAAGGGTTAGGGTTAGGGTTAGGGTTAGGAATAGGAGCAATATCTATAAGCTGGAGCCCGAAAAAAAAAAAGTCGGAATCCAGCAATCGCGCATGCGCACAAAAAATAGCCCGTCAAGAGCGCTAGAACGCATGTGGCGTTTGCTGTATCCGTAGCCACTGCGTTTTTAAAAATACGTTTAGTAGGTTGTTTTTTTTTTTAAATATTGGCTAGGTTTAGCAAGCTGACAATAGTTATTGAGACAACATAATACAAAGAAAATATAGACTGTGCAGACAACTTCCTGATTGTACTGATATAGTTTGTTTTCAAAATAGCACGATAGTACGTCAACTGCTACTAAAGGATTTAGTTTCCAAGAACCGTGGTTCTCGACCGGCGGTACATGTACCCCAAAATGTTGGCCGGGAAAGCTAATTCACTAGAGGGAACAACATTGTTTTGCTATCTGGGATCTATTCAGTGTACTAAGACCATTTTGACCTGCTGACTCCAAACATGTCATTGAAAATTGTGCATCACGTCAGATTTTAAAGTTATGTTAACATCTTGATTTACCATTATAACATTTTGTGGTCATTAGAAATATAATGTCAAATCTTCTACGTTTCAATACAATAACTGCAGTTTACATGGAAATAGAACAGAAGAAGCAACAATCATGTGCACAGTAAATTACTGTTGAGTTGACCGAAGCAACAATCATGTGCACAACAAATTACTGTTGAGTTGACCGAAGCAACAATCATTTGTAGAGTAGACTATCGTATCGCTGACCAAAGCAACAATCATTTGTACAGCAATGGTCACTTTTGTTGTTATTTAGGTTATAGTTGACCAAATCTGCAGATGAAGTCCTTTAATTTGTACACATATTGATCGGTCACACTGGATAGTTTCCCTTGAATCCTAACACAGTGCCTGCACGTGCTTCATAATCGACACCAACTTCTATTACTTGACCTGTTCACACAAACAGTATCGCCTGCCGAAGTCGGTCCATCTACCTGCACCTGTAGCGGCTCTAGGTGTGTGTGTGTGGAGGGGATCGGCTGGGTCTATCGCCTTTTCTAATGGGGGCCACGTGAAAGAGGCGTTTTGATACGACATATCGCCCTATTGGTACATTTCTGGGTCCTACAGTTCACTCTCTCGTCCTAAAGCCCTAGGGCATTTAACAGTAGTGCTAAGGCCGACTGTGACGGACCCTACCACTAGTCTGGTATCCGGACAAACCCCCCAGCGGACATAACCCCCACGGACAAAAACCCCTGCGGACATAACCCCAAGCGACAAAACCCCCAGCGGACATAACCCCAAGCGACAAAACCCCCAGCGGACAAAACCCCCAGTGGACATAACCCCAAGCGACAAAACCCCCAGCGGACAAAAACCCCAAGCGACAAAACCCCAAGCGACAAAACCCCCAGCGGACATAACCCCAAGCGACAAAACCCCCAGCGGACATAACCCCCAGCGGACAAAACCCCTAGCGGACATAACCCCTAGCGGACATAACCCCAGCGGACATAATCCCCAGCGGACAAAACCCCCACTGGACCTCTCCCCTATTTTTATTATAAAATCTATTATTTGACCCTCATTTTTATTAAAAAATGTAATACATAATACCGGGATGTAAATTTATATATATATAAATACGTATTTTTAAGGGTTTTTTTTTTTCAAAGTACAAACAGCATTAGAATCACAGTGCTCGAAAACCAATCCTTTATTTAGGTTTAACATCATAGAAACATGCCTAATGATAGAATGTGTTGACAAACATGATATCTCTTATATCGACAAACTTTTACCTTAGCCCATGGTCAACTTTGTATATATAGAAGTATTAATAATATTGACTTATATTCAATCTTAATATTTTGGAGGTTATGTCCGCTGGGGGTTTTGTCCGCTGGGGGTTATGTCCGCTGGGGGTTTTGTCCGTGGGGGTTTTGTCCGTGGAGGTTTTGTCCGTGGGGGTTTTGTCCGTGGAGGTTTTGTCCGTGGGGGTTTTGTCAAACTCCACTAGTCTATGTAGTGTTCACACACTGGGCCGTCAATGATTTTCGTTTCGTTTTTTTTTACGAACATTTTTTTTTTAACTCTAAGATTTTCAGGTTCCACCATTTCGCCGCCAGTACCCCCCTCCCCTCTCGCCCCCCCCCACTACTCACTCACAACTTCCTTTAAAAAAATAACGGAACGCATTCCCCCCCGTCGTCAAATGTGCCGCGGCAACAAGTGGCGACGTCTGTTACGGTCGCCGGGTCTGTCCCAGGCGCAGGTCTGGCACCGCTCGCCAGCGCAGGACGACGACGACGAGGAGGAGGAGAAGAGTTTACTCCCCTCGTTGTTTATTGCTTCTGTTTTTTTTCCCGCCCTCTAAAACAACTTGTGGCTTATGTTTGCACACCCCCCCCCAATCCCCCCCCCCTCTCTCTCTCTACCAATAGAAACACCGACCTATAAAAGGTGTCCATGTGTCTAGCTCGCTCACTGGCTCCACAAAACTATTCTAACACCCACAGTGTCTGCACCGGACACTTTGAAATAAAAAAAAAAGAAATTAAAATTATCAAAGAGAATTTTTTTTTAAACGGAACAATAAGTGAAAACAGTTTAGGTAAGGGTTAGGTAACAGATCACGCAGACTTGCACGAGTCAAGTGAAATTTTTTTCAGTTTGTAAGTGTTTATTTAGAATTTATATAAAAAAAAATTATATTAGGAAGTGGATTAAATTTTTGAAAGTCAAACTACATAAAAAAAATTGCTGCCGTCTGTATCAGTAACAACACATGCTTAGCATGCAGTGTTATTATTATTAATACACATATATAATATACAAAACTATATATATAAATAGTTTATGTTGTTATATATATATATATATATATATATATATATATATATATATAGTTTTGTATTTAGTTATATATAAACTTGTTTAAGTCTTTTCTATGAGCCTAACACACGTCATACAAATTTGTAAAGTTTACAAAACATCACGTCCAAGACATACCTTCAGACGATCTATGTGTTCTGTTCCTGGACATTGATTGCCCAGTCTAAATTGTTTTGTGTGTCAGCATGACCAGCGAAAACACTCTTAGTTTCTGACCACCGCGCCATTCGGGAGACAGTACTTGCTAGTAACAGCAGCAACGGCCCCCCGCCACAGAACGACCGCACCATCTCGACTTCACGCATCAGCGAACTCTTGAAAGTTGATCATACGTCAGAGCGGTAAGTGAAGACTTATAATATCTTAGCGTGCTGTTTTGTGTGCTGCATGTGTGCTGATTGAGTGCTGTTTGTGTGCTGTATGTGTGCTGATTGAGTGCTGTTTTGTGTGCAGTTTGTATGTGGCTTGTGTGCTGATTGAGTGCTGTTTGTGTGATGATTGAGTGCTGTTTGTGTGATGATTGTGTGTTGTGTTTTTTTTTTTTTTTTGATGTCCTGGTCGTATCCTGTGTACATACTGTCTTGGTGCTAAAACTAATATCTGTTGGTGTGTTTAATTTTAACGACTAGGGGCTCCATAATGTGGCCCTTACCTAATTCCATTTCCGCCCCCCCCACCGACAGTCCTCGACACACCGTACCCCGGTATAAGTAGACCCACTGGTGTTAATGGGAACAATGTAAACCCCGTTTGTTAGATTAGTTCAATACAGGGACTAAGAAAATGTTTTGTTGAAATTGTAGTTTTTATTTCGTAGTTTTTATTTTGTAGTTTTTTATTTCGTAGATTTTTATTTTGTAGTTTTTTATTTCGTAGTTTTTTATTTTGTAGTTTTACTTTTCAGTTTTTGTTTATGGAAAATTTTTCTGACCGATTTTTTTTTGGTAACAAACCGCGCAGCAAATTTTATTTAAAAAAAAATATTGATTTAAATTTTTAATATTGTGCTGTAAAACTAAAAGTAAACGCTGACGGTTATCAGCATGTGTACTCTGTGTTCACAGGTGATTCTTAGTAGGAAGTTTGGTTGTCATAAACATCAGAATGGGTGCATTAAATAATATGAGAGAGAAGGGCTAACGGCTAATGAGTCTTTCGGGGCTGTGATGTCTCCACATTGATATCAAATAATCACGTGACCCTCATAATTGTTTTATAATAATAATATTCGCGTAAATGTGTAAGAATGAATGATGAACAGCGCAGAATTTCGGGTCGCTTGGCAGACATGGGCGAAATTTGGCTCGCGGGCCAAGTCCGACTACTTCTTCCGACCAGCGCTTTTTTCCTTTTCGCTCGTTCATAACAATGACGTTCACAACAATGACGTTCACAACAATGACGTTCATAACAATGACGTTCACAACAATGACGTTCACAACAATGACGTTCATAACAATGACGTTCATAACAATGACGTTCATAACAATGACGTTCATAACAATGACGTTCACAACAATGACGTTCATAACAATGACGCTCACAACAATGACGTTCACAACAATGACGTTCACAACAATGACGTTCACAACAATGACGTTCACAACAATGACGTTCATAACAATGACGTTCACAACAATGACGTTCACATCAATGACGTTCACAACAATGACGTTCACAACAATGACGTTCACAACAATGACGTTCACAACAATGACGTTCACAACAATGGCGTTCATAAAATGACGTTCATAACAATGATATTCACTTTAATGACGTTCACAACAATGGCGTTCTTAAAAATGACGTTCACATCTTTCACGTTCACAACAATGACGTTTCATACTCCCTATCTGCTCGTAGCCCGGCCCTTATGTCAAATTTAAGAAATCATTGTGTCCCATTGTGTCCCACTGTGTCCCATTATGTCCCATTGTGTCCCACTGTGTTACGTTATGTGCCGTTGTGTCCCACTGTGGCCTATTGTGTTCCGTTGTGTCCCACTGTGTCCCACTGTGTCCCATTGTGTCTTGTTGTGTCTTGTTGTGTCCCACTGTGTCCCGTTGTGTCCCACTGTGTCCCATTATGTCCCATTGCATCCCAGTGTGTCCCACTGTGTCCCATTGTGTCCCGTTGTGTCCCGTTGTGTCCCACTGTGTCCCACTGTCCCATTGTGTCTTGTTGTGTCTTGTTGTGTCCCACTGTGTCCCGTTGTGTCCCACTGTGTCCCATTGTATCCCGTGGTTCATAAATTTCCCCCAACACTGTTTTAGCTTCATTACTGGACAAAAGTTTGCATTGGGCTCCATTTGGGCTTAGAGATGAAGTTTTGATTGTTTTCGTCCTATTTCATTATGATGTGTTGTTGTTGTTGTTATACTGTTATTATTTTAAAAATCAACGATAGCCAATATTTTCGTTTATGGATAGAGAGATAGACAGATGAATTAAAAGATAAATGTGATGTCTAGGCACAAGATAGAGAGATAGACAGATGAATTAAATGGTAAATGTGATGTCTAGGCACAAGATAGAGAGATAGACAGATGAATTAAATGGTAAATGTGATGTCTAGGCACAAGATAGAGAGATAGATGAATTAAATGATAAATGTCTTGTCTAGGCACAAGATAGAGAGATAGACAGATGAATTAAATGATAAATGTGATGTCTAGGCACAAGATAGAGAGATAGACAGAAGAATAAAATGATAAATGTCTTGTCTAGGCACAAGATAGAGAGATAGACAGATGAATTAAATGGTAAATGTGATGTCTAGGCACAAGATAGAGAGATAGACAGATGAATTAAATGATAAATGTCTTGTCTAGGCACAATATAGAGAGATAGACAGATGAATTAAATGGTAAATGTGATGTCTAGGCACAAGATAGAGAGATAGACAGATGAATAAAATGATAAATGTCTTGTCTAGGCACAAGATAGAGAGATAGACAGATGAATTAAATGATAAATGTGATGTCTAGGTACAAGATAGAGAGATAGACAGAAGAATTAAATGATAAATGTCTTGTCTAGGCACAGTATTCTAATGCTACACGTGTTGGTCTTCTTTACCACATCCAACTTTTGCACTGCACTAACTTTTCATTTCATAAATTATATTGACTAAGTCAAATATAATGAAAAGAAATTAATAAAAATAAAATCCAGGCTATTATAAAAAAGAAAAAAAACAAACTAATTGATAGTGTTAGTTTCCAAATGATTGAAAAAAGTAATCATTTCAGCTTGAATAGTTGTTCTGTTAATTCTCTCTCTCTCTCTCTCTCTCTCTCTCTCTCTCTCTCTCTCTCTCCTTCATTAATCTGACAGAGTATTGGAAAGTTGCCACCCTAGTCTGCCGCTTTTCAACTAGGAAAAAACAGTTAAATAATTTTTTTAAATCTGTGAAAGTCAAATATAGTCATGGCCTGACGTCAGAAATTGAAATCCTGCAAATACTTCTAGTAGCTAGCTACTAGTTCCTTCACTGTCCAAGGACAGCCATATTAATTCTTTCTTTCTTTGTACAACTTAAACTATTTTCTCTCTAATCACTCGGAAAAGTGCGATCACAACATTTCTGTGTCACTGACTAAAGTCAGTTTCATGATAAATGAAACACACAGACACACATATATACATACATATTGACGCAATCTTATGTTTTACACAGCATACATTAACTCAATCTCTCATAATACACAGCATACATTGACGCAATCTCATATAATGCACAGCATACATTGACGCAATCTCACATAATACACAGAATACATTGACTCAATCTCACATAATACACAGCATACATTGACGCAATCTCACATAATACACAACATAGATCGACCTAATCTCACATAATACACAGCATACATTGACTCAATCTCACATAATACACAGCATACATTGACGCAATCTCACATAATACACAGCATACATTGACGCAATCTCATATAATGCACAGCATACATTGACGCAATCTCACATAATACACAGCATACATTGACTCAATCTCACATAATACACAGCATACATTGACGCAATCTCATATAATGCACAGCATACATTGACGCAATCTCACATAATACACAGAATACATTGACTCAATCTCACATAATACACAGCATACATTGACGCAATCTCACATAATACACAACATAGATCGACGCAATCTCACATAATACACAGCATACATTGACTCAATCTCACATAATACACAGCATACATTGACGCAATCTCATATAATGCACAGCATACATTGACGCAATCTCACATAATACACAGAATACATTGACTCAATCTCACATAATACACAGCATACATTGACGCAATCTCACATAATACACAACATAGATCGACCTAATCTCACATAATACACAGCATACATTGACTCAATCTCACATAATACACAGCATACATTGACGCAATCTCATATAATGCACAGCATACATTGACGCAATCTCACATAATACACAGAATACATTGACTCAATCTCACATAATACACAGCATACATTGACGCAATCTCACATAATACAAAACATAGATCGACCTAATCTCACATAATACACAGCATACATTGACTCAATCTCACATAATATACAGCATACATTGACGCAATCTCACATAATACACAGCATACATTGACGCAATCTCATATAATGCACAGCATACATTGACGCATGCCGTTACAATCTCATGATTCGATATTTAATATCTTGTATTTTAGACACCGAGAGAGGGGGTGAGTGGGGCGGGATGTGTTTGAAAATATCACCCACTTGTATTCTTCATTCCACTTTTATTTTTGTACATTTGTTTACATTTTCTGTGAATATTGAATTTAGCTGTGACATGTTTCATAAATAAAACAACAACATTGCGTCACGTGACATTCTTTGGGAAAAAACCTAAAAAACAACTAAAAAAAAACCTAAAAAACAATTCAATGGAATGTAAAATGATTACATCAACTGTCGAAGAATATTGTTTTTTTTTTGTTGTTATTGTTTCTTTGTTTACCCGTCTATTTATAGATGTAAGTGTAATAGCATTGTTTAAAATCATATTTAACAACTGTATTGAGGATAAGGGGGGGGGTGTTTCTTAAAAGCATCCGGGCATGGTAGAAATGTTTCTGATTTATTTATTATTGAAATATAAACCTTTTGAATTTGTTATGGGACCGCATGAGGTACGAGTCCTGTTGTGAGGTCCCTGTAAGGATGAGATGAAATCTCGTAGATCCTGTAGATCCACTAATGAATGGGTCGGTTTTACGGTGCCCTTCTTTCATCCCCCCACCCTAACCGATAGTGCAATGGCCATGGAGGCACCACGAGAGATATAGCTGGGACTTTAACCATGACCTGAATGATCCATTGGTCTTCACCGAAGATCGAACCTGTGACCTCATGGTCGAAAGTCGAGCGCTTTACCACTTGACCATCCGTGAAAACATGCAAATAGACAAACAATTTGGTTCACATGTATAAGCCATTCGTTTAGTGGTATAGTTTCCTCATGACCCATGTACATAAACAAAAAAAATGTTTAATTTCAGATAAATCCATACACCAAGTTTTGGGGGAGGGGGGGGAGAATGAGGTGAGGGGTGGAGGGGTGCAATTCAATATAAACCTGGAGCCCCTGGCCTCAGGGCCCCGTTGGATACAATAATCACTATATATATATATAAGGTCAGCGTGTAAGAAGGAAGCCGAACTGAATTGAGGTCACAGGTCATGGCCAAAGGTCACACAGCGTGTAAGAAAGAAGCCGAATTAAACTTGGAGCATCCGCGCGCCACATAATACTTAAAAAAAAAAGACTGATCATTGTAGTAGTACATAAACAACAGTACATTCCAGTAAAGCGTGCAAGTTGTTGTTCCTTTCTGTTTTCTTCTGTAAGCTGTGCGAATAGATTTGTACATTTTGAACCAACAGTTTTTGGAAGCTGCGTTTGTTGGAAATATTTGTTTTGCGCTATACGTGTGGCGAACAGCTTAACTGGCAGGCATTCACGCCACTCCTATCTGTTTATCTACAGATCCTGTCTTTTTATCCACATAACCTGACTGTTTATCATACACATCATATCTGTTTATCGACATATCCTAGCTGTTTATCTACATATCCTATCTGTTTATCTACATTTCCTATCTGTTTATATACATATCCTATCTGTTTATCAACAGATCATATCTGTTTATCTACATATCCTATCTGTCTATCTATAGATCATATCTGTTTACCTACATATCCTATCTGTTTATCTACGTATTCTAGCTGTTTATCTACAGATCCTAGCTGTTTATCTACATATCCTATCTGTTTATCTACGTTTCTTATCTTTCTATCTACAGATCCTTATCTGTTTATCTACATATCATATCTGTTTTTCTACATATCATATCTGTTTATCTACATATCCTATCTGTCTATCTACATATCCTAACTGTTTATCCACAAACTCCCGTGCTCACCTTACAAGTGAACACATGCACCGGGGGAAAGTTTTTATTTTCTATGCAATTAACTCTCGCACCCCTCCGGCGGTGTTAGGCTCCTGCCTCCACACTCCACCCTGCCTCCCGCCTCCTTCCCTACCCACACCACTTCACCTCCTGCCTCTTCCATCACCGGGGCCTCCTGCCTTCTTTATTAACTCTCAACCTTCCATCGAAATATTCCTCCGCGATTTTGTTTCTTTCTAATGCCCCCAAGTAATTGCTTACTCTTTCACCACTCCATCTCATCCCTCTTCTTTCCTCTCACTCTCTACGCTCCCTTTCTCTCTCATCATGTCCTTGCTTTCCATCAATCCCAGGCCATTACGACTTATCAAGTGACGTCGTGTGGTAGACATTTTGAAACTTGCCGCCATCATTAAAAGGGAAACGTCTTACGTCCCATCAATTTTTTCTTCTTCAACTAAACAAGGGAACTAAGCGGGAAATAAAGTTCGCATGAAAGTTCCCTTTTCAAAGATACATGACAGTGATATTTATTAAATTTAATGAACCCTTCTCTTTGTCAATTTCATCTCAAGTCTCAAATTCCACGTTAAGTAATTTGTTCATACTATGGGAGAAAATACGTTTCTGATAATATTTTAGTGATTTGATATCAACTTCTGAGTCTGATAACTATTTGAGTTAAAGGGAGAAAGGGGGGGGGGGAGACTGAGACAAAGTATCAGTGTCATTTTACTGTCAGACTAGCTGTGATTGTGACAAATGTCATACGTCTCTTGTGACGACGGCCACGAGTTGATTGAGGGTAGAAAATGTTCACACTGCTAGAGTTGGGTGTTTTTAGAGCATTTTCGAAAAAAAAAATGCTCTATTGTCCCCGTTTTGTCTGTCTGTCTGTCTGTCCGTCATCACCCTAGATCTCAACAACCATAAGTCCTAGACCCATGATGTATATATCATTTTGTAGGTCTTGGCCTGCCATGTGTGCATCAAAAGTCCATTCCGCTTATCATGTACCATTTTTTTTTACTATATAAGCTATATTAACAAAGGGGCGTACAAAGGGGCGTAACTTTTTTTTAATTTCTGTAACAGTTATTCCACATGACTTACTTCCCTTACTTATAACACGAAAATGCTCTAGCACTTCCCGATACCAGGCTTAGATTCCTTGTTTTTTTTTGTATTACTCCTCTCAACGTTTGTACCATGTATCATCGGTCCACTCGCCGTAGTGGCACGTATTAGTACAGTTTTAGTGTCACACTTTGTATGTGTGTTTGTGTGTGTGTGTGTGTGAGTTTAAGTGAAGTCACTTGTAAGGACGGGATGAAATTTCTTAGATCCTATAAACCAGTGGTCCTCAACAGAAGAACACGCCCCCCCATCGCCTCCTACATCTTCGACTCATCCACTACTTCACGGTCCGTCTCTAAGACAAACACTTTTTTTTTGTCCACCCAGACATTTTTGCAGTTTTTTTTTTATATATCGTATTTTCCGTTTCTTGAAAATCTGATGCTAAAAACAAAAATCTGGCATAGACTCTGGAAATAAGAAATAATGGACATGAAGTCTGGAAAATCTCTCCGGCTTGTCAATTTAGTTTTGGCTTTCTTTTTTATTATTTGTACATCTGCCTCAAAAAATCTGGCCATGTGTCACCAATTTGTTTTTCTACTCCATGTCGAACTACGGAAAACACGGCGATGTATCCTGAAGAAATATAAACATTTTACCCGGAAGTGAAAATATTCTCCTCCCCAGTCCCCGCCCCCCCCCCGAGCAACGGTTATTACGGCGGCCATTTATTGAAAAGACGAAACAACAAAAATCAACTGTGGGTCTAAATTACGTCATCAACATGTACTAAAAATAGAACATAAAACTTTTTTGTTAAAAAAAGAAAAAAAATTATAAAAATATCCACTCTCCCCCTAAACATTGCAATAAATAAAATTAAGAGACCCCGCCCCCTACCCCATCTCTCTAATTATAAAACCCATATTAAACCCATATTAAACCCATTTTAAACCCATATTAAACCCATATTAAACCCATATTAAACCCATTTTAAACCCATATTAAACCCATATTAAACCCATATTAAACCCATATTAAACCCATATTTAACGGTTTTGAAGAAAAACTGCATGTCAACTTCTGTTATATAACATAGACCCTCCCACGTAAACCCACTTTTGGAAGATTTTTCCCCCAAATTTAATTTTCATTGTTAATCATTCTAATAATCTACCATAATCTCTCCCCTTTTTAAAAGTATATAGCCCAAACCTGTTACCCCCCCCCCACACACACACGCGCACAGACACCTACACAATGTCGACGTTTGATATTTGTGTGTGTGTGTGTGTAAATTTAAATCGTTACAAATCCATATTATTCTATGCATGAAACGCTCATATCAAAGATGGCGGAGGATAGTATTGACCGGTCCTACAAAAGCTTACTGTAGAATAGTGTAGGAGGAGGCCGTCGCGGCGGGCACCAACGGAAATGTTGGTTTGACAATGTAAAAGAATGGACAGGGCAACTAATGAATGAACTAAAGACAGCCGCGCAGGATAGGAAACTGTGGAGAAGAAAAATGTCTGTTTGAGGTGTCCATGCGCATGGGCGTCGCTAGGAATTTTTCCAGGGGGGGGGGCAAAATTTTCCAGGGGGGGGGCGAATAACAACTTTATGACATTTTTTTTAATGTAAGGGGGGGAGCCCCCCTCTTAAATGACATTTTTTCAAAATGTAGGGGGGGGCATTTGCCCCCCCCCCCTTGCCCCCACATGAATACGCCCATGTCCATGCGTTCACCCAAATGACCACACCGGTTAAGGGTTTCATGATTATGATGATGAAAAACCTTTTATTATAGTCACCTTCAATAGTAAAGTTCATTACTAAGTAATTAAAAAAAAAAAACGACACCAGACGGTCTTCTTAAGAAGTGTGGGGCCCTAATGGTAACAGTTTAGTGTCAGCTTATTGCACAAATAGGGGGGCCCCAGTGTACACCGGCCCCTAATGCAGTGGATGTTATCGGTCCAGTTCTCTTATCGCCTGCCCGCAATTGTGTGACAGAATGCCTGCCCATTTTTTTGTGTGCGTGTGTGTGACTGAGTGAATGTGTGCGTGCGTGTGAGTGGGTGAGTGAATGTGTGCGTGTGTGTGAATGTGT
>JAGDYQ010000022.1:6162010-6197010 GCA_021962125.1 Bulinus truncatus
CGGTGGTGTTTTATTTTTTTGTATAAACAAACCAAAACGGTTACTTAAAAGTATCAACTTGAATAAAAAATCCTATAACAATATTTCTGTAATCGGAACTCGTGAGGTCACTGGATATCTCAATTTCGGTCCGGTGGGCGCTTGCCATAATTTTACGCCATGCTAAGCAAACCAAAATAAAAGCATCGATTCCAATATTCAATATGTCACAAGTGATGTGTATTCGTAACTAAACAATTCCCCCAGACATATATTTAAAGAGGAAAACTTGAACTGCAGTAAACAGTGGATGAAAGGTAGTAGTTAAATAAGATTTTGCTTTTTTATGTGTCTGTCTATATATCTAGCCGTATTATTTGATTGAAATAGTTTGCAGATGTATTGCTTTGAAAATTGTAATGTTCTAGTGAAAAAGACCCCCTTTAAAATGGTGAAGCTGTATTAAGGACTATCAATTAATAGTAAATATGGTCAGTGCGCATTCCAGTGATATCGGTGTGGAGGTGAAAGAAGGCACTACATGGGATCCCCGAGATTCTATACACCACTAATGTAAGATTTTGGTGGCTGCTGTCCTCCACCCTCCCCACCGTAGCCTAGTGCCCGACGACCAAGGAGGCACCACGGGAGACACATTTAGAAGTAGACGAGTACCATAGTAGCCTCGCTTCAGGTATTTATGACTCTGAGCGAGGATCGAACACGGGGCCATCAGGTCAAGAGAGGCGCGCTCTACACCTCAAGATCATTAACTATTTCCGACACCGATTCACATGTCATATACTTATCTCCCTTCCCCCCCCCCCGCCCCTGCCCTTCCCACCCCCTCCTCCCGACCGTTCAACGATTTGTCTCCATGACCATTGCAACAAACCGACATGGTTAGTGTTCGGTGTATGAAAACCAATAATACGATTTCCCCCATATGTGAAAACAGTGAATTGAAGTTTTAAACTATTTCTTAATGGGCGTTCAATATTATACATCAACGGTTCTCACAATATGGGTCGCCAAAATATGAACAGGTTTCTTAGTGGGTCGCGTGCCGCAAAAGTTTTTTGGAATTCAGTATAACGATACGTCTATAAAACAACGATCGTATGAATATGCGAGCTTCTAGATAGTTCAGAGTTCAAATTTAACTCTGTAACTGGAAGGGAATTTATTTCGTATTTGTATTCACACCTCACATGGCTCTCCCAACACGAGATGGAGGTGATAGTTACACTTACATTCAGCTACCGTATTTCCCATAGTGAATGGTACCTCACTAATGTGTCATTAATGTAATAAGCCGGCCATTAGTAAACATCTCCCGATGCATACTTCGGCCAACCGGACCTTGCCCAGTAATTGGCGATTTGTGACCCGTGAAGCCGGTGAATTCATTCTGGCCTCAGCTAACCCGAAAACGTTCCCACTTTCTCCCTATTAGTCTGCTGTGTGACGTCATTCTTTGGCCTCGTACAACCTTTTCTATTTTTTTTTTTTTTTGGAGCGTTTAAAAATGAAGGAATGTTCATGATTAAAGTTTTTTTAAAATGATAATTGTCCATTCTATATTGTGTCCGATACATTGTGGTTTAATTGTCCATTCTATATTGTGTCCGATACATTGTGGTTTAATTGCCCACTCTATATTGTGTCCGACTTTTATCAGTGTATTAAATATTTGGAAACTAATCATTCGATTGCTGTAAAAAAAATAGATCAATCGATTGACGAGGAAATAGAAACAAAGCACAGGGCAAACTGACCGACAAGATGAATGGACTTAACAACTGTGGTCAGTGGTGAAATAGATGGATTTACAACAGTGGTCAGTGGTGAAATAGATGGACCTACAACAGTGGTCAGTGGTGAAACAGATGGACCTACAACAGTGGTCAATGGTGAAACAGATGGACCTACAATAGTGGTCAGTGGTGAAACAGATGGACCTACAACAGTGGTCAGAGGTGAAATAGATGGACCTACAACAGTGGTCAGTGGTGGAACAGATGGACCTACAACAGTGGTCAGTGGTGAAATAGATGGACTTACAACAGTGGTCAGAGGTGAAATAGATGGACCTACAACAGCGGTCAGTGGTGAAATAGAAGGACTTACTCGATTGGGAATTTCCCCAGGTAAAATTTGTTTCAAAGTCGTCCCACAATTCCACCCAGATTTAAATGGGTACCTGACTTAGGTTGGGGAATTGAGGTCATCTGCCCCTATGGCCATTTTGGGGCTAAAGGAACTTTACTGAGTACAATGATGCGCAGTTAATATACTCTCCTTCACGGCTGTGATCTAATTTCAGTGCAAGATTTATAATATTTAGCCCTGGTTATACAAAAAAGTGGGCAGATCTTTTGAGATAATCGATTTGTACTTACATTTACCATCATTTCTTTAAGCCGAGGTTAAGCCTGGAGAATTTCGACCTAACAATGTTCGTATTATATTGTTGTTTATTTGCCTAAATAATCTAACGACATATTTTAAAAAAGTTTTTTTATAGTAGTATTAAGGTAGGGTATAGCCATTGTACACACTGACACATTTACAAAAAATAATTATTATGTCATAAGTATGGTCGCAGTTTTTATGAAATTCTCGATAAATATGAAGATTGAATATTAAATGGCCAATAATGTAACACGGATGAAACTAGCGGTGTGGGTTCGAACCAATAAACTGCGCTGAGTCGATCGAGCTCTCAACCTCAGTAACACAGCACAAACCCACCTCTTGAGCCAAACGGAGAGCCCCCAGGTGTCTAGTTACACAGATTGGTATGGCTCTGTTTGTTTCCACATCCGTCAACATGGCCCGGGGGCGCACAGATTTCGGTGACACAACTGTATCCTTACGCTTGTACGTCTGTTAGTATCTGCAAAGTGAAACTAAAGCTACCTCGATGATCAATACAAGGTATACATCTTTCATCGTCTCATAACCTTTCTTTCATTATATTAGTAATCGACACAGGGATTTTAAAACAGTACATGGATCGGAGTTAAAGTATCGACTCTTAAACTGCAACAAAACCACAGCAATAGTAATAAAACCATCACGAGTATCGGACTTAAAGTATCGACTCTTAAACTACAACACAACCACAGCAATAGTAATAAAACCATCTTGAGTAACTTAAATACATACTAGAAATCTAATTTCAGACAAGGTCTTCGTAGCGTCTAGTTCAGATTTAATGGCAGTTTTAAATGTTGAAACTTTTTTGGCCTTTTGTGTCCCAGTGACTGACTGGTCTAGTCTTAACAGAAAGAAGGAATAAACAACACAGACTGACAGTTAAAAAAAATGTATACAACATTTGTTGGTTTTTTTCTTTATATACATATTTTTTGTTTACTTTCAACCACTGTCACATTTTATTGTGTGCCAAATCAACACGTGGTGGAGTTTAGTATGTCTGAAACTTTACCACATAACGTTTTGTTTTTATAGCCATTTTTTTGAAGTGGGTGTGTCTGTCACGTGAGTTGTTCGTTTTATCGCCAGAGGTGAGTTTGATAATTGTTGTGCCTTCCTGCTAAACATAGTCAGTCTATCGATCCTGACCACTGGACAAAAGATAAACTTGGAAGAAATGTAAATCGATAACGAGGTATTATTTAATATTGTGATCATTTTTTCATGGGATTTTACTAATTTTTTTTTTTTTTGGAAAACTATGCTTTACCTGCAATTGTCTATTTAATTACAGATCCTACAGGTTTTCTAGTGTATTGGATACTTTTGGGAATCTTAATTAAGCGCACCTATATTTATTTGTTGAAAAAAAAAATCCAGGACTGCAATTTTAAAAAGAATGAACATTGATACCCAAATGTCATGTTTACTTTCGAAATTTGTTTTAAATTACAAAACGAGCTTAGTTGTCAGAGCGCGATTTTGTGACAATTAATCAGCCGATGAAGATTACGCCATATTCTCGAATTTTATTTTGACATTTTTCGGCCCTTGAATATTTTTAGTACATAGTATAATCTTGAGTGTTTGTCATAGACTACAGTTATTTATGATTCTAACGTCCAACTCATATTGAGTTAGCCATGAAGGGCTTCACTCAAACTTGGTTTATTTTGGTTTGTCACACCATTGTCACTGTGAAGACTGATACAGTAATGATTCTTTACAGTAAATATAACGTGTCCTCTGCAGTGATGCTACGCGTAACGCAGGTCACCAGGTCCTCCGCAGTGTGGCTACGCGTCACACAATTCGCCATGTCCTTGGTACTGTGGCTACGTGTGGCACAACTCACCTTGTCCTTGGCGGTGTGGATACGTGTGACAAAACTCATCATGTCCTCGGTAGTGTGGCTACGCGTGACACAACTCTCATTACATTAAATATCTCTCGATCCAATCTCTGTTGATACATGATAATATTTTAAGCACCTACCCCCCTCCCACCCCCCACCCCGCCCTACACACCTTATAGCATCATAATAATATCGCAGCAGACGTATTCGTGTCTCCGTCACCCACAGCTGTTTTATATCGCGGATATCAAATTAATCTCAGGTGTTACTCTGTGCATCAGTCTCTACAATCATCAACCGCCGGCAATCAAATTTATGTCCTCACGAGGTATTCACAATCTTGACACGCCACTTCCCACGACCTCCAACCCCCACTCCCACACTACCCCGACACCCCGACCTTACATAGACTGATTTGAGCTTTGACAAAGAAGAGGACAGCCAATATAAACAAATCCAAGGTTTACACGGCAAGTATTCAGAAGGCAAAGCTCGTCTTTTTAAGTGTTATTTATTTTTTTTTTATTTTTCTACAATTTTTTTCAATCAATGCTGTGCATATGAAAGCTATCAATAACCATAAATCTCGCTTCGTACATCATAACATTTTTTTTTAGATTTCTATTATATGTTTTTCATTCCCTCAACTGAATCCTATTCCAATGAATGTATCAATAAACGTATGCTAAACACCAGATAATCAATTATTAACATTCAAGTGCACATGGCTAATAAAACCCTTTTTGTTTGTGTTGTTATTATTATTAATTATTTTTTTTAATCAATGAATAATTTTCATTCCTTTCATTTCGATATTTGTAAAAAAAAAAAAATTAAAAAAATTGAAGTAAAACCGGAGATTATTTTCATTGGGGTCGGTGAGAAGATTTTAGTTCTAGCTCTACAGAAACAGACGTTGTTTGTGGAGTCAGACCACAGTTGTGTGTATGTTTGTGGAGTCAGACCACAGTTGTGTGTGTACGTTTGTGGAGTCAGACCACAGTTGTGTGTGTATGTTTGTGGAGTCAGACCACAGTTGTGTGTGTATGTTTGTGGAGTCAGACCACAGTTGTGTGTGTATCTTTTTGCATGTGTTTGTGTGTGTCTTTGTGTATGTTCGTGTGTATGTCTGTGTGTGTGTGTGTGTTTGTGGGTATATTTGTTTGTATGTATGTGTTTGTGTGTGTGTTAACGTGTATGTTTGGTGTAAGTTTGTATGTTTATGTGTATCTATCTATCTATCTATCTATCTATCTATCTATCTCTCTATCTATCTATCTATCTATCTGTCTATCTATCTATCTATCTATCTATCTATCTATCTATCTATCTATCTATCTATATTTATATATATAGATTTATGTCTATCTATCTCTCAATCTATCTATCCATTTATCAAAATAATAAATCGTTCAACCTATCTTTCTATCTTTTGTTAATGTCTATCATCAATGAATTCATAAATCATCTCATCTATCACATTCCCATGTAAAACATTGCGAATTTGGTCAGTACAGCCGACCACACGAATGTTTCGTCTAGCACAAAGTATTACAACTTCTTGTCCGTTTTCTCACCTCCCAAGTTTAGTTCGGAAAATTAGAGAGTCCATTGGCTTGTTATTTATTTAAACATCTTTCACCTATTTATAAAAAAAAAAAAAATAATAATAAAATGACCAAGCTAGTAGTCTGTCTGTGCATTTCGTCCTTTAAAAAAAACACACATACACACACGCTTTTACTGTGTTGATAAAACAGTTGCTTTCAGTTCTCCGCCAATTCAGTCTTTCACAATCCTCTTACACCTGCAGCAATTTTATTTCTGTGCTCTTACCCCACCTGTGGCAAGATGTCCCTCTGCTGGGTATATTTATCACACATATTTGATGCACCGTATCGACCTGTTGTAACCAGGAACTGAATGACCAGTTGAGATCTCATCAACAAAAGATAATAAAAAAAAAAATACGGTTAAGCCGTACAGTATAAATCTGATTAGCTTTCTGGGTTTTTTTTTCTTGTATTGGTTTTTATTTATGCGGATGGGTTTTTTTTTTTTATTGTCTCCAAAACTTTATTGTTAACAAACGGACCACATCAGTTTCTTTGCCTTGATTTTTTTTTTTTGTTTGATACAAAGATATCTCCGAGACCTGAGCATAATAAAACATGGCCGGCGTGATAGGATTAACATCAGTATCCTACCTTGATTTAATTCAAAGGGGCTATTAAAATTTATGTAAAACTAAATACAGAATATTTTTTTTTACATAAAAAATCTTATAATTTTATTTTATTAATATCTTTGCATGAGAAATATTATTACCTAGTATATTATCAAATCATGAATTAAATATTTGTTTTAATTAATATTTATTACTTGTATTTAAACTAATCAATACCATTTTTAGCTTGACAAATGAGCGAAATGAATCACCAAACTTTCACTTTGTGAGCGCCACCCTGCCACCCCGACGTACAAATTAACATAAACATAACCATGTGAGTTCTGTTTATTTAATAAAGAATATACAAATTTCTATTTAGCACTGCACTTGAATATGCTTAAAAAAGTAATTTATTTTTTCAAAATACTATATCGGTATCTTCTTTGGAATATTTGGAATGTGATCAATTGTTCCGTATGAACGATTTAATTTCCTGACTTCAACGCGACGTGCCTCGCCGCCTCCCCACCCCCAATCAAATGCCAGAAATAATTACCCGCCAAAAATTATTAAGTGCGACCGAGATACGTCACATTGTGTTGATTAAAAAGATGGCGGTTAACAGCAAATAATGAGCAGCACTGACCAATGAACAACTTGGTGACATCATTGGTCTAATATTGTTGTTGTTGTTGTTGTTGTTGTTCTACATGTTCCGTGACTGTGTTATTTTAATTCTATTCATGAATGGTCATTTTCTAAAACTTAATCGGGCTCTGTATGTCTAGATATATGACCGCATCCTGTCTTTTGGACAATAATGTCAACACAAACTTATCAGTGGTTACCCCCCCCCCCTCTTAACATAATCATTTAATGTTTCGCTAAATATTCCATTGGTCTTCCTACGATGTCCATGTTACCGTGACTTAATCATACTTTGATTCAACAGCCAAATCCTCGTTGTTCTTTCTTCTTCTTCTTCCTTTGGCTCTACAGCCCATTTAGGGCCCTGGCCTGCCATACTACACTTCTCCACTTTTCCCGATCCATGGTCTTCTTCCTCCACTCTCTCACTCCTATGGCTTTAAGGTCTTTCTCCACTTCCTCCAACCATCTGCTTCTTGGCCTGCCTTTAGGCCTTTTCTCATTAGGTGTTGTCTTATAAATCGTTTTTGGACCTCTGTTGTTTTCCATTCTTTCTATGTGCCCTACCCACCTTAATCTATTCATTTTGATTTCAGCTGTTATATTTGGTTCTTCATACAGTTCGTACAGCTCTGAATTGATTCTGCTTTTCCACTCGTTATTGTCCTTTACTGGCCCATATATTTTCCTAAATATTTTCCTTTCCCAAGTGTTTAGCATATTTTCTGCTTGTTTGCTGATGGTCCATGTTTCGCTACCATATGTTACTGCTGGCCGGATCATTGTCTTGTATATGGTTTTTTTTAATTTTTCTGGAGATCTGTCTGTTTTTCAGTATTTTATGCAGTGTATAATATATTCTGTTCCCTACTTCTATTCTGTTTTTTATCTCTATCATTATATCGTTTTTCTCACTTATGGTTGATCCCAGGTATTTAAAGTTTTCTACTCTTTCAAATGCTCTATCACTGATTTTGAAAAATTTTTCTCTTCCTTCTTTTTCATTTCTTTGTAACAGCATATATTGAGTCTTTGTTTCGTTTACTGTTAAACCTGCTTTCTGAGCTGCTGTTTCTAATTCTATGTATGCTTTTGCTATATCCTTGCTTTGCTTTCCTATCAATGTTATGTCATCAGCATATGCAAGGTATTGTTCCTGTTTTCATAGACTTTGTTTTTTCACTTCTGAGGTAGTGTGTTATAGTTCCTCGCTTATCCAACTGTACGTTTCTTATGACTTTTTCTAGGGTTAAGTTGAAAAGTATGCACGAAAGGGAGTCTCCTTGTCTAAGTCCTTGATTTACTTTAAATTTTCTTGAGCTTTCCCCTTGGATTTTCACTTTGCTTCTTGAGTTGTTTAATGTCATACGTACTAGTCTAATGAGCTTGTTGGGGATACACAACTCCTGCAATGTTTTGTAAAGATGTGGTCTGTGGTTGCTCTGCTAGGCCTGAAACCACATTGATAGTCACCTAATACTGTTTCACTGAAATTCCCTATTCTGCAGGCTATTATTTTTGTTAGTATTTTATAAACAGTGTTGAGAAGTGAGATTCCTCTGTAGTTGTTGCAGTTAAGTTTCGAACCTTTCTTGTGTAGCGGAACTATTAAGGCTGTTTCCCATTCTGTTGGCATTATCTCTTCTTTCCATATTTTATTGACCATCCTGTGTATTTCTAAGTGTAGTGTGCATCCTCCATATTTGAGTAACTCAGCATTTATGTTATCTTCTCCTGGTGCTTTATTGTTTTTGGTCTTTTTAATAATATTATTTATTTCTTCTATGGTTGGTTCTTCTATTTCTGCCCCATCGTCATCTGCAATGTTTGGTACATCATTTTCGCTGTCAGTTTTAATGTTCAGCATTTCTTCAAAATATTCCGCCCACCTTTCTAGAACCATTTCATTTTCTATAAGCAGGTCGCCTGATTTGTTAAGACACATGTGAGATCTTGCTTGGAAGCCGTTACTTTCCTCTTTGATGGCCATGTACATTTTTCTTGTTTCTTTTTCTTTTGAGTATTCCTCTAGTTTTATTAGTTTTCCCTTTTCCCATTCACGTTTTTTCTTTCTGCATATTTTAGTGGCCTTCCTTCTAGCCTCAGTGTATGCGTGAGTTGACTTTCTTGTTGCTTTTTGTAGCATTATTATCCTCAATTTGTTTCGTTCTTCCACTTCTTTTTTGCATTCATCGTCATACCATTCAGCTCTTTTCTTCTTTTGCTTGTACCCTATGACACTTTCCGCTGTGTTTTTTATGGTTTGTTTAATCTTTTCCCATTGGCTATTTAGATTTTCAGTATTATCTATATCTAGTGCTTCTAGTTTGCTTTTAATTTCTTGTGCATATTTTTCTTTTGTTTGTGGCTCTTTTATTAGTTTTTCACAGTCAAATTGGTTTGTTATCTTTGCTTTTGTGTTGTGAAAGATACTTATTTTGTCTATACTTTATTTTGACTAACATGTGGTCTGTGTCGGCATCTGCTCCTCTGAAGCTTCTGACATCTTGAATATCTGAACCATGTCGCCTGTCTATTAGCACATGATCTATTTGATTTCTTGTCACCCCATCTGGTGACCTCCATGTTTCTTTGTGTATTGTTTTGTGTGGAAACTTAGTGCTACTAATGGTCATGCCTTTGCCAGATGCAAAATCAATCAGACGCGTTCCATTATCGTTGCTTTCTTCATGTAGACTGTAACTTCCAATTGTCGGTCTGTATATTGTTTCTTTGCCAATCTTAGCGTTGAAGTCTCCTAACACTAATTTGATATCATGTCTAGGTGCTTCTTCATATAACCTTTCTAGGGCATCATAGAATTCCTCTTTGGTATTCCCTTCTGAATCTTCAGTGGGTGCATGGGCACATATTAGGGTCATATTGAACATTTTGCCACGAATCCTGAGGCTGCACAATCTTTCATTGGTTGGTTTAAAGCCAATTATTTGATTGAGGATGTTTTTCCTGACGGCAAAACCTGTTCCTAATGTATTTGTGGTGTTTCCACTATAAAAGATGGTATACTCTGTTGTTTTTAGTATGTCTGAATTTTTCCATCTGATTTCTTGGAGTGCTGCTATTTTTATTTTGTATTTTCTAAGCTGTTCAGTAAGGCGGGTTAGGGCTCCTGCTCTGTATAGGCTTAACACGTTCCAAGTCGCTAGCCAGTAATCATGTCCGTGATCATGCGAAGGTCGGTTTCCATTTGAATCAGTCCGGTTTTTGAATTGTTGATTGGCTTTCGTAACTAGTGTTTTTTTACATGACTGGGTAGTTAGCCCTGTGCACAACCACTAGGGTGTTGCCCTTCACAGCCTTGTGGGTAGCTGCCTTTTTTTAAGGTTAGGTTCCTTAGCCTTTGTGGATCCCTCCACTAACTACAAGGCAGTAGTTGCCTGCTTTGGTCCGCCCCGAGAATTGTATTTCATCGGCACTCGCCATATCTGGCGAGCTTTCCCCTATCCGCCACCTGGGGAGGCGCCCGATGGGAGTTCGGCCTCTCCACACGAGCGTTGTTCTTTCTATTTAACCAAAAAGAGACGCATGTAGGCACCACGGTGGACAGACAGACAGACCGGGTCTTACTAGGATGCATAAAACAAACAAAAAATAATTTGGCTAAGGCTAGAATCTTAGCCCCCCAAAACCCTGCTTAAGGTCTTACAACTAATGGTCTGTTAGTTTACCTAATTTCACGACCAATGTGTCGTTTGTGTTTCTATATGTCTATACATATTTCGTGGTATTTATAACCAAATTTAATTTTTTTTTTTTTTTTGCTTCTATTTAAAAAAAAAAAATTTATATTGTGACATAAGACATTTTATACAAAATATCCAACATCTCAGTAAACGCACTGTTTGTAAACACGTGGTACTCTCCACTGCTTTCCCCCTAACCCCGGGCCCAATGTCGAGAATGTTCAACGATGAATACTGATGATATCTAGATAAGAAAAACAAACAGAGTGTGTATCTGTGTGTGTGTGTGTGTGTGCGAGAGAGAGAGAGAGAGAGACAGAGAGACAGAGAGAGAGAAATGAGAGAAGAATAAGCAACAACACTCTCAAAGTCCTCAGCCGAAGATCGTTTTCGCAATTGACACTCGTGGGCAAGTGGCGCTTTACCTGTTTGGCAAAAAGAGCTGGCTGTGATTATCTATCTCTCAAGTGGTGACGCCCATGGATTCGCCTGGGCACGATGGAGACTCGGGCGCCCATCTATACACACTCTGCTCATCACCTGCTCCTGGTCTGCTCAGACGTCTCTCTCTCTCTCTCTCTCTCTCTCTCTATCTATCTCTCCCTCTCTCTCTCTCTCTTTCTCTGTTTATATATATATATATCTTTTGTGTGTAAATGTCTCTGTGTTCAGTCGTTTCCCCTCGTGTGATAAATATTATACATGTCATGCACAACAAGTCTTGAGGGTTGGGGAGGAGGGGGTGGGGGGTAGTTCCCACAATAGGGCGTTCACGAACAGTTGACCAAAAGCACGTGATAGAGTACGAATCGCCATTTTTTTTGTTGAACCACGGCTACATTCCCTTCGATAGTTACCGATAATATTAACTTAATAAACGGGACATGTGACGCTCAAGTGGGTGTGTGTGTGTGGGGTGGAGGGAGTGGCCCATCAAACCCTACGCCTCCCAGTATTTTTAATTACACCTGTAACTAGCATATTACTTTTGTAATTCATAGGTTCATTTTGGAACAGACTCCTAAAGTAATCGTCGGCCATGGACTCAGAATGTCTAATAACAGGCACTATATATATATATATATATATATATATATATATATATATATATATATATATTTATATTTTTATATATTTATTTATATATTTATATATTTATATATTTATATATTTATAATCAGGCCCGTAGCCAGGAATATTGGATTGGGGGGGCCGAAGACATTTTCGGGGGGGCGAAGAAATTTTTTTTCGGGGGGGGGGGTGCCGAAGAAATTATCAGGGCGGATCTAGACAACTTTGACGGGGGGGGGGGGCAAAACATTGATCTCCGGGGAGGGGGCAAAACTGTTTTCATTGTTGAAAATTGGTCTTAGAACAAAAAATATTTCGATAATTTAATGATGTATTACCGAAACTTGCGATAACGGGGGGGAGGGGGCATGGGCCCCCCGGCCCCTACCCCTAAATTCGCCACTGGTGGGGTAGAAGAAATGTTCGGGGGGGAGGCGAAAATGTAGGCGCGAAGCGCCGAAAGCTTGCAGTTCCATAACTGGAATGGTGCATTTTAGTACCAATTGTTTAGCTATTAATTAGAAATATATAATTTTAACTACGTTTAAATAATGCATGGCATGTTGCAGTTTTGTTAAAAATAATTTAAATAGTAAAGAGTTTTAATGATAAAAATGTATTGAAGCTGAGCAATTTCTGATTCCTGTTATGAATATATTGACCAATAGTTCTGCTACACAATTGTTACATAAAAGATACCTGATTTATATTATTATACTGTTTGTTTAACGTTCAACCCGGGAAGAACGACAAAGATGCACGAATATAGCTTAGCTATTTGTGTGATATTTCTTAAAAAATATTGAAAACAAAGAACAGATCTATCATCAAAAACAGTCGCAATTATTCAATTTAAAATAAAATTAATTCTGCTAAAAAGTAAATTTGCAAATTAAATAACATAACTCAGAAATCACGGAGTTTGTACTTTATTATTTTATTATGCATATGTATAAAAATGAAGTCAGAAGCCAATGTTATTTTATTAACTTATTTAAGTTGCTAGTTGTCCTCAGAAGATATCAATATATAAAACTAATACAAGGTTGCGACAGAAATTTCGGGCTCCTGGGCTGATATTAATATTTTAAAAAGTTGATTGGCCAGCTCAGTCCGGGTCCCTAAAACTCGCCGGGCCCCTGGGCATTGGCCCCCTGCCCCCCCCCACTCGTCGGCACTGGTTGCGAACTTATATTATTATACGTTTCAAATTTGCAAACTTCGTGGTTTAGCCAGCCCCGTAGCCAAGGGGGGCACTGGGGGTCCGTGCCCTCCCCCGCTAGGTGTGGAGTGCCCCCCCTCCACTTAAAAAAGAAGAAAAAGAGGAAAAAATAAAGAAAAAGGAAAGGTGCCCCCTTGCTGTGTATTGGTGCCTCCCTGCTTATTTTGACCTGGCTACGGGCCTGGGTTTAGCACTGAATTTACCTAAAAATGCTTCAGCATTCAGATTGTCTGTTAAATCTTTTTCAAATGCAAGCAGGAAAAGATTGCTTAGACGCTTTTGTAACATTGATCTGCGATATGGGGTGAGCATTCGTGTGAGGGTTGAGAAACTGCTCTCACACACGGCTGTTGAAGCACCAAATGCCAATGCTGCCCAAAATACCCAGAAGTGAACTTCAATAAGATTCAATCTTTTATGCCCAAAAATTAGATAAGCTATATATGTAAGTATATATAAATAGCCTGAATGATTGCCAAAATATAAACTTTTAAGTTTTTATTATTATTGATTTATTAAACAAAATGATTGATGTTTTATAGCCGTCATTATTAAAATTTTGTCAAAAAACTCAAATCATGCACGGGGGGGGGGGGCCCCAGCCCCCCCCCCTAGCCCCCCTCTGGCTACGGGCCTGTTTATAATATTTATATATTTATATATTTATATATTTATTTATATATTTATATATTTATATATTTATATATTTATATATTTATTTATATATTTATATATTTATATATTTATTTATATATTTATATATTTATTTATATATTTATTTATTTATTTATTTATTTATTTATTTATTTATATATTGATTTATTTATTTATTTATATATTTATATATTTATATACCAATCCTGTTGTTTTTTTTGTGTCAAAAAAAATAAAAACAAATCTCTCTTGCGTTTAACAATGTCAAAAATATTGATGAGATTTATACTGACTCAAATTTCTTTTCTCGCTGCGTGGAATTCCAAGCGACATTTTTTTCCATCAAGTAACTAGAAATTTAAAACATAACAATCCTTTCCCCTCCCTCCCCCCTCCCGTCCATCCTCCCTTCCGCTATACGCAAGGAGGAAACAAAAAATTACCAGGGGCAGACAACACCCGCCGTCCCACTTATTAAATTCCCCCGTGTTTACGTCCCCCTACGAACAACCTCCCGCCCCCCCCCCCGCGCCCTTCCCTACAATGTTGTGTTTGTTCTGTCCCATGAGATGCCATACCGGTGACGTCTTGGTCGTGAGTACTTCAAACACCACTTGACGGGATGCACTCGGTCCCTGAGAGGTTTTTGTTGACTCACAAACTATTGCTCACCCTGGGTTTCTTGAGTTACACCCCCTCCCTCCCAATTTTACCTGTTACAGACTAGGCGCGTGATTTGAATATAGAAATGACTTATTTGTTTATTTTTTTTTGTACAGTTTCCTTCTTATAAACAAAAATAAACAAAATCCCCCCAAGTTTGATTTTATTTGATTTGAAAAAAAAAATTAAATAAGGTATCGATTCTCTCCCCTTATCTCCCCCCCCCCCCCAAACCATTCCCTTGCCAACTTTTTAAAAAAAAATAAAAACCGTTGTACACGGAACGCTCTGCTAGACTTGTAATTTCTCTAATGTTTACAGTAACAAAGTTTAGAGTTGACCAGGCTCCAATGAAAAAACTTCTCCTCATGCCATGTTTATAGTTATTACATCGTTAAAGAAAAAAAAATGAGCCATTTTTATTGGGAAAACTGTTGTCACCCTAAAAAAAAATTAACTACCGGAAAAAAAATAGAAGGGTTGGGGTGGATGGGCGGGGGGGGGATTCAAATCTAAAGAAGATCTAGGGGTGATAAATGTGGTGATGCATGAAAAATGATAGCCGCCCCTTTATTGCGTATTGCAGAATCTGAATAATTTCCCCTTTGCCGATCCGGATGTCGTCATGAAAAAGTGAATAGAGTTGATAATGTGACGAAATGTGTAGCCTCGTTATGGTTCGCCTATCATTGATCGAATTTAATGTGTGTGGGTTTATATTGTGTGCGCTCTAAATCCGTGGTGTATCGAAATTGTAGCTTTTTTATTTTGTTTTTGTATTATGTTAAAAGTATCAAGTGCGCTAAGTATCAGGAGTCACGGCAGTGCTGACAATTAGTAACACGAGGAATCGGCGAGTGATACATTTAATCAGTGTGAAATTAAATAATATCAAATATGTCTCTGATATTCTAACGTAACTGTAATAAGAAATACAGAAAAGTTGTCCGATTTTTTTCACCGTTAGTATTTTATAGAGAACTTATCGGGTTGTTTTATTAAAATAAAAAAAAAAGTAAAGTTTCCTTATTGGAGCAGATGGTGTGTGTGTGTATGTGTGTGTGTGTGTGTGAAGTCCATGTAAGGATGAGATGAAATCTCTTACATCCTATAAGCCATTAAAAGGACTGTTTTTTGGTGCCCTTCTTTCATCCCCACCATAGTGCAATGGCCATGTAGGCACCAAGGGATATTAAGCGGGGACTTAAGCCATGAGCTGAAAAATTCCCTTGATCCTCACTGTCATGGTATAGGTGTGTGTACTACGCACACAGGTGTGTGTGCATGTTGGAGCTTGGCCAACCAGGTCAACCTGAGGTCACGGGGACAAGACTCTAGTTAATTCCATAGTATAAATATCATGTTTATTGTAAATAGGATTGTATAAGAAGGGGATAGAGAGGGACGTAGAATGTTCGAGTAGGATGCAAGCAAATTATATAAAGAGGATGTTTGGAACATACGGGAGTTCAAGTGAGTTCAAGTCAGAGCAAGAGAGTTCAGTTGTGTTCAATTAAAGAGTTCAGTTAGATGATCATCAGTTAATTAGTGTATCAGAATATTCAGTGTATCAGAGTATATGAGTTTAGTTGATCAGTTGAGTTTATTGTTAATAAGTATTTATTCATTGAGTTGAGGAGATTATCAGTCATTGTGATAATTCAGTTTATATTGGATTTATTCTACTGTTTATATTTTATCGTATTGTTAATAAACTATTATGAACCATGGAACATGAATTGAGTTTCTCATTATAAACCAGTTCATATATAAATATCCTTTACACTCACAAACAAGGGGACCCACAGCAGGTCGAACGCTTTACCGCTCGACCATCCGTGCAGATGGAGTGTAGAATTAATCTGTTGCTTTAACCTCTAGACACTTTACTTCTTCCAACTTAAGGCAGGTACCCATCTAAAGCTGTGTGGACTAGTGGGACGAGTTTGCACCAAATTTTCCCCGGGAAAAAATTTTCATGGTTCTCACCAAGAATCAAACCCAAGACTTTCAGGTCGACAGTCGAGTATCTACACCACTCGGCCATCCGTCAAATGTAAACTTGACAATATATATGGCTGCCAAGTTTACATAAAATCATTATGGCTGTCAAATATAAATTTTGGCAGCAGAGTTTTTAAAAAAAAACATCAATATGGCAGCCGTTAACTTATTTAAGATAACATATTCACGACGGTATGAGATATTTCTGAAGTGTTAGCCAACAGATGGCGACGAATACAATAGAAAACACGAATAAGTGCAAAATTACGCGCTTGGAACCAGCAGCATTCAATTTTTCTAATAGTGGAGTAAAACAAAATCACATCAAAATTGACAAAATGTAATCACATGACGTCATCAATTTATGTGTGCTCCCATATATTCTATGAAAATCCTTAGTTTGCAGTCATGGAAAAAAACTAATTTTGAGAAATAATTTTTCGGTTGAGTGTGCATCGACAATGGGTACACATAACATTCTTGTTTTATAAGCATACTTTCAACACTGAATAAATGTTTAGTTTACAGTGATTCTAACATTCTTGTAGTATAGGTATACTTTCAACACTGAATAAATGTTTAGTTTACAGTGATTCTAACATTCTTGTAGTATAGGTATACTTTCAACACTGAATAAATGTTTAGTTTACAGTGATTCTAACATTCTTGTAGTATAGGTATACTTTTAACACTGAATAAATGTTTAGTTTATAGTGGTTCTAACATGCGTTTATTATGATTCTAGATAATTACTTTATTTCTCTCTTTCTATCATTTCTCTCTTTCTGTCATTTCTCTCTTTCTATCATCTCTCTCTTTCTATCATTTTTCTCTTTCTATCATTTATCTCTTTTTATCATTCTCTCTTTCTGTCATTTCTCTCTTTTCTATCACTTCTCTCTTTCTATCATAACTCTCTTTCTATCATTTCTCTCTTTCTATCATTTCTCTCTTTTCTATCACTTCTCTCTTTCTATCATATCTCTCTTTCTGTCATTTCTCTCTTTTCTATCACTTCTCTCTTTCTATCATTTCTCTCTTTCTATCATTTCTCTCTTTTCTATCACTTCTCTCTTTCTATCATATCTCTCTTTCTATCATATCTCTCTTTCTATCATTTCTCTTTTTCTATCATTCATTTCTCTCTTTCTATCATTTCTCACTTTCTATCACTTCTCTCTATCATTTCTTTCTTTCTTCTATGTGCAATATTTTCCTTTCTCAGCTGTGATGGCCACATCACACAACCGACAAAGTTCTAACATTTAGGGTGGCGAGTTGGCAGAGCGTTGACCCATAAATGTATACCATGGGCTACGAGTTCAACTCCCGCCGTGTCCAGCCCTATACCCATGCCTCCCGTGGTGCCTCCATGGCCATTGCACTTATCGGCTATGGTGGAGATGACAGAAGAGCACCACAAAACCGCCCCATTACTGGTCTATACGATCTAAGAGATATAAATAATCATCATTTCAGTTACTGTACATAAAAAGAAAGCTGTCAATATCAAATGCTCCCTTTCCTCTTTAAATTTTTTAACCTTTTAACTCTTCCTATTACGTCATTATTGCCCGGGGGAAGTGCTCAGATTTCCCTTCTTTGGGGCTAACAAAATAAAAATCCCAAAGACGGGGGCCCTTTAATCCAGATGCCTTGTTTCCCTACTCGTAAGGACGTCCCTGTTTGATTTCAGAATCTTCATTTCTTAGATGAGTCCAGAACACATTGTGACCTTTGACATTCATACATTCATTTCATTAAAAAAAAAATAGGGTGGGGGGAAAAGGGGGGAAGGGGACAGAATCTATTAAATATTGTAAATAAAACAAAAAAAACTCCTTGACTCCCAACTGAGTCATTAGTCACTAGTCGACTTTGTTTTACCCAAGCTTTTTTATTGCACAGGTAAAAAAAAAAAAGAAATACTAAAAACATTGATTACTGAAATCATTACATAAGTCTATCTGTGTGCTGGTGGTCTCGGCTTGTCTTACCCACTGGCCACAGGCACCCATGCTCCCTCTCCCTCGCCCCCAGCCCCCCCCCCACACACACACACATGACCATTACATGACTCAATCAAGTACAGTGGTTCTCGCAGTGTTTGAGGGGGGGTCACATTTTATTTGTACTACAAATTGTTACATCGACTATGGCCACCAGAAACGTGAGATCTCCTGTGCTGTATCGATAGATAGATCTTCACAAACCGAAAGTTCAATCAAAGTTTCATCAAACAGCGTCAATATATCGAAGAACATTAAGAGATAAAAAATTCTTTTAAATTATTTTTTTTAACAAATATATTGGATTGATATTAAATCTTGTGTTAAGTTATTTTGTTTTTTCTACAGAAATACCAGTATATTAGATCAGAAATGTTTCAGTTCAAGAAAAATAATAATACAGTGACAAAAGAAATGCACCGTTGAATCAGATCTAATGTACTTGCAAGCTGGGCCGCTGCCAAAGGCCCCCAAATGATAAGGCCCCTCAACATAGACATCACAAGGCCCATCAACATAGACATGACAGGGCATCTCAACATAGACATGACAAGGCATCTCAACATAGACATGACATAGCATCTCAACATAGACATGACAAGGCATCTCAACATAGACATGATAGGGCCTCTCAACATAGACATCACAAGGCCCCCTCAACATAGACATCACAAGGCCCCTCAACATAGACATGACAAGGCCCCTCAACATAGACATGACAGGGCATCTCAACATAGACATGACAAGGCATCTCAACATAGACATGACAAGGCCCCTCAACATAGACATGACAGGGCATCTCAACATAGACATGACAAGGCATCTCAACATAGACATGACAAGGCCCCTCAACATAGACATCACAAGGCCCCTCAACATAGACATCACAAGGCATCTCAACATAGACATGACAAGGCCCATCAACATAGACATGACAAGGCCCATCAGCATACACATGACAAGACCCATCAACATAGACATGACAGGGCATCTCAACATAGACATGGCAAGGCCCCTCAACATAGACATGACAAGGCCCCTCAACATAGACATCACAAGGCCTCTCAACATAGACATGAAAAAGGAGTAATCAGATGTGTCCGAAATCATTGACGTCGTACGGGGCTATAGGGGCACCAAACAATAGAGAATTATTGTTTTGGGAGTCTCCCCCCAACCCAAAGTTGATAGGGGCGCCACTTTCCACTGCAAATTTTGCCTTTCTCCTATTAGACTGTATAGCGTATTTATTTTATTTTACCCACGTATGATTGAAAAAAACGTTCCGTACGATATTGATTATTATTTATTTTACATTTCACTGACCCCCGGGGGAGGGGGGTTAGGTTTGGATATATCTATGGTTGACCTCTTCTGTTCCTAGACATGCGCAGTCAACGTACCACGTGACCTGGAACCCACCCACCCCCAAAGGAACCACAAGACTTTATACATATCCCCGATTATGTCACGTGATTTTCAGCGCCATTTTAGGTGACGATTCCGAATTTTTATGTATGTGTATATATATATATATATATATATATATATATATATATATATATATATATATATATATATATATGATTTATTCCTGTTTTTTTTTTCTCCAATCACCTGTGTATTACAATGTCTTGTTGAGAACACCGCTGGCTTGGTTTAGTCACCCAGTTAAGGGGGGCGGGGGAAGGGGGGGACGGCGTTCTTTGACTTTTCCTTGTGTTTTGTTCTGGTCTGCACGTGCAATTATTTTAACTCGAAAAGAAATCAGGCACGTGATGATAAGTGAAGAGCAGGTCATGATGACCTTGCAAAAGGTCAGGTGAGAAGTGAAAAAAAAAACATTTTTTTTTATTAAGATTGTATTCAGGTTTACCTGAAAGAGCCTGATACAGTGTTAAATTAAACGGCCTGATACAGTATAACATAAAACAGCCTGAAAGCATCGTTTAACATACATCAGCCCTACTAGATATAACCCAGAATGTCACCGACACACGCGGCTGCCAATTTAAAACGAATGGAAGTAAAGCAATAACAAAAGCAAATAATCCTCACTAAAAAAAAAATCATTGCAAGAGAAAAAAAAAACTCAGGCACTACAGGGGATATTTAAAATGAAGAGGAAAATGGGGGGGGGGTAAGATCCAGATCAAGGCAAGCAGAAGTAACCTTGCAGAAGTAACCACGGTTCCTTCCACGAATCGGATAATTAAAAAAAAAAAACCAAGTTCGACAATCAGCATACGTCAAATGTTGACATTAAATTAACCGCCGTCTGCTTAGTGGATGTTCCTTGAATGTGACACGGAACTGGATTCTTTTTTATTTTTTTTTTTTAAAGAGAAGTCCGAACTTTAGGAGGGGAGCAGGATTTGCAATAGAAGGGGAAAGTGGGCAAAACAAAATATAGGGTGGGGTGTGGGGAATAGGGTGTGTGTGTGGGGGGGGGGTCAGTGCCTGTTAAATGTGATGGGGACCCGGGGAGGGAGAGAGAATAGTCTCGCTTTGATTTACGATTCAAATTAAAAATCTGCATGTCACGTCACTTCCGGTCAACGAGGGTGAAATTTTCACCGGACACCGGCTAATAAACATGTCATAAAATATAATATCTATATCCCCCGCGCGCAATGATAATAATGATAAATAAAAAAAAAGGTTGGGGTTACCTTTATAAACCAGCTGCCAGACTTTGAAGCAAGCGCACTTTATGAAGATGAAGATGTACTGCGTAATAACAGACAAAGCATGACGAAAATTGAATTTTTTGGGGTGAGGGTGGATTGTCTGAAAAACAATTTAGAGAATTCGCTTTTGTTCTGTCTGGTAACTTAACAGTAAAGTGCATTCTTTTATATATAGTTCTAAATAAATTGGATATTTCCAAGTATTATAAGTTTACCGTGGTGCCTCCATGGCCATTGCACTATCGACTATGGTGTGGGCACTGTAAAAAATGTCCGCCATATCGGTTTATAGGACCTAAGAGATAGGTAGATACAAATTGATAGTGTATATAACATGCATTCTTTGAGTTGTTTGATCTCCCCATGTAATTAGTAAGTGAGTGAATTACCTTTACATATTTGAGTCAATCTATCAGCAGATTAATGCGTTGGTCATTAAATAGTATAAATACCGAAGATCTTTTCACGGATCAATCAGTGACTCTGATCCGAATTAAAGTCATAGCGTGTATACTTTAACCGGTTTGTTGAATCAGTAGATCCACGCGAATCACTGAATGAATCTCGAAGGATACATAAGAAAATGAGAGGATCGCATCCGATCCAGAGAGTGAGTTATCAGTTCCAGCAGCGCTGGTAAATAGCGATTCAGAACTGTCTACCGGTCACGCGGATTGATTCGATGGTAACTATTGACGAGTGAGAGAATAACTTAATCCACTACCCGGATCATTGGAGAGGAACAGTCTTTCCCTTCGACTCTATTGAACTTTTCTCTGCATCTGGTGATCCGGATCCAGTCTGAAGTAAAGCAGCGTGATAATGTGAATCTATTAACCTTTTGATCCAACCGCGACGAAAAACCCAGAAAAAAAAATACCTGAATATTAAAAAGACTAATTAAACGTAAGTAGAATTACTTTGTATACCTGACAAAGAGACCCCGCCCCCTCCCTCACCCTTCCCCTCTCATTAGTGATCAGAGTCTTTCTTATCTCCCTGGGTGGTACGTTACTAATTGCTATGACGTGATCACAAATGGCTGAGGTCAGAGTGCACCACACAATGTAAGACCACACAATGTAAGACCACACAATGTAAGACCACACAATGTAAGACCACGCGAAGCTGCTGCACAACTCAGGAAGTAAATATTTACATCAACGGTTCTCATCTTATATTTAAAGTAACACGGTGAGATGGTGGTGGAGCGACTGACTACATGTAATTAAGAAAATAAATAAATAACGGGTCCGAATTTATGTTTTTTTTTCGGGCACAGTTTAGGGCCAAGGTCTGGTGGCATGGGTTATGGGCTTAGTACAAGGGTAGGCAAACGTTTTGCGCCGCGGGTCACATTGGGTTCTTAAAAAAAAAAACCTATTCCTGAAACGTGTAGCTGATAGCGGCCCGGATTAAACAGTTCGGCAGGTCTGTGTTGGTCCGCGGGCCTGGAATCAAACTTTGATTGCCCTCCAACAAAATCGCGATGCCTTACTATAAGAAAAAATTCCTCTTGTCGTAGGGGGGGGGGGGGAAGGGGTAGGCAGCACTCTAGCCCCCGGGGTTTCCTATACCGAGGCCATCTGGGCTGTGCCTTTTTTACGGCGGTGGTGGGGGGTACTTGACTTCTGGGGCCCGCTATATTGACGCCGTTGTTCCTCTAATTAATTTGAAAGAGAGCTTCAATCAAAAAGGTAATCAGGCGAAAAGTTTCCTAATTGGTGTTTCTGTCTTTATTGGTGTTTCTGTCTTTATTGGTGTTTCTGTCCTTATTGGTGTTTCTGTCTTTATTGGTGTTTCTGCCCTTATTGGTGTTTCTGTCCTTATTGGTGTTTCTGCCCTTATTGGTGTTTCTGCCCTTATTGGTGTTTCTGCCCTTATTGTTGTTTCTGTCCTTATTGGTGTTTCTGTCATTATTGGTGTTTCTGTCTTTATTGGTGTTTCTGTCCTTATTGGTGTTTCTGTCCTTATTGGTGTTTCTGTCCTTATTGGTGTTTCTGTCATCATAGGAGTTGTTACTTGAGATGTTCCCAGAGATGTACGATTATAGTATGATAGAACACATATAATACGTTGTTGAACACATATAATATGTTATCGAACACATATAATATGTTATCCAACACATATAATATGTTATCCAACACATATAATATGTTATCCAACACACATACTTTGTTACCCAACACTTCAATGAAGATATCTCCCTTACGGTCACTGAAGCTAGGGTGTAACGTTAGTATCATAGAAAATGTATTACTCTACCGTAGGTCAGGTTTTTTTTTCAATTTGTCATTATAAACGTCACATTTCCTGTCATTTTCTTAACCTGTCTGCACGCGCGCACACACACACACACACACACAACATCTCGCCTATTATTTATTTACCTGTGTCGATCCTTTGACGTTATTAGTCTGTCAGAGACAACGCCCACATCAAACAATGTATACCTAAAGAGCGTGTATTGAGTTTGGACGTTGGGGGGGGGGAGAGGCGGGGGGGGGGGAATTAGGGGCGGGTAGGAAAGGGGGGGGGGTAGACAGGGCGCCGATGTATCCGCTTTATTAATCATCTGGCTTGGGAGAGAGAGGGGAGGGGGAGGAGAGGGACGGGGGAATAAATGAAGTGAAATAAAATGGCTGTCAATAGTGAGTGAGATGTAAGACAAAAGAAAACATAAAAGGTGAAAAGGTGGAATGGGAAAAACGCAATTCAACAGTAGAGAATAAATCATGAGATAGCTGACAACTTTACATAAAGATGGCTCGTACGAAATTATCGAACAGGGGAAAAAAAAGGAAATATATAATAAAACATAGCTTTTAAAAAAAAATTTGGTTTAAAGATTATTTTTTTTTCCTTTTTTTTTTAATTAAGGTGCAAAGATTAGTTAGGTTGATGACGTCATTAGCGATCACCGAGATGTGTCAGTCGTGAAAGGTGTGGAGTAACTGTCGACAGCGGAGTCCCGGGGAGAGGACTATACATACACCGTTCCTTTCCCCCGTGTTTATGTTGGTTCTTTTTTTAAAATGATTAACAGCCCGCCCCAAGTGTGCTTACCGGGGAGAGCTGCCCTTCCCCCGCCTAATTAAGCCACTGGGTGTGACACAAGAATAATTAATAGTTTTTGTTAAATAGATACTAATATCAACTACGGTCAGGACTGTCCTGGCACTTCAGGGATAAGAGAACATCCCCCGGTGGAGCTCGAGAGTAAATTAAGCTTTAGTTTGTGTTTGAAATTAGGCTTGTGTTTACCTCCCTTTAGGTTTGAGTAAGACACAAAAACAGTACAGACTGATGTAATGTGTTTCTTTTTAAATGGGATGAAAGATTGAGTCTAAGCTGTGACGTCAATTTAGGGTCTCGCTGCAACCAAAATAAAGGGGGCCACCAAAACATGGATTACTTCCGAGTTCAAAGATGGAAGTTCATGGCTAGTGATTCCTCCACTCGTCAGTGCGCTGAATGTTTATGTTGTTGCCGCTGTTGCTGTTGTTGCTGCTGCTGTTGCTGTTGTTGTTGTTTACCTTTGTCTCAGTCGATGATCCAATGACAAAACTATGTAATAAACGGCAACATTGTCAAAACAACATATCATTATGTTTTGTTGTTGTCAATATTGTCCCAGCCTGTACATTTGTAGTAGCTCCACCCCTTCCCCCATACGTTCGCGAGGGACACAAGGTCATATGTTGTATATGTGTTTGTTTATTTGCGCGCGTGTGTGTATGTGTGTATGAGTGTTTTTCTATTTGTGTGTGTTTATCAATATTTGTCTGTGGGTGCATGTGTATATGTGTATGCAGAGCCGTTCTTAGGAAGGGGTCAGTAGGCAGAGACTTCCAGAAATGAGGGGGGGGGGCTCTAGGTAAGAATTTCTGACGCGACATTCTTAGCTTTAAATTTAATAGCAATTAATACTTTAAGGGACCCCCCCTTTGACAGTTAGCCTGTGTGTATGTTGGGGTGTGGGTGTTGCCTGTCCCCTCCCCCCTCCCTAACTATCTCCGTAAATAACCAATAATAAAAACTGAAAGCCATAATCCAAAAAAAAATGTCAACGTCGCTGAATGTCAAACTGTCTTTTTCTATATGTGAGCCCCCCCCCCCAGCATTTTTTGCTGGTTGCGCCACTCCCCACATACACACACTCACATACACCCACCCACATACACACACCCACATACAAACACCCACATACAAACACCCAAATACACACACCCAAGAACACACAGTCACATACACACAGTCACATACACCCACCCACATACAAACACCCACATACACACAGTCACATACACACATACACATACACACAGTCACATACACACACCCATATACAAACACCCACATACACACACCCTAATACATACACACATACACACACCCACATACACACAGTCACATACACACACCCACATACAAACACCCACATACACACACCCACATACACACAGTCACATACACACATACACACACCCACATACACACACCCACATACAAACACCTACATACACACACCCAAATACACACACTCACAGACACACACCCACATACACCCACTCACATACACCCACCCACAGACACACACATACACCCCCCCCACACACACACACTCACAGGCACACACTCACATACACTCACTCACATACACACAGACATATGAGACTGAAAATATAATTGCACATCTGAAGTGAAATATATTTAGACAATCTGAAGTGAAATATATTTAGACACCTGTAATGATATCATCCCAGTTACGTTTGACATTTGGTTTAAATCCCATAACATTAATATCTAGTCATGTCATAGAAACTGAATTGAAAGTAAAAAAAAAATGTCGAATAGACAAACTTTGACATCTATATCAATATTTAAAATTTCATATCTAATGTAAATCGAAAGTAAGAATACTGTTTCCTGTTTAAATATTAATGCCTTCTTGCCTGCGTCTTGATTGGTTACATTTTTTTAAATCAACAGTTTTAAATAATTACAGCGGTTTTAAATATGAGATTTAAAAATCAAAAAATATTAAACTAGCTATAAAATATCTTTCAAATTATTGTCAAATATAAATTTAAAATCGTCAAACGGAAACAATCCCACCGTTAGAAAAACTCCCAGACGATAAAAAAATTTACCGCGCTTATCCAGATACATTTTTGTTAATAAAATTATTTTTAAAAATTTGACTAAAAACGAAAAATAATTTCTGCACAAACTGGCGATTTTTTAATTAAAGTATTTAGTTATCATATTATTTTAAAATTCGATACTGATTTAATTTATGTTTAAACTACAGAAAAAGACAATGTTACCAAAAGTGTTACACTTAGACTTAGTGTAAGTTCTAAATATTCTTTAGATTTATGATACAATAATTAAAAAGATAGACATTCCGAGTATGCGCTCTAAAGGCCGAATGGTTGAAGTGTAGGAATGAGAAACTGGATGGCAAGGTTTAATTCCCATTCAATATTCTTTTTTTCTTTATAACATTGAAATAAAAATATTATTTAGTTTGTCGAAAGGAAATAAAAAATAACTTACAAGTCTCCCGATTTCTTTCATGACATTAAATAAATAAACACGCCTATTGACCTATTCATGGTGACCTCGAATGTAAACTATGGTCTGTACGTTTTGCAGGGTACAGCTAGTACATACAGCTAACGCATTGAGCTTATACATACTGCTAATACATACAGCTAGTACATACAGCTAGTGCATACAGCTAGTACATATAGCTAGTACATACAGCTAATGCACACAGCTAGCACATACAGCTACTACATACAGCTAGTGAGCTGCTAGTGCATACAGCTAGTGCATAGAGCTAGTGCATACATATTTATTTATGACTTACTTCTAAACGTTCCCTTACTTTCATAAAAATAATATAAATATCATACTACAGGTTTGTTTTTTTTTTAATTTAGAGCTATACTATTTATAATGAAATTGTCTCCCGATGTAGTTACAGAGTTATTTGGCATGCATTATTTCCCTTGGGAACTGCAAGATTTTAAACTTCAAAAAAAAAACACATCTGGTCACTGATACAGACCAGTGGGCTTTAGTACTTCAATGTGTAACTTGAGGTTAAGCTTTTAATTAGTTTCATTTTCTGTGGGTTTGTGGGTGCGTCATGAAATTTCCTACCTCACTTTTAGACCTGTTCTAATTTAGTCAGAAGGCTCTAAGTTCGCACACACACACACACACAAACAAGCACACACACACATACACACATGACAATACACGAATTTAATCAACCCGAGTTCATGAATTAACATTGTTGTCGAATTTGCCGTTACACACCACCGCATGAAGGTAAACACAGATCAAAGCATCGATACGTGCGCACATTTGTGAAACTTTTTTTAAATCAGCACTTATAGGTTAGCAGAATCGATTATGTTCAAATCTTTCAAAACTAAAAAGTATCGAATATATGTATATATATATATATATATATATATATATATATATATATATATATATATATATACTCATTATATCATACACATAACTTTAAATAAATTATCATTATTAAAATTAAAAAGCGCGGATGATTGGAATATACTGAACTAAATATTTCCTTACATTAGTTGATGAATTAGAAATCTAACACATAATCGCCCTTCGTATGCGTGTGTCTCCCTCAGGCTAATGGTCCGTACAGTAAAAATGTGCGTTGTAACCGTGTGTCTCCCTCAGGCTAATGGTCCGTACAGTAAAAATGTGCGTTGTAACCGTGTGTCTCCCTCAGGCTAATGGTCCGTACAGTAAAAATGTGCGTTGTAACCGTGTGTCTCCCTCAGGCTAATGGTCCGTACAGTAAAAATGTGCGTTGTAACCGTGTTTCTCCCCTCAGGCTAATGGTCCGTACAGTAAAAATGTGCGTTGTAACCGTGTGTCTCCCTCAGGCTAATGGTCCGTACAGTAAAAATGTGCGTTGTAACCGTGTGTCTCCCTCAGGCTAATGGTCCGTACAGTAAAAATGTGCGTGGTAACCGTGTGTCTCCCTCAGGCTAATGGTCCGTACAGTAAAAATGTGCGTTGTAACCGTGTGTCTCCCTCAGGCTAATGGTCCGTACAGTAAAAATGTGGTGTACAAGGAAATCTATGATATGTATTGTGTTCATGGCAATAAAAGCCAAATGTTAATTTTTTTATTACAGTATTTCATACGTTTCTTTGTTATTTCTGTTCATATCGTATTCTGTTCATGGCAATAAAGGCCATTTATTCTTTTCTATTGCAGTATTTCGTATATTTCTTTGTTATCCCTTCTGTCGGATTTCGTTCAGCCAGCTTCAGCAGGCTTTCCCACTATTAAGTAAATAAATAACCTACATATTTAGATGTGAACTCGAAGCCTCCTACGCCGAGTTATAATTGGAGTCCCTGGAAACAGGTCTGGAATTAATATATACTGTGGCGGGGGTGTGGGGGAGGGTAGGGCGCTGCTGTGAAGTAATTAGGGCTTTTTTTTTTTGCTATTTCACAAATTTACTTTGAGAATCTCAGAGGGCGGTCAAGTCAAACGAGAAAAGTGCCCAGTAGTTGATCTTAGTTTTAAATTTTTGTTACTGACCCCCCTTGGTTGCCTGTCTTATAGGACGAATCAGAGCTGCTAGACAATGAAGGCGTGACGTAAGCGTCTGACATAACTGACCACACCCACACACACACACAATGTCTCAGCCTTGAACTGCTAAACCGACGTAGGACGAATTATTTATTGATCGTATAACGTCTGTGCATATTGTTAATTCATGGTGGGCGGGGGGAGGGGGAAGGAGTTGGGGGTAGAAAAATAAAAAAATAGCTGATCTGTTATGTCCGTTGTCCGAGCTGGACCTAAACTGACCGTGCCCCCATGTAAAAATATGGTAAAATAATCTGACATTACTAAATATCTTTAGTGAATATACTAAGCTATCTATAATGAGCATACTCGACTATCTATAATAAAGATACTCGACTATAATGTTCACGTTCATCCGCGCTATAATAAATATCTTACCTAATTTAAAAAAAAAGGCCATTATCGTTTTTAAATAAATTTGTTTGGTAATGAAAGGGGCGGAACAGGGTTATTTATAGACAGACAGATGGATAGATAGACAGACAGATGGATAGATAGATAGAGAGACAGATGGATAGATAGACAGACAGATGGATAGATAGATAGACAGACAGATGGATAGATAGACAGACAGATGGATAGATAGGTAGAGAGACAGATGGATAGATAGACAGACAGATGGATAGATAGACAGACAGATGGATGGATAGATAGGGAGACAGATGGATAGATAGATAGACAGACAGATGGATAGATAGACAGACAGATGGATAGATAGATAGAAAGACAGGTGGATAGATAGACAGACAGATGGATAGATAGACAGACAGATGGATAGATAGATAGACAGACAGATGGATAGATAGACAGACAGACAGATTGATAGATAGACAGACAGATGGATAGATAGACAGACAGATGGATAGATAGATGTACAGATGGATAGATAGATAGACAGACAGATGGATAGATAGACAGACAGATGGATAGATAGATGGACAGATGGATAGATAGACAGACAGATGGATAGATAGACAGACAGACAAATGGATAGATAGACAGAAAGATGGATAGATAGATAGACAGACAGATGGATAGATAGATGGACAGATGGATAGATAGACAGACAGATGGATAGATAGACAGACCGATGGATAGATAGATAGACAGACAGATGGATAGATAGATAGACAGACAGATGGATAGATAGACAGACAGATGGATAGATAGATAGACAGACAGATGGATAGATAGATAGATAGATAGATAGACAGACAGATGGTTAGATAGACAGACAGACAGATGGATAGATAGACAGACAGATGGATAGATAGATAGACAGACAGATGGATAGATAGACAGACAGATGGATAGATAGGTAGAGAGACAGATGGATAGATAGACAGACAGATGGATAGATAGACAGACAGATGGATGGATAGATAGAGAGACAGATGGATAAATAGACAGACAGATGGATAGATAGACAGACAGATGGATAGATAGATAGAGAGACAGATGGATAGATAGACAGACAGATGGATAGATAGACAGACAGATGGATAGATAGATAGACAGACAGATGGATAGATAGACAGACAGTTGGATAGATAGATAGAGAGACAGATGGATAGATAGACAGACAGATGGATAGATAGACAGACAGATGGATAGATAGATAGACAGACAGATGGATAGATAGACAGACAGACAGATTGATAGATAGACAGACAGATGGATAGATAGACAGACAGACAGATTGATAGATAGACAGACAGATGGATAGATAGATGGACAGATGGATAGATAGATAGACAGACAGATGGATAGATAGACAGACAGATGGATAGATAGATAGACAGACAGATGGATAGATAGATAGATAGATAGACAGACAGATGGTTAGATAGACAGACAGACAGATTGATAGATAGACAGACAGATGGATAGATAGATGGACAGATGGATAGATAGATAGACAGACAGATGGATAGATAGACAGACAGATGGATAGATAGATGGACAGATGGATAGATAGACAGACAGATGGATAGATAGATAGACAGACAGATGGATAGATAGATAGACAGACAGATGGATAGATAGATAGACAGATGGAAAGATAGATGGACAGATGGATAGATAGATGGACAAATGGATAAATAGATAGACAGACAGATGGATAGATAGATGGACAGATGGATAGATAGATAGACAGACGGATGGATAGATAGATAGACAGACAGATGGATAGATAGATAGATAGACAGACAGATGGATAGATAGACAGACAGATGGATAGATAGATAGACAGACAGAAAGATGGATAGATAGATAGACAGACAGACAGATAGATGGACAGATGGATAAATAGACAGACAGATGGATAAATAGATAGACAGACAGATGAATAGATAGATGGACAGATGGATAGATAGACAGACAGATGGATAGATAGATAGACAGACAGATGGATAGATAGATAGACAGATGGATAGATAGATAGACAGACAGATGGATAGATAGATAGACAGACAGATTGATAGATAGACAAACAGATTGGTAGATAGATGGACAGATGGATAGATAGATAGACAGATGGATAGATAGATAGACAGACAGATGGATAGATAGATAGACAGACAGATTGATAGATAGACAGACAGATGGGTAGATAGATGGACAGATGGATAGATAGATAGACAGACAGATGGATAGATAGATAGACAGACAGATTGATAGATAGACAGACAGATGGGTAGATAGATGGACAGATGGATAGATAGACAGACAGATGGATAGATAGATAGACAGACAGATGGATAGATAGATAGACAGACAGATTGATAGATAGATAGACAGACAGATGGATAGATAGATGAACAGATGGATAGATAGATAGACAGACAGATGGATAGATAGATAGACAGATGGATAGATAGACAGACAGATGGATAGATAGATAGACAGACAGATGGATAGATAGACAGACAGTTGGATAGATAGATAGAGAGACAGATGGATAGATAGATAGATTAGATAGATTGATAGATAGACAGACAGATTGGTAGATAGATGGACAGATGGATAGATAGACAGACAGATGGATAGATAGATAGACAGACAGATGGATAGATAGATAGACAGACTGATGGATAGATAGACAGACAGATGGATAGATAGATAGAGAGACAGATGGATAGATAGATAGACAGACAGATGGATAGATAGACAGACAGATGGAAAGATAGATGGACAGATGGATAGATAGACAGACAGATGGATAGATAGATAGACAGACAGATGGATAGATAGATGGACAGATGGATAGATAGATAGACAGACAGATGGATAGATAGATAGACAGACAGATGGATAGATAGATAGACAGACAGATGGATAGATAGATAGACAGACAGATGATAGATAGACAGACAGATGGATAGATAGACAGACAGATGGATAGATAGATAGACAGACAGATGGATAGATAGATAGACAGACAGATGGATAGATAGACAGACAGATGGATAGATAGATAGACAGATGGATAGATAGACAGACAGACAGATGGATAGATAGATTGACAGACAGATGGATAGATAGACAGACAGATGGATAGATAGACAGACAGATGGATAGATAGACAGACAGACAGATGGATAGATAGATTGACAGACAGATGGATAGATAGACAGACAGATGGATAGATAGACAGACAGACAGATGGATAGATAGATTGACAGACAGATGGATAGATAGACAGACAGATGGATAGATAGATAGACAGACAGATGGATATATAGATAGATGGACAGATGGATAGATAGATAGACAGACGGATGGATAGATAGATAGACAGACAGATGGTTAGATAGACAGACAGACAGATGGATAGATAGACAGACAGATGGATAGATAGATAGACAGACAGATGGATAGATAGATAGACAGACAGATGGATAGATAGATAGACAGACAGATGGATAGATAGATAGACAGACAGATGGATAGATAGATAGACAGACAGATTGATAGATAGACAGACAGATGGGTAGATAGATGGACAGATGGATAGATAGACAGACAGATATATAGATAGACAGACAGATGGATATATAGATAGACAGACAGATGGATAGATAGATAGACAGACAGATGGATAGATAGACAGACAGATGGATAGATAGATAGACAGACAGATGGATAGATAGATAGACAGACAGATGGATAGATAGATAGACAGACAGATGGATAGATAGATAGACAGACAGATTGATAGATAGACAGACAGATGGGTAGATAGATGGACAGATGGATAGATAGACAGACAGATGATATATAGATAGACAGACAGATGGATATATAGATAGACAGACAGATGGATAGATAGATAGACAGATGGATAGATAGACAGACAGATGGATAGATAGATAGACAGACAGATGGATAGATAGATAGACAGACAGATGGATAGATAGATAGACAGACAGATGGATAGATAGATAGACAGATGGAAAGATAGATGGACAGATGGATAGATAGATGGACAAATGGATAAATAGATAGACAGACAGATAGATAGATAGATGGACAGATGGATAGATAGATAGACAGACGGATGGATAGATAGATAGATAGACAGACAGATGGATAGATAGACAGACAGATGGATAGATAGATAGACAGACAGACAGATGGATAGATAGATAGAGAGACAGACAGATAGATGGACAGATGGATAAATAGACAGACAGATGGATAAATAGATAGACAGACAGATGAATAGATAGATGGACAGATGGATAGATAGACAGACAGATGGATAGATAGATAGACAGACAGATGGATAGATAGATAGACAGATGGATAGATAGATAGACAGACAGATGGATAGATAGATAGACAGACAGATTGATAGATAGACAAACAGATTGGTAGATAGATGGACAGATGGATAGATAGATAGACAGATGGATAGATAGATAGACAGACAGATGGATAGATAGATAGACAGACAGATTGATAGATAGACAGACAGATGGGTGGTAGATAGATGGACAGATGGATAGATAGATAGACAGACAGATGGATAGATAGACAGACAGATGGATAGATAGATAGACAGACAGATGGATAGATAGATAGACAGATGGATAGATAGATAGACAGACAGATGGATAGATAGATAGACAGACAGATTGATAGATGAAGAAAACAGATTGGTAGATAGATGGACAGATGGATAGATAGATAGACAGATGGATAGATAGATAGACAGACAGATGGATAGATAGATAGACAGACAGATTGATAGATAGACAGACAGATGGGTAGATAGATGGACAGATGGATAGATAGATAGACAGACAGATGGATAGATAGATAGACAGACAGATTGATAGATAGACATAGATAGATAGATAGATAGATAGATAGATAGATAGATAGATAGATAGATAGATAGATAGATAGATAGATAGATAGATAGATAGATAGACAGACAGATTGATAGATAGATAGACAGACAGATGGATAGATAGATGAAACAGATGGATAGATAGACAGACAGATGGATAGATAGATAGACAGATGGATAGATAGACAGACAGATGGATAGATAGATAGACAGACCGATGGATAGATAGATAGACAGACAGATGGATAGATAGATAGACAGACAGATGGATAGATAGATAGACAGACAGATGGATAGATAGACAGACAGATGGAAAGATAGATGGACAGATGGATAGATAGACAGACAGATGGATAGATAGATAGACAGACAGATGGATAGATAGATGGACAGATGGATAGATAGATAGACAGACAGATGGATAGATAGATAGACAGACAGATGGATAGATAGATGGACAGACAGATGGATAGATAGATAGACAGACAGATTGATAGATAGACAGACAGATGGATAGATAGACAGACAGATGGATAGATAGATAGACAGACAGATGGATAGATAGATAGACAGACAGATGGATAGATAGACAGATAGATGGATAGATAGATGGATTGATAGATGGATAGATAGACAGACAGACAGATGGATAGATAGATAGACAGATGGATAGATATGATAGACAGATGGATAGATAGACAGACAGACAGATGGATAGATAGATTGACAGACAGATGGATAGATAGACAGACAGATGGATAGATAGACAGACAGATGGATAGATAGATGGACAGATGGATAGATAGATAGACAGATGGATAGATAGATAGACAGACAGATAGATAGATAGATAGATAAATA
>JAGDYQ010000022.1:6199510-6204510 GCA_021962125.1 Bulinus truncatus
TAGATAGATGGACAGATGGATAGATAGATAGACAGACAGATGGATAGATAGATAGACAGACAGATGGATAGATAGATAGACAGACAGATGGATAGATAGATAGACAGACAGATTGATAGATAGACAGACAGATGGATAGATAGACAGACAGATGGATAGATAGATAGACAGACAGATGGATAGATAGATAGACAGACAGATGGATAGATAGACAGACAGATGGATAGATAGATGGACAGATGGATAGATAGACAGACAGACAGATGGATAGATAGATTGACAGACAGATGGATAGATAGACAGACAGATGGATAGATAGACAGACAGATAGATAGATAGACAGACAGATGGATAGATAGACAGACAGATGGATAGATAGATAGACAGACAGATGGATAGATAGATAGACAGACAGATGGATAGATAGATAGACAGATGGATAGATAGATAGACAGACAGATGGATAGATAGATAGACAGATGGATAGATAGATAGACAGACAGATGGATAGATAGACAGACAGATGGATGGATAGATAGACAGACAGACAGATGGATAGATAGACAGACAGATGGATAGATAGATAGACAGACAGATGGATAGATAGACAGACAGATATATAGATAGACAGACAGATGGATATATAGATAGACAGACAGATGGATAGATAGATAGACAGATGGATAGATAGACAGACAGATGGATAGATAGATAGACAGACAGATGGATAGATAGATAGACAGACAGATGGATAGATAGATAGACAGACAGATGGATAGATAGATAGACAGATGGAAAGATAGATAGACAGACAGATAGATAGATGGACAAATGGATAAATAGATAGACAGACAGATGGATAGATAGATGGACAGATGGATAGATAGATAGACAGACGGATGGATAGATAGATAGACAGACAGATGGATAGATAGATAGATAGACAGACAGATGGATAGATAGACAGACAGATGGATAGATAGATAGACAGACAGACAGATGGATAGATAGATAGAGAGACAGACAGATAGATGGACAGATGGATAAATAGACAGACAGATGGATAAATAGATAGACAGACAGATGAATAGATAGATGGACAGATGGATAGATAGACAGACAGATGGATAGATAGATAGACAGACAGATGGATAGATAGATAGACAGATGGATAGATAGATAGACAGACAGATGGATAGATAGATAGACAGACAGATTGATAGATAGACAAACAGATTGGTAGATAGATGGACAGATGGATAGATAGATAGACAGATGGATAGATAGATAGACAGACAGATGGATAGATAGATAGACAGACAGATTGATAGATAGACAGACAGATGGGTAGATAGATGGACAGATGGATAGATAGATAGACAGACAGATGGATAGATAGATAGACAGACAGATTGATAGATAGACAGACAGATGATGGACAGATGGATAGATAGATGGACAGATGGATAGATAGACAGACAGATGGATAGATAGATAGACAGACAGATGGATAGATAGATAGACAGACAGATTGATAGATAGATAGACAGACAGATGGATAGATAGATGAACAGATGGATAGATAGACAGACAGATGGATAGATAGATAGACAGATGGATAGATAGACAGACAGATGGATAGATAGATAGACAGACCGATGGATAGATAGATAGACAGACAGATGGATAGATAGATAGACAGACAGATGGATAGATAGATAGACAGACAGATGGATAGATAGACAGACAGATGGAAAGATAGATGGACAGATGGATAGATAGACAGACAGATGGATAGATAGATAGACAGACAGATGGATAGATAGATGGACAGATGGATAGATAGATAGACAGACAGATGGATAGATAGATAGACAGACAGATGGATAGATAGATAGACAGACAGATGGATAGATAGATAGACAGACAGATTGATAGATAGACAGACAGATGGATAGATAGACAGACAGATGGATAGATAGATAGACAGACAGATGGATAGATAGATAGACAGACAGATGGATAGATAGACAGACAGATGGATAGATAGATGGACAGATGGATAGATAGACAGACAGACAGATGGATAGATAGATTGACAGACAGATGGATAGATAGACAGACAGATGGATAGATAGACAGACAGATGGATAGATAGATGGACAGATGGATAGATAGACAGACAGATGGATAGATAGATAGACAGACAGATGGATAGATAGATGGACAGATGGATAGATAGACAGACAGATGGATAGATAGATAGACAGATGGATAGATAGATAGACAGATGGATAGATAGATAGACAGACAGATGGATAGATAGACAGACAGATGGATGGATAGATAGACAGACAGACAGATGGATAGATAGACAGACAGATGGATAGATAGATAGACAGACAGATGGATAGATAGATAAATAATGGATGTTTGGGTGGATGGGTGGATAAAGGGATGGATAGATAGATGAATGGATGGATGTTTGGGTGGATGGGTGTATAAAGGGATGGATAGATGGTTATATATATATTGATAGATAAATAAAAATAAATATACAACTGACATGCATTGAGATGGAAATGTTTCTTCCCATCAGTTTATTTCTTCCCATTAGTTTATTTCTTCCCATCAGTTTATTTCTATATATAAATGTAAGTCTTTTTAATTTTAAGATATTTGTATCAATTTTAACCTTGATTTTCATTTGAGTCGATGTTTCTAGGCAGCCATTTTGTTTTGTTTACACTCGCGAAACGCGAAAAAACTCTGCACGAAACGATGCCGCGAAATTTTTCTGCACAGCCGCGGAAAGTGTTGTTTTTTATTTTACTTTTTACTTGTAAAATACAATAACTGTAGAAAATGTTTAATAAGAAGAAAATGTCTGGCGACGTCTTCAAACAAAAAAAAAAAGAAAATTTAAAAAATCATTTATATCCGGTCGGCTGACGCCCACTTTCGCTTCGCCTAGGTTTAGCGAGGGTTTTTAGCGCTTAGAAAAATCTCACGTGAGAAATAGCGCAGCGGAAAGTTTCGCTTTGGTTTGTGGATACCTTATACTATTAAACATCAAGAGCAGGTCTATAGTTCAACAGTCATAACTATTTTAAGGGAAAACTTTCAACCCCCCCCCCTTTTCCCCAATCAAGTTAAAGAGACATCCAATGAAAATCGTTTGTTTAGGGTAAGATGGTTGACATATAGTAGGGCAGACGACATCATTAAAGGAAAAAGAAAAAAAAAACCAGCACAACCAAGACATCTTATTTTCCCGATATTACATGAGATGTCATGTCATTTATGACACATGTTTATGTGGATCACATTTCCGTTGATTGATTCAAAATAAAAAAATTACAGTAATACATAAGATTACAAAATTGTTCTTCCTCTTTTTCTAACTCCGGTACGATTGTTGGATTTTCAACGTTATCGCTCCAACGAACACGGGTTTTTTTACCAGACTTTCTTGAGTCGGGGGGGGGGGGGGGAAACCCAGAAGCCACTGTATCTTTTACTTCACATTCGCATGCCCTTCTGCTCGATGGTTGGTTGCCTTTCGATACTCCTCTCTTGACCAGTGGGCAAAATAAAATTCCTCCATTAAGGTCCAATGCTAATCGTTCTGGAATACTTTTATAAATTAAAGGGGATACGTCTGTCAAAGAGAAACACACACGTCTAATCACACACACACACACACATACACGTACACAATCATTACATCAAGTATTTGTAATCACAGAAAGTGTTGTTGTGGTTATTGGGTTCCGCTGGGGGGGGGGGGGGTGGAGGGAGGAGGGAGGGAAGGAGAGTGGCTGATGGCCGCGCTTTTAAGCGCTCGACTGTCGACCTGAGAGAGTCTTCGGGTTCCATCTCCCGGCGAGAAGACCGGGCGATTTTTTTTTCGGGGGTCATGGTAAAAGTTCCCCGTGCTGCCTCCATGGCTATGGAACGACCCTCCATTGTGGTTTACATGACTTGAGAGATAAACATCTCACCATTACAGGGACTTCTCGGATTGGTTCCAGCTATCAGCAAAGTGCAGGAAGCATTTTTTTTTGTTTTGTTTTTTTGTTTGTTTTTTTTTTTTTTGGAATTAATCCTTCTGTTGATTCTCTACATTGAACTGAGTTTCTTTTCTTTTCTTTTTTTTTGTGGGAGAATCGGGATGAGGGGGGGGGGGAGGGAGGCAAACTGTTCAAAAAAAAAAGTGACCTATTTATATTCTGATCGGTTTTTAAGATTTATCATCCGGGGCCGTTGGTTGTTGTCAGGCGGTTCAAATAAACGTCTGTACCCTAGCAGCTTCCACATTGGACAGTTTATCTGCCGGGCTCCTGGCCCGTAATACTTCAGTTGAGTGACAAGTGGAATAATGATGGTGTGGCAGAAAAGGGGGGGGGGGGTATGGTGTGAACTGAAAGTAACTGGCTATTTGAGTTTTACTTCTGCTCTTTTGTGCTTTGGTTGTTTTTTTTTCAAGCATTTGTACTTTGAAGTTCAAGGTCATATGCTAAATTAACATAAAGAGCATCAAATAATATTGCAGTATATGTATATATATATATATATATATATATATATATATATATATATATAGAGAGAGAGAGAGAGAGAGAGAGAGATAGATAGATAGATAGATAGACAGACAGACAGACAGACAGACAGACAGACATATCTGCACGATAACAACTGAAGTCAATCTTCACGATTTCCCCGCCTTAATTACCATTCTCCTTGGCATTCACTTTCTTTAACCCCGCCATTAACACTTTGAATATTTCTACAACACACCCCCTCCCCCTCCCTCTGTTCGAACTACCCCTCCCTCTGTTCGAACTACCCCTCCCGCTGTTCGAACTACCCCTCCCTCTGTTCGAACTACCCCTCCCTCTGTTCGAACTACCCCTCCCTCTGTTCGAACTACCCCTCCCTCTGTTCGAACTACCCCTCCCTCTGTTCGAACTACCCCTCCCTCTGTTCGAACTACCCCT
>JAGDYQ010000022.1:6209510-6249495 GCA_021962125.1 Bulinus truncatus
AAGCGTGCGCCTGTCTAGCTGACTGTTCCCGGGTTCGATCCACGCGGGAAAAGACACCCCTCCCCCCAAATTCAGCATTTTTTTCAGGACCAAGTCCAGCCAGCTTAGAACCAGGTACGTGACATTAGTTGCGACATTGTACGAATCACTTACCTATGTCCTCCCTAGTGCCTGCTTGAGCATTGCAGTATCGGCTGTGGTGGTTATGTTGTCTATGTTGTCTGTGGTAGTTATGTTGTCTATGGTGGTTATGTTGTCTATGGTGGTTATGTTGTCTATGGTGGTTATGTTGCCTATGGTGGGGATGAAAGAAGGGGACTGCTAATACCAACCCATTAGTGATAAATAGGATCTGAGATAAACCTTTCAATTTTATAAAGGGGCACCGTACAATCTCCAAGTGTTTCGTGGCTACCATCCACATGTTAACTCTCTCTCTCTCTCTCTCTCTCTCTCTTGCTCTTTCTCTCTCTCTTTATCTTTCTCTCTCACTCTCTCTCTCTTTTTCTCTCTTACTCTCTCTCTCTCTCACTCTCTCTTTCTTTTTCTCTCTTTCTCTCCCTCTCTTTCTTTTTTTCTCTCTCTTTCTACTTGCTCTCTCTCTCTCTCTCTTTCTCTTTTTCTCTCACTTACTCTCTCTCTCTCTTTTTTCTCTCTTGCTCTTTCTCACTCTCTCTTTCCTTTTCTCTCTCTATCTCTCTCCCTCTCTGCATCAATGATTCTCAAAGCTCGTTAAGTCTATCCTAGCCATTACCTAAATTACACTCACCTTAACCCGTTTTACTTTTTACAGATTCAGAAATGTATTACATAAACACACATCCAATAATATTAATGTTTTATTAAGGCTTCATTTAATTAATATGTCCCCACAAAATAAAATTAATTTTCAATAAAATAAAATGAAATTAAAATTCAGGTATTGCCTGTTTTTCATCCAATGAAAAGGAAGCTTTACTCACTCATAAGATAAGAAAAGTTATTTGTGATTGATGGAACAAGGAACCAATCAAATCGTTTCAACGCCTTCATTTTATTATAATTTCTTTTAGCTTCCATTGCTGCTTGTTTATTTCATGTCAGAATCGTTGGCTATATCTATCCATAGATAAATAATATATCAATGAAACTATTAATCCTCCACTTCCTCTTGAATTTTAAAGTTAACCCACACGAGAAAAACCGAGAAGCGAGAAATCTTGGATTAGACGTGCCATTGTTAAATAAATAAAAATGTTAAGTTGGCAGCAGGCAGTTTAAATATTCCCGGATGTTGCGATGGAGCGTGTAGGAGTCATACAGTAAACAAAAACAAATAAATTCGTTTCCTCTTTTGTCCCTTTTTTTCCCACCGTTGTAGCTTTTTAATAATTCCCAGTGTGGACAATGGCGCATGCGTATGACTGTCTATGTGTGTATACGTCTGTTTATGTCTGTCTATGTCTGTCTATGTGTGTGTTTTGTGTCTAAGTGGTTCGATGATCATAGATCAAGCATGACTTCATCTAAAATTTCCCATTTCCTTGTGTTTTGCTGTTTCCAGTTCCATGTTAAACGTGGCGGCATGTCCAATAAGTGGGGCGTCACGGAAGGGGTGGGGGGGCGAATCTGGAGGCTCTTATGATGACTTCCGCTTAATCCAGATCAAAGTTAAATCCATGAATTCCATGAAATATTTTTTGTGTGATATACTCCCCTGATATTTGTGTTGCTCTTCCGAAAACCCAGATTTTTTTTAAACTGTGTTCATTACGTAACTAGAACATACATTACTTGAACACACATTACCAGAACATGCATTACTAGAACATAACATACATTACTAGTACATAACATACATTACTAGAACATAACATACATTACTAGTATATAACATACATTACTTGAACATAACATACATTACTAGAACATAACATACATTACTAGAACATAACATACATTAATAGAACATAACATACATGACTAGAACATAAAATACATTACTAGAACATAACATACATTAATAGAACATAACATACATGACTAGAACATAAAATACATTACTAGAACATAACATACATGACTAGAACATAAAATACATTACTAGAACATAACATACATTACTAGAATATAACATACATTACTTGAACATAACATACATTACTAGAACATAACATACATTAATAGAACATAACATACATGACTAGAACATAAAATACATTGCTAGAGTAATTGATAAGTCATTAGCGTTCTGGTCTGTAAATATTTGTCGGTAACTACCGTATTAGCCAGTGATTTAAGTATTGATCAGTTATTAAGCACTGAGCAGTGGTCAAGATAATGGTCAGTTATCGTACTAGCAATAGATTAAAGTATGGGTCGATTATTACCATAGACGTGTAAGTATCGATCAGTTATTACCACATAAGCCGTAGATTGAAATATTGGTCAGTTTTATCTTTACCCTACTGATTAGTTATTGAAATATTGGTCAGTTTTATCTTTACCCTACTGATTAGTTATTGAAGTATTGGTCAGTTTTATCTTTACCCTACTGATTAGTTATTGAAGTATTGGTCAGTTTTATCTTTACCCTACTGATTAGTTATTGAAGTATTGGTCAGTTTTATCTTTACCCTACTGATTAGTTATTGAAGTATTGGTCAGTTTTATCTTTACCCTACTGATTAGTTATTGAAGTATTGGTCAGTTTTATCTTTACCCTACCGATTAGTTATTGAAGTATTGGTCAGTTTTTAACCGTGCTGAGCAGTGATTTAAGCAGTGGTCAATTATCAGCATGCTGGCCGGTAATTAAAGTATTGATCAACAGCATGCGTACAAGCCTTCAAATCAATTTTAGCACCAACCTCACCCGCACAACGCCACATTTTCACAACTTATCAACGGAATTTCTTACGGAAGTGACGTTCACTGCCACACCCAGAACCAAGCCCCCCCTCCCTCCCCCCCCCCCAGCATCCCTTTCGCTATCACAGATTATAAATAAAAAAAAACAACTTGGCCGGACATGTTTCAAGGGAAGTCAACACGTTCGTAAGATTATTGTAACAGTTATCTTTCCATTAGCCTAATAACTATTTCTTGACAAGGGGATTTAACGGAATCGACAGACATTTTTTTTTGTCAACAGTGTAAAGAAAGTTTATACATGTAATAACAAAACGACTCCGCGATGTGTTATTATTGACTTCACAAGTCCACAGATATAATGTATAGGCCGAACAAGTCATGTCTGTCCCAATGTTGTTATAGTGTCTAGTCACTTCTGTCCACGTCTTCATTTCATAAAAAGTCAACAAAAAGGTAATAACAGTCGCAATCTTTTCAGTTTTGATTGTTACCGGTTTAAAAGCTTGATTGTCACTGTATCTTATCTCTTCCTTACCAAACATATCCACACACATGGAAAGACCAATACACTTTAATAGACAAATACACAGACTTGTATGTGTCTCTTACTTCCCATCTGGTAACAATAATTATATAATATAATAATAGCGATTTGGGCTCTGCGTTAAATCGAAAGTAAGAATTAATACAACAGTATTCCAGTTTAAAATACAATCATGAAAAAAAAATCGGATCTGCCCGAAACCAAAAAATAACTTCGCCTGCCGAACAAGCCTAAGGGGATATAACTCTATGCAAATGTTTTGCAGGGTACAGCTAGTACAAAATATTTCTCTTCTTTTATCAACATACCTACATCTACACACACACACACACACACACAGACATACCGACATACAGACAGGCATTATGATATAAGAACAAACTCAAACCCCCCGTTATGCCCGGCTACCCAGGGAGTCTATACTGTCCTGCATGGCGCTGATGACCCGAATGGTCACTCTTGACTTCTCTGTCAGTGTTTATAATCAGTCAAATCAATGACTAAAGGTAAAAGTTATATTAAAGTAACAGTCATATATATATATATATATATATATATATATATATATATATATATATATATATATATATATACGTTACGGCCAATGTCTGCCAGGCGGCCAATTGCAGACAATAAATAAATAATACATTCCTCAGACTACAACGATATTTATTTTGTTATTTTTATAATGTCTTTTAAAATAAATGTAACTATTTATCGATCAGAGAATATAAACAAGTTATATAAAAGGGAAAAACATCTCTACTGTTGTATAACAGTGGTTCTTAGAGTGTGTGTCACGGGCCAGGTGAGCTACGACAAATGTTTTTGGTTTGTTTTTGTTTTTTTTAACTTCATTTTCTATTTAATGGATCTAATATCGATATATAAAAAAGTAAGAAATTAATTTCTCCAAATGTTAAAAATCTAAAAATGTTCTTATTCTACAAAGTGAAAAGGCGAAAGTGAGAGAATGTATGGTGATAAAAAAAATAATATTTACAGATGCAGGAATACAAGTTCTAAATTTTTCTCCGACAAATGAGATATAAATAAATATGTATTGTTTAAAAATATTCTGAGTTCACCCATGGCTTATCTTTAGAGCACCCAAACGTTTGCTCTTTGAGTTATCGATTTATTGGCTTTCATAATGCGGGGTTTGGGGGGGGATGGGAGGGGGCAAGGGAGGAGGTGTGGTTTGAGTCTTTAATGACAAGGTAACCACAAATCTAACCCTAACCCAGAGATCACGCGCTAAATATATTGTTAGTTTTTATAAAAATAGTTGGCAAATAATGACAGACGTTTTATAAAGGAAGCTCAAAATAAAGGGGGTTGGGGGGGGGGGTGGGAGGGGGGCTCTGTGTCACCACCCAATGCCTGAATAGAAATATATTTAAAAAAAAATGTATCTTTTTAGGGAAACCCGCCATTTTCGCCCTCAAATGAAAACAAAACTTAATATTTCGTCATAATATTTTGTTTTAATAATCATCGCTCTCGCTGCCCCCCGAAACAAGACCCTCCCGCACTTCCACCCACCCCCTGCTCTTTACCCAGCCGCCCCCCCCCCTTCACCCGACCCCTCAGAAATTCCACGATAATCCTCCCCCCCACCCCATCCCCGGCCTGCCTTACATTAATGTGCATCTATTAGCCCGAGCCTGTATTTACCGAGTTAATGTTAATCACCGTCCGCTGCGGACATTGCTCGAACTGGACAAAAAAGGATTTATGGTGATATGGCAACAATGTGTCCAGTTTTTTTGTTTTGTTTTGTTTACTTCTTTTAATTACGTTAAATCCATATATATATATATATATATATATATATATATATATATATATATATATATATATATATATATATATTAAGCGGGTGAGAATATTGAAAATGTTTCATCAGATTTATTTATATTATAAATGCGCATCAAGCTAGGATTTAACGTAATTAAAAGAAGTAAACAAAACACACACACATATATATATATATATATATATATATATATATATATGTGTGTGTGTGTGTGTGTGTGTGTGTGTGTGTATGTGTGTAGTTTTTGTGTATTTATAGAAAAAAAGAAAACAAAAACAAAGGGAGGCCATTACAGGATCAAGAATCGCCCCCCCCCCAAGCCAAAGGGCTGCAACTCAAAAAGATTAACGGTTTCAAAGCCTAAGTTGCCTGCCCTTGGGAAGACCGCTAACCAATAATGGAATGACGGAGTTTAGTGTTCGTGGGATTTATTTTTTTTTTGTTCTTTTCTAAAATGGACGCGAGGGATCAAGAGCACTACCCCCCACCCACCCATCCCCCACCCCAACGCCATTGACCAAAATGGATTATTCATAGCATATTATTTAAGACAATTGGATCCCTCCACATAAATGTTGGAATGGAGATGTAAATCACTCATTGAGGGACGTGTGTGTGTGTGTTGAGGGAGGAAATGTTTTTTTTTGTCTACATAAAGTCATGTGATGTTTTATGGGGGGGAGAGAGAGAGAAGGGGTGGATAATATAATTACAAACATATAGATATAATAGGGGGGGGAGCCAAATGATGTGATTCGTGGGGAAGGGAGATGGAAGTATCGTGGTTTGTTTTCAGCCAGTAACCGAGTCGCTGCCTTTTGTTTTCTCTGGATATGAGAGATTAGTTGCAGCCAAAACATATCAATCCTTCATTCATCATTACAGGAGAAGTTCAGCTGTGGGGGGTAAAATAAAAAAAAAAAAGAGGCAGGGGGTGGGGGAAAAGGGGGGGGAGGGGGTAATGTGAGATGATTTTGTCTGACGGTTAGTATTCAAATATACATTGTGTGTAGTTGATGGAGCTGGACCGGGGTGGGGGGGGGAGTGGGTAATGTGTGACCAAGTGACTTCAAACTAACATCAGACTGTCTGTGGTGATATCTTGTCGAATAATGTTATCTGGTAGAATGGTGTTATCTCGTAGAATGGTGTTATCTGGTAGAATGGTGTTATCTCGTAGAATGGTGTTATCTGGTCTAATGCTGATATCTTGTCGAATGTGGATATCTGGTCGAATGGTGATATTTGGTTTAATGTTGATATATTGTCGAATGAAGATATCTGGTCGAATGATGATATCTTGTCGAATGAAGATATCTGGTCGAATGGTGATATCTTGTCGAATGAAGATATCTGGTCGAATGGTGATATCTTGTTGAATGATGATATCTGGTCGAATGGTGATATCTTGTCGAATGAAGATATCTGGTCGAATGGTGATATTTTGTCGAATGAAGATATCTGGTCGAATGGTGATATCTGGTCTAATGTTGATATCTGGTCTAATGTTGATATCTTGTTAAATGATGATATCCATTATTCTTACATGAAACAATGATAAATAGGTAGGTTGGTGGATGGAACGATACACAGAAAATCACGAATGTGGGGTCGATTCAAAGCAGCTAATGTGGTGCCTCAAACTAATGTAGTTCCTCAAACCAATGTAGTTCCTCAAACCAATGTAGTTCCTCAAACCAATGTAGTTCCTCAAACCAATGTAGCTCCTTAAACCGATGTGGTGCCTCAAACCAATGTAGTTCCTTAAACCGATGTAGTGTCTCAAACCAATGTAGTTCCTCAAAATAATGTAGTGTCTCAAACCAATGTAGTGCCTCAAACTAGTACTTAAATGCTAATGTAGCGTCTGAGAGAAGTGTTCGTGTTTCAAAGCTAGTTTAGCGTGTTACAGCAATATATGATTCAAAGCGTTGGTAATGCCTGAATTAAAATGAAATGATTAAAAGCTTATGTAGTGATTACAAAAAATGTAATAAAGTAACGATTCTTCCAACAATGATAGTAATCAATTTGATAAAATCTCAAAATACAACATATTATCATTCAGCAAATTTATCATTCAACAAACTTATCATTCGACACACTTATCATTCAACACACTTATCATTCGACACACTTATTATTCGACACACTTATCATTCAACACACTTATCATTTGACAAATGCATCCTTCAACAAACTTTTCAATCATCACACTTATCATTCGACACACTTATCATTCGACAAACATATGATTTGACAAATTAATCATTTGACAAATTTATCATTCAACAAACTTACCACTCAACACACTTATCATTCGACACACGTATCATTCGACAAGATATCATTTGACAAATTTATCGTTTGACACATTTATCATTCAACAAACATATCACTCAGCACACTTATCATTCGACACACTTATCATTCGACAAACATATAATTTGACAAATTTATAATTTGACAAATTTATCATTCAACAAACTTACCACTCAATACACTTATCATTGGACATACTTATAATTCGACACACGTATCATTCGACAAACATATCATTTGACAAATTCATCGTTTGACACATTTATCATTCAACAAACATATCACTCAACACACTTATCATTCGACACACTTATCATTCGACACACTTATCATTCGACACACATTCTCAGTTTTTGAACTGTATTATTTTATTTAAAAAAAAAAGAATTCGGTAAGTCAACCAGATTGCGGATATAAATGTCCCGGATGTTCCCAATTCCGTTAACCGGAAATACGGGCAAACTACTTCGTCCAGTTCCTATCTGGCATCCATTGAATGGAACTCTGGGAAGACACAGAGAAATAAAAAAAAATATTTAATAATACAAGCCAAATGGGGAGAAAGTTAAAAAAATTCATTTTCTAGCTTCTAGTTCAAAAGCCTGGTACAACCTGAGTGAAAGAAAAGATTTTAAAAAACAACAAGTGAAAATTGACTTAAATAGATGCGTCCTCCATCATGTTGTAGGAAGAGTTAATGAATTTTTGGATTAGATACACACAAAAATCTTTTTAAGGGGAAACTCATTTCAGTGCGTCATTTTTGTTTTTTTATAGACCTTTCTTCACATTTTCATTCTTAAATAGATCAAAGCTGAGAAGGAAGAGATGTTAGACTCTGTTGACTCTATTTTGCGAAATTCTTCAATCTTTTTTTTTTTGGAGCAGATCTAAGAGTTGTTGTAATTTTCCACAATTCTGTAATACATAAATATTTTACATATATTTTTAAATCATAAAACTTTTAGATATTATTATCTTTTGATTATGAATTATAATCGCATTCACTCGAAATCATAATTTTATTTTCAACACATCCATGTAAGGATGGGATCTGTATCTCCTTGATCCTATAAACCAGTGGTCCCCAAATACCCGGTCTGCGGCGAGAAAAAGGTTAGGGACCACTGCTATAAACCACTAACGGGACGGTTTTTTTGCAGTGCCCTTCTTTCATCTCCACTATTACCGTTAGTGCAATAGCCTCAAAGGCAACCACGGGGCAGGGAACAGTCGAACCCGTAACCCACAGCATGCAGGTCATGCTACAGCCACGGTTCACAACTGGTGGTATGTGTACCCCAATGGGTACAGGAATGGTTACGGGAATGGTTACGGACGGGGTACACAGCGAAATATAACCATCGTGTAAAACAGCCAAGAGTTTGAAGAAGTTGGCCAGTAGTTTGAAGAAGTTGGCCAGTAGTTTGAAGAAGTTGGCCAGTAGTTTGAAGAAGTTGACCAGTAGTTTGAAGACGTTGGCCAATAGTTTGAAGAAGTTGGCCAGTAGTTTGAAGAAGTTGGCCATTAGCTTGAAGAAGTTGGCCAGTAGTTTAAAGAAGATGGCCAGTAGTTTGAAGAAGTTGGTCAGTAGTTTAAAGAAGATGGCCAGTAGTTTGAAGAAGTTGGCCAGCAGTTTGAAGTAGTTGACCATTAGCTTGAAGAAGATGGCCAGTAGTTTAAAGAAGATGGCCAGTAGTTTGAAGAAATTGGCCAGTAGTTTAAAGAAGTTGACCAGTAGTTTGAAGAAGTTGGCCAATAGTTTGAAGAAGTTGGCCAGCAGTTTGAAGTAGTTGGCCATTAGCTTGAAGAAGTTGGCCAGTAGTTTAAAGAAGATGGCCAGTAGTTTGAAGAAGTTGGCCAGTAGTTTAAAGAAGATAACCAGTAGTTTGAAGAAGTTGGCCAGTAGTTTAAAGAAGATGGCCAGTAGTTTAAAGAAGATGGCCAGTAGTTTGAAGAAGTTGGCCAGTAGTTTGAAGAAGTTGACCAGTTTGCTGCGTGACTCATCACCATCCATACGCCAAAGTGTCGCATTAGACGGGGTATGTGTGAAGTTCCTGTAAGGATGAGATGAAATCTCTTAGATCCTATACATCACTAATGGTATGGTTTTTAAGGTGCATTTCTTTCATAGTGTAATGGCCATGGAGGCACCACGAGAGATATAGGGGGGACTCTTAGCCATGATCTGAAATATTCATTGGTCCTCACCGGATATCGAACCAGGGACCCCCCCCCCCGAGTCGAAAGTCGAGCGCCTTACCACATGACCATCCGTCCAACTTTAGAAAGGGTGAGCACATTCCGTTATGACAACGAGTACATTTATTCGCGAAACTACGAGTGAGGGCTACCCGTGGACATACTTGTTCACCCTTTGGGGGTACATTCGCAAAAAATGTTGAGAATCACTGTGCTACAGCATGAAGGAAGGTCAGGGTTCGCTACCACTACCCCGAGTATCACTGTGCTACAGCATGAAGGTCAGGGTTCGCTACCACTACCCCGAGTATCACTGTGCTACAGCATGAAGGTCAGGGTTCGCTACCACTACCCCGAGTATCACTGTGCTACAGCATGAAGGTCAGGGTTCGCTACCACTACCCCGAGTATCACTGTGCTACAGCATGAAGCAAGGTCAGGGTTCGCTACCACTACCCCGAGTATCACTGTGCTACAGCATGAAGGAAGGTCAGGGTTCGCTACCACTGCGCCACCCATTCAATATCCATGTTTTTTTTCTGAGCCTGTCCGGTGGCTTGTAAGAGTTGTGCTATCGATCAATAAAAGCATCAGGGTCTTTTCCAACATATTGTGGACAAAAAACTTATCGATGCGTGACGCCTTACTATGATTTAGATGGGTGCGAAACATCCGGGCGGTAGCCTTACAAGAGCGACAAAATCTTACATCTGTAGACAGATTTTATGAATAAAAGAAATTTGAACAACAAAAAGTGAGATCAGAGGGCGTGGGAAGGGGCGGGAAAATGTTTGCGCTCGGCCTGCAGATAGGATAGATGGTCACGAAATACTGTTGTAGTTTGTAAGACTTTTTTCTGTAATTCTCATAGCCGGGTCTGTTGAAATAGACAGACTCTTTATGTTTATCAGTTACTTGGTTGATTCCTAACTTTTTTATAGGATTCATTGGTTCTTCACACCACAGTACACAATTACAATTTCCGATATGTTCCGACACTTGCGATTACGATACTTTCCCCGATTTCCGTTTTCAGTAATGGAACTTACGAACTTTTTAGATAGTTCGACATGTGGGCTGAGGCTAATAGATTCAGTTCTGAAAAAAAAACGGATAGGAATTTTAAATTAGGTACTAAATTTTCGATGCTCAAAAAAGTATCGATATTTCTAAACACCGATTCTGATATTTAGCCTCATAACTATCAAGTATACATTTTTTTTGGTTTGACGAAAGATGATTATTAAAATTGTAGTGGCGATGCATCACATGATTGAAACAATACAATAACGGACACATAACATCAAACAATTCTATTTATAATGTGGATGATACACGTCAGTTGATTTAAGTATCGATAATATCGACACATCGATTACAGTGTACTTTAGAAAGATCGTATCGTTGAACAAGTTAAAAAAAAACCACATGTCATATCGTATACTATAATGTCGTTGTGTCAGTAGGTCGTCACATTATATCGTAAACCTTTTTATAGGTGTGTGACTAGGTCATAAATCATGTGGTATACTTTCATGTAGGTGTGTAAGTAGGTCGTAAATCATGTCGTATACTTTCATGTAGGTGTGTGAGTAGGTCATAAATCATGTCGTATACTTTCGTGTAGGTGTGTAAGTAGGTCATAAATCATGTCGTATACTTTCATGTAGTTGTGTAAGTAGGTCGTAAAGACGTAATGTCATATCTTATACTTTCATGTACTTTGTAAGTAGGTCATCGTGTCATACTGTGTCGTTTAGGTGTGTAAGTGTGTCGAAATGTCATGACTCAATGACGGAAAATTTAAAATTAATCTTTAATGGGCCAAGTTCGATTGGTTTCACATTTATTGAGCTGGTACATTCAGGTTTCAGTATCTACCTCGGTGGATTCTTCCTTTCCTGTATCAAGAGAGAGAAATGGGGAGCGAGGCTGACGATAGATAGATAGATAGATAGATAGATAGATAGATAGATAGATAGATAGATAGATAGATAGATAGATAGATAGATAGATAGATAGATAGATAGATAGATAGTCTAAAGACCACGCCACTGAATGTGTGGTGTCAAAAGACCACGCCACTGAATGTGTGGTGTCAAAAGACCATGCCCAAGTAAAGCGATAAATGCGCCCACTCAAAGATTCGCCACTGCAATGAAGCCTAAGGGGGAGCTGTAGGGTAATACATCTGTTTCCAAACCAACCTCAGCATCTTATAGCTCTGGCTACCTCCCCTGATTCCATGAAATGCCAACAAGAGTCGGGCTTTTCATTAATGAGACAAGATCTGTTGATAGAATGATTTCACCGGTGCTGGGAATCCGACAGCAGACGACTTGAACACGGACAGATTGTCAACCGTTCAATCTTTTACACTATGTCCCCAGAAATATAATAACCAATCAACTGTATGAATACATCAACTTATAAAACTTAATCTGTTACTAGTTAAGACATTTCGCAAACAGTTTATTCACCATAAAAAAATGTATTTGATGTAAGTCTTATCAATGTTTCTCTGAAGGTTATATAAACAAAACAACCAATGGTATCCTTTGTTGCAAGTTTTCCTCTGTCGTGTGCCGCCTAATCAAAATAAAGAGTTCTCAAACATGTGCGAGGCATTTGGAATATATTTTTAAAAAAATATTTCATTGATACTGCAAGCCACTGATTCAATAGAGTTAATGGGTACACAAGGATTTACTCGAGTGTCGAAATGTTTACTCTTTTGCTTTATAAAGACTTCGGTTTCAAATTTCTATGATTTCATTGACTTACGTCTGTAAAAAACTAAAGAGGGTTTTACTTTAGCTTTCCGTGGGATAGAGCTGGAGGAATCAAAGTGATGAATTGGGGGTGTTTACTCAAACTAAAATTTGATAATGAATTTGATTTTATCAACTAAGTGGATTCCAATTAAAATCGGTTTCTATAATAATAGGAATAAAAAAAACATTGAGTAATGTTGGCAAACTTTTTTTTAAACACTTGTAATGTTGTATATTCATTGGATGAAATATTGGAAATTTCATCTTTAAGGGATTTCAGACAATAGATTAGATATGGCAGTGAAATGGTATGTTTGAAATGTGTGACGAAATAAATGGGTTGTCAAAACCTTAAGATGCAACACAAGAATATATATGTGCAAACAATACACTTATTTACTGACTCCATTTGATACGTGTAATGTCGGTATAGAAATAAACTATACAACATTGTCTATATGCTCCATTTAATACGTTTTATGTTTAATATATACCAAACTGTACAACTTTCTTAATATACTACTTTTGATACGTTCTATGTTGTTATGTTAATACAACTTTCTCTATATGATCCAATAGATAGTTATATGCTATTATGTTAATAAACTATACAATTTTCTCTATACGCTGCAATTGATAAGTGTTATGCTGATATATGAAAACCATACAACTTTGTCCTTATGTTCCATTTGATACTTGTCATGTTAATATTGAAAGTATCAGGGATTATAAAATTTACCAAGAAATCAATTCGATTAATATTTTGTTTAACTTCTGGTGGGTTTTTTTTCTCTTCTTAAATTACTAATAGTAAATATAGTATCAACGTTTCTGGAATAAAGTTAATTTCCGTCGTTCGATATCTGCGTATTTCATCTAATATTCTGCACAAGGAAATTGGATATAGTATAAATATCTTTAATTTGAGATCATTAGCTTTCCATTTAATCCAAATACATTTTATTAACTTTTTTGTACTTTGAATGCGTCATGAAATAGAATTACATAAAATAAATCCAAGGACTTTGAACATTTTGCATCTTTTTCGGGTATGATTTTTATCTTATCGACTGAAATTATTATTAGATCTAGTACACACTAATCTAACAGGGCCAACTCTCTCTATTTCGTTGCTGCACGCTGGCATCACCTATTGGAGAGTCGGCCCAGTCAATAAAACATAAAGAAGAGACTAGATTATTCCAGGTGGCGCTTCACAATGACGTAGATTTAAAAAAAAAGAAATGAAAAAAAAAACCAGAGGAGAAAGGAAAAGGAAATATTCGTCTCAGCACACACTTGGGCACACACAGGCGGTATTATTAAGTATAATACAAGGACCATTGACAGAGGAATCGACATCAATTCCCCTCCCCTTGGCCCCACACAAAGTAAAAATAATAAATAGCTAACCGTGTGTGTGTGTGTGTGTGTGTGTGTGTGTGGGTGTGTGAGCGTGTTTATGTGTCTGTTAAGGTTGGAGAGTGTGTACAATTCGTCGCGCATGCGTGAAAGTGTTGCTACATACCCCCACGGATTATTGACTGATTTGTCGAGATGGCGGGAAAGATCGAGTATTAATGATAATTTAATTATCCTCGCGTGATTCTCCTCTCCAATTATCATCTTGTCACCGGAGTAATTTCCCTTATTTCTGAGAGCAGAAGTCAGATTTTTTTTCAACAGTTCAAACCAAAACTTGATGAGGTCAGCCAAATTTCAGTATGTGGTTTATTTTATTTTTGGCTCAGAACGTATGTAGCCGAAATCTGGACAACTCTGTGACCTATAAGGGGAGCTGTAATTAAATCTGGACAAGGGCTTGATAGCTTAGGTCGTATCCGAGCCCTCGCTCCCCATCTCCAACAACGTTTGGAGTTTAAACACATGGTGAGTACAAGAGGCTTCTGGGACAGCGGAAGGACCCAAGACTCCATCTTAACAGGTCACATTAGCGGTTGGAGAGGAGATCATCCAATTCGAGCAAAAAAAAAAAGAAAGCGAGTAAATCAGAAGTCAAGCCACGCAGACTGACCAGTGGATTGACCCAAAGTATCCCATTCTTGACCTATGGGTTGTCGCTTTCTTTTTTTTTTATTTATTTAGAACATAATTTTTGAAACGACGTTTGTAATTATTCATCAACACACACAAAAATGAAATATTTAGCTCGTTATCTAGGTCAGAGGTCCCCAACCTTTTTCTTCCAGCGGACCGGTCGACGTTTAACAATTTCACCGCGGCCCGCTGAGAGGAGGGGTGTGGGGGGCGGGATGGGATGGGGTGACGTTGATTATTTAAATTTCAGATTGTTTTGATTTACAAAGTTACTGTCACTCACATCCGCTCAGCTCCCGTTTCAAATCTCGTCCACGGAAAATCCCCCACCCTTCCGTTAGAAATACACCACAGTAAATAAAAAGGAAATAGTTTAATGTTTATTGGGCGGCCCGGTACCATTTGATCCACGAACCGGTACCAGTCCGCGGCCCGTGGGCTAGGGGACCTCACATCTAGATGAATACAAACGAAATGACTTTCAGCAGTCAAATTGAACATTAGTCTTTTTTTTTTTAATGTTTCAAAAAAAAAAAAAGATTCAGAATGATTAGCCTGACATGGAGAAATAAGGGACAGATGGTCGTGTAGTAACGCACTCGACTGTCAACCTGAAGGTCTCTAGTTCGAGCTCTAGTGAGGTCCAATGGATATTTCAGGTCATGTTTAAAAGTCCAACACTATATCACCAGTGGTGCCTCCATTGCCAATGCACTATCGGCTATGGTGGGGATGAAAGAAGGGCACCATAAAAACCGTCCCATTAGTGGTCTATAGGATCTAAGAGATTTCATCTCATCCTTACAGGGACTTCACACACACAATAACACACACACTCACATGGAGAAATTTCATTTTTTTAAATCTTCAACCTGTCAGGAAATGTGTGATGTTCCATTTGAAATACTTTGTTGAAGTGCACGCGGAGGACTGGAAACTGTCTAGATTTTATTGTTTCTTTTTATCAATTCCAATAAATATGTTTCCGTACATCTCAAAAAAAAAAGTGAATTAATAAACTGAATTTCCTGAATGGAATATTAATTACCTGTCATTCGGTAGCGTCGGTTATTAAGTCAACCAGATAGTTGATAGGTTGACGTTATTTGAGCTAGTCTTGGCCAATGAGATAATGGCTTATTGTTTGAGCTAGTCTTGGCCAATGAGATAATGGCTTATTGTTGGGTTGGTTTTTTTTTGACTTCGTGATACGCTCACTTATATTATAATTTAATATCATAAACTTCAACTCCAGGACGGTAGTTACGTTCTGTTTTGTGGGTGGGGAGGAGATAGGAAAAAATATTTTTGTTAAGGAAGGAGGAGGGAGTGGAGGCATGGGCGTATTCATGGGGGGGGAGGGCATTTGCCCCCCCCCTACATTTTGAAAAAATGTCATATAAGAGGGGGCATTTGCTCCCCCCCCTTACGTTTAAAAAAAATGTCATAAAGTTGTTATTTGCCCCCCCCCCCCCTTGGAAAATTTTTGCTCCCCCTGGAAAAATTCCTAGCGACGCCCATGAGTGGAGGGTAAGATACACAAAAACCGTTGTCATGGCAACTTTGAATCTATGACTACTGCCCCCCCCCCTATGACGCATACATTGTTATGTTCATTTCAACCCATTGTCTTGCATCGGTATATACCGGTATGTGCATTTTTGTTAAAAAAAAGAAGGTGGTTCCCAACCATTACTCCGCAGACCTTATAATCAGTAACATCGATATAGGGCCATCGAATACCTCCGCGCGTTGGGCCCGGGCAGAGGGAGGGGAGGTGAGGGTGGGGGTGGTCTGCCGGAAAGGAGGCGGTCTTTTTAAAGTCCGTCGTGGACGCCAAGAAAGCTGGTTACGTCACATGGAATTTAAGGGCGTGGTGGGCGAAATGTTTAGGGAGAGCCACCTAGACATGTTGGATTATGGCCTCCTGAGTTTTCAGCTACGTCACTTCCTATGAGGCTCGTGCACACCTACCAGATGCTTAAGTAGTAAAGCCTAGGGTGAGGGTGGAGGTTGAAAACTCTTAAATTTCATGCCTAGTGTAAAACATTTTGGTTCGCCAACGGGAGATCCTTGATAGAAATGGATTATAAATTGAGTTCAGCATCGTTGAATGATATCAGCCTCCAGTTGAGACAATACCACACAAACTAATGTTATCAGCCTCCAGTTGAGACAATACCACACAAACTAGTGATATCAGCCTCCAGTTGAGACAATACCACACAAACTAATGATATCAGCCTCCAGTTGAGACAATACCACACAAACTAATGATATCAGCCTCCAGTTGAGACAATACCACACAAACTAATGATATCAGCCTCCAGTTGAGACAATACCACACAAACTAATGATATCAGCCTCCAGTGAGACTATACCACACAAACTAATGATATCAGCCTCCAGTTAAGAGAATACCACACAAACTAATGATATCAGCTTCCAGTTGAGACAATACCACACAAACTAATGATATCAGCTCCCAGTTGAGACGATACCGCACAAACTAATGATATCAGCCTCCAGTTAAGAGAATACCACACAAACTAATGATATCAGTCTTCAGTTGAGACAATACCACACAAACTAATGATATCAGTCTTCAGTTGAGACAATACCACACAAACTAATGATATCAGCCTCCAGTCGAGACAATACCACACAAACAAACGATACAGCATGTCTGATTTTAGAATAAAATCATCTATCATTTTAGCATTATGTTCAACGGCAACAGATTTAATTTCACACTGCACAGTCTGCGGATAAAAAATAAAAATTGTGTGTAAAAAAAAATTCTACCCTGGCTGGAAATGTGAGGGAGGTAATAAATCAAGTTCAGCGACAACAATATATACGTTAAGTTTCTTTAATTAAGTGTATTCATACAAGGCAATTAAAAAGGCCGCTATTATAAATTAATTATTACTTCAATGTAGGCTAGACGGTTTGGTGACATGCAATAAAGTATTTTGTTTTTGTTGTCGTAATGAATTGCTTTACTGAAGACCTTTCGTAATAAATTATTTAGCTAAGAGGTTTTATTATTTTTATTAATTTTACACGTTTATTCAAATCTGTTTTTACCAATACAGTATTTCATCAAAATAAAATGCATAAATCTCGCCATCAATGACTGAACTGGTGCGTATGGTGGGACCATAGCATCACCTGCATACAAGCACCGACCTTCCTTCAGTGCTATCATAGAAAATATCTTGATAAAAAATGGCCCTTCTCCCATCCAAGCCTACATCTATGACGTCACTTCTCCCCGCATATTTCAGTCATTCATAAAGATAACTACATGTATACTGAAATATATATGATGCACAATATTTTGTCAAATAAACTGTTTTAAATAAAAGCTTACAACCAAAACATACATCACTTTAAGATAAAGTAAACAAAGAACGGTGTTTTCATTATCATCAAAGACCGTTCAAGTGGATATCTGAATACAATCTTATTTTAACTTCCAAGTTTACCATATGCCTGAGGTATTTATACTATTTCGTTGTTGTTGTTGTTGTTGTATATGTCTTTGTCGATTCAAAAGAATGTTGGTTATCTTTTTAAGCATTGGATCCGTTAGCACATACTGAAAGTGTTGTTGTGACCTATATTAGGTCATTTGAGTATGGCTATTCCTGGTATAGCTGTATAACGAACCAGTGACGTCTGGATGGATAATTACTTGAAGCGTTTCCGCGAATATATATATATATATATATATATATATATATATATTGTACATATCTAATCAAGGTGACAGTATTTTGTTTTGTCGTTAGTTGAGTTATTAGTTCAGTTATTAGCTCTGTCATTAGCTCAGTCATTGGCTTGATCATTTTTTCAGTCATTAGTTCAGTCGCTAGATCAGGCATTAGCTGAGTCATTAGTTCAGGCGTTAATTCAGTCATTAGATCAGTCATTAGTTCAGTCATTAATTCAGTCATTAGTTCAGTCATAAAATCAAACAGCTCGTTCAGTTCCGGCTCCGCCCATCTGGTTCACGCATTTGTTTATCTTAATATTATACTTTACATCCCATAATATCCCATTGTGAATGCAATATACCCATGGGATAATCCTCTGTCACAATCCTCTAAACTATCACATTTGCGTCACAAAATATACACACACGCTCTCAAACCTCACACATTCGAATTCATAAAACTACAACAACAAAAAAATCATAATTCCTTCCCCTAAGCTTTTTTTTTTTTCACTTTCTACTACTTTCTTTCTATTTATAGACCTCTCTTTTAATTTGATCCTTTTCACTGCAAATGTCTGTCCCCCCTCCTCCTTTACGCCCCAAACTCAGACGCACCCTTCCCGTTTAACAAATAGCAGTTTTCAACGAAGGATCGCATTGCAGCGGACGTCACTTACTCAAACTGTCCGTGATTTAGGGAGGGGAGTTAATCGGGGATTGGTTTTTTTCTAGGCAATCATTTGAACATGAATGTGGGACTTCAGTGTGTGCCTCTGAGTGTGTTAGAGAGACAGACTTGTGAGTGGGTGATTGCCGGACTGAACGACTGAATGGCCCAATGTGCGATTGACTGAACGCCTGAGTATTGGGTAATCGATTATTGATTTAATAAATTAGTGTATTGGTAAATGTGAATGAATAGGTATTTAGTGTGAGGGAATAGGTGTTTAGTGTGAGTGAATAGGTGTTTAATGTGAGTGAATAGGTGTTTTGTCTGAGTGAATAGATATTTTGTGTGAGTGAATAGGTGTTTTGTGTGAGTGAATAGGTGTTCGGTGTGAGTGAATAGGTGTTCGGTGTGAGTGAATAGGTGTTTTGTGTGAGCGAATAGGTGTTTTGCGTGAGTGAATAGGTATTTAGTGTGAGTGAATAGTTGTTTGGTGTGAGTGAATAGGTGTTTTGTGTGAGTGAATAGGTGTTTTGTGTGAGTGAATAGGGATGTTTTGTGTGAGTGAATAGTTGTTTGGTGTGAGTAAATAGGTGTTTTGTGTGAGTGAATAGGTGTTTTGTGTGAGTGAATAGGGATGTTTTGTGTGAGTGAATAGTTGTTAGGTGTGAGTGAATAGGTGTTTTGTGTGAGTGAATAGGTGTTTTGCGTGAGTGAATAGGTGTTTTGTCTGAGTGAATAGGTGTTTTGTGTGAGTGAATAGGTGTTTTGCGTGAGTGAATAGGTGTTTTGTGTGAGTGAATAGGTGTTTTATGTGAGTGAATAGGTGTTTGACTAACTGATTAAGTGATAGTTTAAATGACTGACGACTAGGCTAGTGAGTGATTACGTCAGTATGATGAAGACGAGTGGAGATTTCAGTAACTTAAAATCTGCTGATTTATTTCTGCTGTCCTTTTGGCGCTAGATCGGTGTAAGCGGACTAACAAATGTTTAAAAGCCGTGCACACTCATCATGGCTGGCACTCTGTTTCAATGCCGACATTTTCACCAAGAGACAAGGCATAGGTGTAGCCGGTCATATTTATAGAAAAATGTTATATTAATGGTACGGTGTTTATTGAATATAGTTAGCACAATCATTCAGAATAAAATGACTACAATTTTAAAATAAACATATAACTTTAATCAATGTATGTATCGTATGTGTTGTTGTTAGTCGAATAATTTATACACATATGTATGTATAAATATCTATGTTAGTTTGTGCTTAGTATATAGCATAAAAAACATCAATTTTTTTCTCTAAGAGTTATGACCGGCTACACTCATGCCTCGTCCCTGATTTCTACAGCAACATCTTAAAAAGTATTTTACACAATAATATATATATATATATATATATATATATATATTAGTGTGGTCCAGAAAACCATACTGAAAAGTTTAAGTTTGTAGAATCATTGCTCCACATGGTTTGTTTTTGTCCATTGGGTATAGGTATTTGGCCTGCAAAATTTCAGGCTGATCGAGCAACATCTACAGGTTAACCCATTATCAACATTACTTGTCTGGTGTCCGCGCTTGCGATTTACGTCCGACTTTGACACGTTATAAATTAAGGTACTCCTCTAGTGCCGCCATCTTGGTATATTTTTTATTGACGTACACTAACCATTTTTGGCACACACAATCAAGTGACCAATAGAAGACCAATAGAATTTTCAAATTGTCAAAAAAAAATTTTTTTGGACTTTTTTAGGTAAAAAGTCTACTTTCTTGACATTTTTTCAAAGTGAAAAATCTCAAAAAGTATTGCTTATTTAAGAAAGATATTTTGTACATAGATAAACAGATATGTTTCCAACAATCGCTCAATTTTGTTTTTTGAAATATTAAAAAATAAAAAAAATAAAAATTATTTACTAAGGGCCTATGTAAAAACGTGAATTTTATGGGGGGTAGGTTAGAAAAAAAAAGATTAAAAAAGTTCAAAACACTTTTTCGAAAAACAAATTGAGGAAATGTAAACAATATATTGAAGAACAAGCAAACAAAATTTGATGCTTCTATCTTTAGAAGTTTTGGTAAAATTTCAAAAAGTGTGCGTTGAAAATTTAAAAAACTTGATTTTGAGAAAAACACCTGGTGCTTCATCATCAAAAAAGAAAGTTAAGAATATCTTCCAGTCCCCTGAAGTTGTAGGTGCTTTGGATCGTGTTTGCCTCCCAGACCGTGGAGCTGTGTTTGTTGCTGGAGCTGTTGCACAGGCGCTTGGCCATGACATTTCAGAAATAACATTATCTCGAAGTTCAATCAGACGATCCAGAATAAAAGAAAGACAACGGGCTGCTGCAATGGATGAAAAAGAATTTTCTTTGGCAGGACCACTATTGCTGCATTGGGACGGTAAAATATTGCCCGACATTGATGGATCAAAGGAAAATGTGGATCGCATAGCTGTTATTGTTACTGGGAATGGCCAGGAAAAACTGTTGGGTATTCCAAAAATGGATAGAGGAACAGGAGAGGCTCAAGTAAATGCTTGCATTGAAGTAATTGAGAAATGGAATCTGCGTTCCCAGATCAAAGGCCTTGTATTCGACACAACAGCTAGCAATACAGGGCTTCATAAGGGCGCATGTGTTGGAATTGAAGAAGCTCTGGGAACTGAAATGGTCTGGATTGCATGCCGTCATCATGTCATGGAAGTTGTCCTTTCAAATGTTTTCAAGTCTCTGTTTGGTCCAGCTGAAGGTCCATCAACTGCACTATTCCAGCGATTTCAGAAACAATGGCCATCAATGAACCAAGATGCTTATTCTACAGCAAGTGATGAACTGTTTCAGGATCCAATATTGAAAAACATGCGACAGGAAATGCTTGTCTATTTACCAGGTGCTCTTGAAAAACAGCACCCAAGGGACGATTATCAGGAATTTTTACGTTTATCCTTCTGGTTTCTTGGTGGACACAAAGACAAGGAGAAATTTCGAGCTCCCGGTCCAACACATCATGCGAGATGGATGGCAAAAGCCATTTACGCACTGAAAATCTTTCTTTTTAAGACTCAGTTCAAGTTGACTGTTCGTGAATCCCAGAATATCACAGGTTTGGCTCTCTTTGTCAGTCTTGTTTATGTAAAACAGTGGAACGAAGCACCCCTTGCAATCCGAGCCCCTCTCAATGACATCGAATTTTTATCAAATCTGAAGACCTATCCGAATAAGACTGTTGCCAGCAAGGCACATGAAGCATTTTCAAGGCACCTCTGGTTTCTCTCTGAACATTTGGTTGGCATAGCCCTTTTAGATGACAGAGTGTCAGCATTAATCAAAGAAAAGATGGTACAAAATCTACTTCGACCAGCATTGGCAGACATCCCTCGGCGTGTAAAGTTGACAAGTGAATCTGAACAGTTGAAATTGGAGGACCTGGTGACAGAAAGGACGACATCTTTCTTTGATGTCCTCATGGAAGAAGGCAAAGAAAAGTCTCAGACATTCCTTAAGAAACCACCAGGACAGTGGACATCTGATCCAGTCTTCAAGAAATTTTATGAACTGGCTGCACACATGACAGTTGTAAATGATGTAGCTGAAAGGGGAATCAGTCTTATTGAGAAATACAATAAAACACTGACAAAGAATGAGGAACAGAAACAGTTTATTCTTCGATTGGTTGCAAACCATCGCAGGAATTTCCCAACTCCATCAAAGACATCACTTATGTCGTCGTCATAGATTATCCACTGTGAAACTGTCAAATTTTAAAACTAAGGTTTTCATTAGATTGTAAGTTTTAGTTACATTTTTTAATTACAACTTTAATTTAATTTCTTAATTTTAATTTACTTTAAAATTTTAACCTTAAGTTTTAAATCGATCATCAACTATAATTGGCAATAACTATTTCATTTGAGATAACCCAAAAAACTGTCAAATGGGTTGACCTGTAAATATTATTTGTTTTCATTAAAATTTTGCACAATTGTTATTAACATAATAAAGAACAGAAATAACCTTGTGGACAACTTAAATCTGTTACTTTGTTTTTCTGGACCACCCTAATATATATATATATATATATATATATATATATATATATATATATATATATATATATATATATATACTTTTATAATTCATAAACAAATTAGTTGTCGTGGCTTTCTTTTGCTTCATTACGTGACGTCCCATCATCCACCCACACAGATGTGACGTAACTTCCGTGCCGTCCAAACAAAGGAATCAAGGCGGGAAGTGACGTCACACGACTCATTTTTGTCTGATTGCATTCGGACGAACTAAGTCACTCTATATACATATATTGTATGTGCATGTTTTATGTAAAAAAAAAAGAAGTACACATATAATGTGTTTTGCCCGGGCATTGTACATCACGTGTTTGTTTCATTTTGTGATGGTGGGGCCTATGTGGGGGGCGCGATCCATGTTTGCTGGGAGAAGCTCGTTTGTTAATATTATTTCGGCGATCTCATTTTTTTTTTATCATCTCGCACGGAGCCGGTGGCGAGTCTGAGCTCTTTTCTTTGTTTTTTTTTTTTTTGTCGCCCCCCCCCTCCACCCCTGCTGTTTCACATCGACGCATGCACACACATCCAGTGCACTCACTCCGCAAACAAACCAGTAGCGCCTGTTGCTCATCTTCAGATTGCTATCACTCCGACCAATGTTTGCAGAATGGCATCGCTGGTTGCTCACGAGGCGACTGTTATGAAATTAGCAAAATAGAAAGGGGGGGTGTGTGTGTGAGGGGGTGGGGAGAGGAACTAAGCAAAATGCACATTTTTTTTTGTTGTTCGCTTTTCTTTTTTTCATTAGCAAATGTCACCACTAAACTTTACAGTCGTTATCATACATCTGGGAAATACTTATTGAATGTTGTACACTTTCCCTCAGTGAACCACTTATTGAATGTTGTACACTTTCTCTCAGTGAACCATTTATTGAATGTTGTACACTTTCCCTCAGTGAACCACTTATTGAATGTTGTACACTTTCCCTCAGTGAACCACTTATTGAATGTTGTACACTTTCCCTCAGTGAACCACTTATTGAATGTTGTACACTTTCCCTCAGTGAACCACTTATTGAATGTTGTACACTTTCCCTCAGTGAACCACTTATTGAATGTTGTACACTTTCCCTCAGTGAACCACTTATTGAATGTTGTACACTTTCCCTCAGTGAACCACTTATTGAATGTTGTACACTTTCCCTCAGTGAACCACTTATTGAATGTTGGCTCTATAATGAAATAATATATAGGTCACATATAGAAAGTGACTTGAGTTCAGAGCGGGACTCGAACTAAAACAAGCAAGAATGTTGATGAACGCACTAACTAACCGATATGCACGGCATAAAAATCAGTTCCGTCATTGTGTCGCCCTCCACACAGTGTCATAATAGTGTCGCCCATTCATCGGTTAAAAATCATAATCCTCTTTCGTCACTATATTTCACCGGTTTATTACCTACTTAGCGAAGACATTCTAAACCGATTTCAAAATGTGAACAATTTAACATTGACACTCGCTAAATTACACTCAATTATAAAATGTACAATTTTGTTGTTTTTAAACTGTTTCAACTCATGTAATGTTTCCCGTTGTTTTTATTTTTTTCATTGTTTGTTTTTTTTTTCGCATTGACCTTTGGCCTACTTATTAAAACTAGTCAGGTGTAGCCATTGGCGTCGTTATATGAGGGTGCTTGGCCCTCCTAGGCTTTGTGGCCCTCCCCCCCCCCTCCATTATGGGTGGGTAGTTGGGGGGGGTAATTTTTATAGTGGTTCCTTCTAAAACATTTAGCAGAAAGACTCTTCACCTTCATTACAGACTACATAACTTGGATTTACACCAGATTGTTTTTAACAGCCATAGTTAACTAAAGGTTTGTTTTTAAGCAACCATAGTTAGCTGAAAGTGTGTTTTAAAACAGCCATAGTTAGCTAAATAAATGTGTTAAACAGCCATAGCTAGCTAAATAAATGTGTTAAACAGCCATAGTTAGCTAAATAAATGTGTTAAACAGCCATAGTTAGCTAAATAAATGTGTTAAACAGCCAAAGTTAGCTAAATAAATGTGTTAAACAGCCAAAGTTAGCTAAATAAATGTTTTAAACAGCCAAAGTTAGCTAAATAAATGTTTTAAACAGCCAAAGTTAGCTAAATAAATGTTTTAAACAGCCAAAGTTAGCTAAATAAATGTCTTAAACAGCCATAGCTAGCTAAATAAATGTTTTAAACAGCCAAAGTTAGCTAAATAAATGTGTTAAACAGCCAAAGCTAGCTAAATAAATGTTTTAAACAGCCAAAGTTAGCTAAATAAATGTGTTAAACAGCCAAAGTTAGCTAAATAAATGTGTTAAACAGCCAAATTTAGCTAAATAAATGTTTTAAACAGCCAAAGTTAGCTAAATAAATGTTTTAAACAGCCAAAGTTAGCTAAATAAATGTTTTAAACAGCCATAGTTAGCTAAATAAATGTTTTAAACAGCCATGGTTAGCGAAAAGTTTGTTTTTTAATGTGTACATTTATGAACATGGAACAATAATTTCAGATGTTACTGTTCTCTGTTATTTTGTGGTTATTGTTTGATTGTTTGTTTGCTTTGGCTTTTTGTTATGTTATAGTCTGACAAAAGTCTTTTCAGTTCAGATCTTCATCTAGCTTCTCATCCCCAACCGATTTTAATTACTTCTTTTATTTATGAACTAGATGGGGGTGGGGGGGTAGGGGCGGAATGGCATAAAGGGCAGCAGACAATGTCTACAAGAAAGAAAACTGTAACTCTGTTTATAGCAATGGGTTGGGGAAAGTGGGGGGGGGGGGGGGAGAGTGAGATTCACACAACCCATTCAGTAAAGAAGGGAGATAATGAAGAGCCAAAGAACAATAACGAGAGAGTTGTTGTTCTTGACTAGCATGTTAGTCAACTACATTACGACAAAGAGCGTCGAGTGCCAGACTTGATGTAACCTGAGACCCTGGTTCTAGCGTTCTATCTTTGACGAGAAAACAAAAAAAAAATGAAATGGGAGACAGTTGAACTTGGAGGCATCGGGCCTAATTGAAGACATCATCGTTCTTAATCCAGCACTAACCTATGTAAAACAGGATTGTTCTTAATCCAGCACTAACCTATGTAAGACATGATTGTTCTTAATCCAGCACTAACCTATGTAAGACATGATTGTTCTCAATCCAGCACTAACCTATGTAAGACATGATTGTTCCTAATCCAGCACTAACCTATGTAAGACATGATTGTTCCTAATCCAGCACTAACCTATGTAAAACATGATTGTTCCTAATCTAGCTCTAACCTATATAAAACATGATTGTTCCTAATCCAGCACTAACCTATGTAAACTGCTTTCATCGAGTAACGATGTCTGTTACAGTGAACTCAACCTTGGACTTTCTCAGCTTGTTTTTTATCTTATTCAAAGTAAAGACAAAACCGTCTAGAAATAGCCACTCAGTCATATCATGTGACTTATTTTAAAGAAAGTGTATTTGTGCTCATACCCAATGAATAAATTGTTTTTGTGGTAATACAGAATTAATAAAGTGTACTTGTGCTCCTATCCAATGAATAAAGTGTATTTGTTGTCATATCCAATGAATAAAGTGTATTTGTTGTCATATCAAATGAATAAAGTGTATTTGTGGTCATACCCAATGAATAAAGTGTATTTGTGGTCATATCAAATGAATAAAGTGTATTTGTGGTCTTAATCAAATAATAAAAAGTAACAACAATAAAATGAAATAAAAAATGAAGTTGTTTTAACTGGACGACTGATTCCATTCACCCCAACTCTACCACATCGGACTATAATTGTAGCATTATGGAATGTAATTGTAGCACTACGGAATGTGATTGTAGCACTATGGCATGTGATTGCTTTTAGCTGATATGACGAGCGGAATCATAATAAAGTAGACTCACACGACAGCGTGATATAGCTTCTGTTTAGAAATAAAGGATTGCATTTTTGTGCATCTGTATGGGTGTTGATTTAAACACTAAGTGGAATGGAAAATAGTGGTGGGTGTTTAGAGTGGGGGGGGGGTAGCTTTATAAAGATCTCAAATGTTTTAGTGTCTGTTATTTTATTGAGTAGATGAAACTAGAAATGAAAAGTTGAGGTTTTTATTATTCCTTCTCATAAGTGTGGGGATAAAACTTTCGGAAATTATTCAGAGAAGTGAAATTGTATAATGTTGTGAGCATTTGGTGATTGATGCATTTATAATTGGAGATATTTTAAAAGCCTGTGTGTGATCTGTGTGTGAGTATGTGTGGATGTATGGGACTCTATGTGTGTGTGTGTGTGTGTGTGTGTGTCTGTGTGTGTGTGTGTGTGACTGCGTGCATTTGTGTTTAGTTGTTTTCGTTTGTATGTGCGGCATGTTTTAGCGTTTGTGTGCGAATGTGTTCATGCGTTTGTTTTGTATATTTGTGACAGCGTGTTTGTGCGTGTTTATTTATGCGTACGTTAATTTGTGCGTGTCGTGTGTGTGCGTTTGTTTGCTTGTGTGCTTGTGTGTTTGTGTTTTGGTTTGTTAGTTCTTGTGTTTGTGTTATTGTGGTTGTTTTGTTTTTTTCCGTGTTTTTGTTTGTTTGTTTGTCCGTGTGTGAATGTTTTTGTGTTTCGGTTTCTGTGTATGTATCTGTGATTGTTTATGTATTCGTGTTTGGTACATGTATTTTTGTTTGTATCTGTGTTTGTATTTGTTTTGCCTTTGTATTTAGGTGTTTGTGTGTACGCGTGTGTTTGTTAATGGACTTGCGATTATTCGTGCACGAGTCTGAATACGTGCACGATTCAACGAACTATCGTCACCTGTGTCTGACATTCTATTTTTGTAATGACATATCTAGCTGGACAGATTGACTTACTGCGAGACTGACCCAGATGATATGTTTTTCAAATGTCATAGACCCGCACGAACACAATGCATAGTCTGGTGACATTTGTACATTCAATGGATGACAATATTAAATTTCTCACTACTCACAGCTCATTACTTTTAGTGCCTTTATACTTTTTTGTTTACTTTCTGTCCGGTCAAACCGTTCTAAAGTAGGCACCACAGGGGTTGAAGTGAATGTTCTATTGGTATAATTATTTATTGTACTTGTACTGTCGTGACTGTGTTTATGTGTATATATATATATATATATATATATATATATATATATATATATAACATATATATAGTAGAATTACGTAATGTCTAGACATGGCATCGCATGAAAGTCGTGATCAGAGAATATGACCCGACCAATAGTCAACGCTTAAAGGGCCCCGGTATATCACGATGACCCTTGTGTATCACACAGTCGCTGAGCTACTTAGATCTTCGGGGGGCCCAGGCAGAGATTTACTGGGAAGTTAAGGGGAAGGGGGACACATAAGTGAAAGGAACTGTCGAGGCCCCGTTTAGTATTAAATACAACAGGAAAAAATACTTCGAAGGGCCCATTTCGATTGAGGGACAAAGGCGGTCACCTAAATTGCCTAACGCTAATAACGGCTCCGTTTACACCAAAGTACGGTACGCCTATCTAAGGGAGTACGCAAAGAATTAATCCGGGGGGGGGGGGCTACGCGCAGTGCCGGGCTCAGAAGATCCTGGCAAACAGCTACGGTTAAAGCGAAAACATATGAAATTAGGGACAACCGTGAAATGAGGGACAACCATGAAATTAGGGAAAACCATGAAATTAGGGGAAAACCATGAAATTAGGGGAAAACCATGAAATTAGGGACGACCATGAAATTAGGGACAACCATGAATTTAGGGACAACCATGAAATTAGGGACAAGCATGAAATTAAGGAAAACATGAATTTAGGGACAAGCATGAAATTAGGGAAAACCATTAATTTAGGGACAACCATGAAATTAGGGACAACCATGAAATTAGGGACAACCATGAAATTTGGGACAACCATGAAATTTGGTACAGCCATGAAATTTGGGACAACCATGAAATTTGGTACAGCCATGAAATTTGGGACAACCATTAAATTAGGGACAACCTTGAATTTAGGGACAACCATGAAATTAGGGACAACCATGAAATTAGGGACAACCTTGAATTTAGGGACAACCATGAAATAAGGGACAACCATGAATGACCGTAAGAATGTAGGTTGTTATATTTTTATAAGGGTTGCTCACTATCATGAAAGTCATAAAGGGGTACACACATGTCTAAGTTTTAGAAACACTGGTCTACACCAATACAGAGATGCAGGCTCAATCATAGACAGGACACTTTAACGCGCAATCGAAAACACAATCTTGTAGACAACGGACACAATCTTGTAGACCACGGACACAATCTTGTAGACAACGGACACAATCTTGTAGACGACGGACACAAGCTTGTAGACGACGGACACAATCTTGTAGACGACGGACACAATCTTGTAGACGACGGACACAATCTTGTAGACGACGGACACAATCTTGTAGACGACGGACACAATCTTGTAGACCACGGACACAATTTTGTAGACCACGGACACTATCTTGTAGACGACGGACACAGTCTTGTAGACGACGGACACAATCTTGTAGACGACGGACACAATTTTGTAGACGACGGACACAATCTTGTAGACGACGGACACAATCTTGTAGACGACGGACACAATCTTGTAGACAACGGACACAATCAGAGTTACTATCACGACACAACTTCACTTCAAAGTAACCTAACCAGTTTTACCAACAGGAAATATAAACGTAATAACTTCACCACGATTGTACGTACACACAGTGGCAAGTGACGGCCAGGACCTGGGCAAGCTCCTGACAAAGTCTCAAACTTGACCACTCACTGACGCAAAGACTCACGCAATCGATATGTTACCTAAAATAATTTTTTTTTTTTTAAATGTCTCCATTTGTTTCAGTCACGATACTATAGAAAAAATGTTATCAAGCATTTGTAAAAAGTCATCAAACTAAGCAAACTTTTCTAGGCAGACTTTCTTTGAACAAACTTTTCTAGTCAGACTTTCTTTCACTGTGGATCTTCAAGTGGTATTTCATGGGGGAACCTTTTTAGTCTCACTAATTGTGGGAGAAACGGAAGGATTTGGATCACAGACCAAACAAAAAAAATGGAATGAATTCTGTGACCGTCTGTGTCTGTCTTTGTCTGTGACTGCCTGTGCCTGCCTGTATATGTTTATATCTGTCTGTATCTGTCTGTATGTGTATGTATCTGTCTGTATCTGTATGTATCTGTCTACAACTGTCTGTGTCTTTCTTTGTCTATATGTATCTGTCTGTGTCTGTCTTTGTCTGTGTCTGTCTGTGCCTGCCTGTATATGTTTGCATATGTCTATGTCTTTTTTGTCTGTATGTATCTGTCTTTGTCTGTCTGTGCATGTTTGTGCATGTGTCTGGCCGTGGATGTTTGATTTGTTTACATTTTTTTTTGAAAGATGTATCTTAGTGAAAGTAGTCGGTTATTATCCCCCCAGCGAGTAAGCGGAGTTCATTGCTGTGGTTACTTTGATTACCCTGACACGTTACTTTTTTTTTTTTAAAACAATGACGAGGGATGTGGCATATTATGCTTTGCTCCACCCCCCTTTTTCATTACACCGATAGAAGATGTCTGTGATTGCAACATGTAGCTCACGTAATGCTGTTCATTATAAAGACGAATGTAGTTATGTATAGTTCATTACCACGAATATAATCGCCCATTACAGATGTGTATGAAATGGAAGAGTTCATTCTCTTGATGAATTTATTTTAAAATCAGAAATAAAATCTTTCCAGTTATTTAATCAATATATATGTATATAATACGAAAATAAACCGAAAAAAAGCTATTTATCAGTTTCATTGTAATAATATAGGTAGTCCACGGCAGTACGCCATATTTTTTTTTCTACATTAAGATCAAAGATCCTAACCAATCAGCGCTATCGAATTTGCATTTGAACTCGGGCGCAATGTTTAAGTGGCTTAGTAAATGTATCTCTTCATGCGCGTGAATTAACTTAATGACAATGCTAGATGCTATTATGGCAATCGGAGCTATTTCAGTCGCGGAGGGGTTCGTTTCTTTTATTTATTTATTTTTTAACTGGATGAGCTAATTTCGTTTTAAATCAATTTGCTATGTACACGTTTTAGATGCTAACGTGTCTATAGCAACTCAGTTTGATATCTGTACGTTTGAATTGAGCCGAAAAAAACGTACCTTGCTAACAACTTGATTAGTTTTGGAAGCGATTAGAAAATTTATAACGATATTGCTCATTATTTCCTTACTAGCTGTAGCCTGCAAAACCTTTGCATAAAGTTATATCCCCTTAGGTTTGATCGGTAGGCTAGGTTATTTTTGTTTTCGGACAGATCCGATTTTTTCATGATTTTTTTTTCTATTGTTTACGTTTGACGATTTTAAACTGGAATTCTGTTGTATTAATTCTTTACTTTCGATTTAACGCAGAACCCACACCGCTATTATATATATAGATGCTTTCAGCTTCAATGCAATTCTCGGTGTCTATAAATAGAAGAAACGGACTTGATTTGAAGCGATTTCAAAAAACGACAGAAAGAAACTCGAGAAATAACTTCAAGTAGTCGGCTCAAGAAAAGTATGTTCTAAAATTTTCCGATTTCATTATCGATTCCAATTTAAAGTTTTGATGTCTCCGATTCCGAATTCTTCACATTATTAATTTTAACTTACATGTCGCAGTTAGCTCAGAGATTTCTATTTATAACTCTTTAAGCACGTTTGAATTTAGCGAAATGTTTATTTAAGGCTCTATAGAAAGCCTCAAATCACTAATCAGGCCCATCCTAGAATAAACTCGATTTTTTTCCGCGAACAGCTTGATTAGAACAGAAGAGGCCATTGAGGCTGGCCATTGGGGCTGGCCATTGGGGCTGGCCATTGAGGCTGACCATTGAGGCTGGCCATTGAGGCTGGCCATTGGGGCTGGCCATTGGGGCTGGCCATTGGGGCTGGCCATTGAGGCTGGTCATTGGGGCTGGCCGTTGAGGCTGGCCATTGGGGCGCTGGCCAATGCACTACGGTTGAGAGGGGCGTTATTCTTGGAGTCCATCTCTTTCTTACCTCATGGTAGCAAAAAAAAAAGTTTGTTCAAGGCCCCCCCCCCGTATTTGACGGTCGCCCTAGGCCCCGCATAATGCTATGACCGTATCTGGTACGAAAATCTTCGGGGACGGAAGAAGGGGGGGGGAGGGGGTATGGCCGAGCGGTGTAAATCGCGTGACTGTTGACCTGAGGGTCCCGAGTTCGATGTCCAACTAGAACTAAGGAAAAAATCTCTGATCAAGATAAAAATTTCCCTTTATGTCTCCCGTGGTGTCTCCATGTGTGTCGCACTATCGGCTAAAGTTGGGATAACAGAAGGGCACTGCAAAACCGTTCCAATTTATTGGTTCATGGCGTCACAGAGAATAAACATCCCATTCTACCAGGAATGTTACAGTTATCAATAAGTTATCAGAGCGGAGATGTTCATTCTTGCCAACTATCCAACGAAACATTCACTTTGACGTCAGCCATTAGCACTGATTTTTCCGTAAGGGAGTGTGAGATAAAGGCAGTGCTGCCAACATAGCTATTTTTTGACGTGGATGAAGCAGGGCTAACGTTTCATTCACAGCGATACCCACTGAATAAAAGAGACCAACTATATTACACTAAATCCGTACAGTTTGCAGTATTTTTATAGTTAGATTGTGTGTGTGTTTTTTTTTCTTTCTCTAATTAATTTTGGATCAAATGACCAGGTTAATCAGCTGCCCAGGTCATTTTTGTACCTCGCTGCGTGAATGGACTTTTACCATCGGCCTTCATGACGTCACAATCTGTGTTGAGGTTTCATTTTTTTCGTCTTCATTTTTTTTTTCTCAACAAATTGAGATCGTGGCTAGATTACAGGGTGTAAATGGAGGAGGGGGGGGGGGGAGGAGGTGGATGTGGGTGGGTGGGTGCAGGGACAAAGTGAAGGATAACTGGATGTTTGCTAAAGTAAACACGTCATTGTGGGTGGTGGAGTTGGGTGAGGAGGAGGGGGGGTGTCTGTGAGGTGAATGGATTAGCTTGGCCTTGTCCAAAGTACTTGATGTGCAAAGACGGAGAAGGGGGTGGGGGGTGGGGGCGAAATGGGGGGGGGCGCAAGAACAAAAGAAAAGGGAGGGGGGGGGGAGGGGGAGGTGTACCAGAGGTTATGAGGGCAAATATCTTGAACATTATATTTGCAAAGGGTGTCTTTCTTTCCATGTCGGCCTAATGAGTCAACACACTTTCAGATGTTGGTACTCGGACAATGCTCGCTGTCTAATGCTTTATTTATTTTAATGGAGTCTTGTTTTAGTTTTTTTTTCCTATTTCAAGACGTTAAGATGATTTTAATGGGAGTTAACCCGCGTATGATCTGCAGTAACTGATATCGTCATAGCTTGATACTTTTTTTTTTTAAACGATGTCTCAATATGATGCTCAGATAATGTTGGGCTAATCGCGGCCAACTAAATAAACCAAATATCAGACAGACAGACAGACAGACAGATCAAACCACGAACAAAATAAATCTAAAAAGAAAACGATATCGGCGAAATCGTGTAAATAGATAGATAAGAATAGATAGATAGATTAGACTAGATAGATTATACTTGATAGATCAGACTAAATGGATAGATTAGACTATATAGATAGGTGATTCTTAATAGATAGATTAAACTAGATAGATAGATTAGACTACAGTGCCGAACCTAGGGATCTGGGGGCCTGGGAGGCTTGTCCTCTTTGGGGTCCCTGCATTTTGACATTCGACACCATGACATAAGATAATGTACTTAATATCTAATGTAAAAAAAAATTTTGGGTTCCCCCTGTACTTTCGAATTTTGATTCCCTCTCCCCGCCTTTGGTACGCCTCTGTCAGACTACATAGTTAGATTAGACTAGATAGATAGATTAGATAGATAGATTAGACTAAATAGCTTAGACTAAATAGATAGATAAAAGATAAATAGATAGAAAGAAAGATAAATAGTTATATAGATAATTAGACTAGATAGATTAGACTAGATAGATAGATAGATAGATAGATAGATAGATAGATAGATAGATAGATAGATAGATAGATAGATAGATAGATAGATAGATAGATAGATAGATAGATAGATAGATAGATAGATAGATGACAGTAAAAATCGACACTTCACGCTCTATCACCTATTAAAACAACACCTCCCCCCACCCAGGGGTAAATAATGCAACGGAGATGACTATAGACCGTTGGTCAGTTATTTACCAGTGCTGTCCAATTCGGGCTTAGAATGGGTTCTTTAACCATTTAGATAAATAAAACCAAGCTGTGTGTCGATACTACTGAACAGCGTACACCTGCCTTGATCCAGGATAAAAAAAAAAAAATCATCTACTGTGGAGAAAACTTCTAACTGAGCCTTGATCCCAGATAATGTGCGCCATATCTACTCCAATGAAACATGTTGTCATTTACTGTGTCATCCGCTCTCCAGTGAGTAGCGCCACCACCAATCTCCCCACACACACGACCAATCCATCCCGCACCCCACCCCCCCCCCACCCCGCACAAGGGTTACCCGCGGGGGGGGGTCAGGGGCGACGCTGAAATGTGTGCGATCTTTATAAATTCTACATCATGCGCCTGTATTGTCTCTGCTTGTCGAGAATAGGTTCTCTGTGATGGTGTCGGATTTGTTTGGTTGCCGGTTAGGCGATTTGTTTTCGTTTGTTCATGGGTATAGGTGACACACGAGAGAAATAGAAATATTTTTTTCTACTGGAGAAAATAGTAGATGTTATGGTGAAACATTTTTTTTATGGTTTGGGGGGGAATTAATTATTAAAAATGTTTGAGTTTTTCTTATTTATTTTATTTTTTGTTGCAATTTGATTCAAGATTACCCTCATCTATGTCATGAGGTTTGTTGCAATTTTGATTCAAGATTACCTTATCTATGTCAGTGAGTGGATTGTTGCAATTTGATTCAAGATTACCTTATCTATGTCAGTGAGTGGTTTGTTGCAATTTGATTCAAGATTACCCTATCTATGTCAGTGAGTGGTTTGTTGCAATTTGATTCAAGATTACCCTATCTATGTCAGTTAGTGGTTTGTTGCAATTTGATTCAAGATTACCTTATCTATGTCAGTGAGTGATTTGTTGCAATTTGATTCAAGATTACCTTATCTATGTCAGTGAGTGGTTTGTTGCAATTTGATTCAAGATTACCTTATCTATGTCAGAGTATTTGTTGCAATTTGGATTCAAGATTACCTTATCTATGTCAGTTGGGATTTTTTTTTCATTCAGCGGTATCGCTGTGAATGAAACGCTAGCTCTGCTTCATCCACGTCAAAAATAGCTATATTGGCAGCACTTACTTCTCTCACCATACTTACGGAGAATATAAAACTTGGCGAAGATTTTCAACTACAGTTATCTGCAGATCATGAGAGGATGGGAAAGGAAAATATATAGGAAAATATATGGGCCAGTAAAGGACAATAACGAGGAGAAGTAGGTGAACCAATTCAGAACTGTACGAACTGGTACGAAGAACCCAAATATAACAGCTGAAATTAAAATGAATAGATTGAGGTGGGTAGGGCACATAGAAAGAATGGAAAACAACAGAGGGCCAAAAGCAATATATAAGTCAACACCATCGAGAAAGGGTCAAAGGCAGACCAAGAATCAGATGGCTATGGAAGTGGAGAACCTTAATGCCATAGGAGTGAGAGAATGGAGAGGAAGAAGACCATGGATCGGGAAAGGTGGAGAAGAGTAGGGGGCAGGCCAGGGGCCCTAAATGGGCTGTAGAGCCAAAGGGAAGAAGAAGATTTTCAACTACAGTTATCTGCAGGATCATGAGAGGACGCGGTAGGAAAAAGTTGTGTTAATCTTCAATCTCCAGGGATTAAAGGAAATGTTTCCTTCAAGCTTCTCCGCCTTACTCCCGTGGTACCACTAAGACCATAGCACTATCTGTTATGATGGGGGATGAAAGAAGGACACCATAAAAACTGTTCCATAAAGTGGTTAATACGATTTAACAGATAAATATCTCACCCTTTACTTGGACTTCACAGATCTGCGAATCAGAATAAAGTTGTGTAACGGTTTATGTGTTTGTTGAATTATTTGGCCCCATTAAACAATATTGCAGGTTCTCATTCGTTACGCGTTCGCCACTAACTATGTGTACAGTTGTTGCTTTTCAAGGACACATTTGTTTGGAAATACTGCGAAAACAGACTGAGAATAAAACGTAATTGGTTTTATGTAAAATTTTATTTGTAATGACTTGTGTAATTGAGTTATGCATTATGTGCATATGAATCCTGGGACTTTAGCTATATATTTTAAATTGTATGGCTATCCACCTGAAATAGAATTTTAACTTCCCCAACCCGACCTGTTTCAATGTATATGCATTCAGCGTGTCATTTTAAAGAAAAACCAACATATCTTTTGGTTTAATTTAAACCCAGCTGTGGTCGTGCTAAACTCAGCTATCAGCTGATGCTGCTATAGCACTACACAGTCACACACACACACACACACACACACACACACGAGTACACATAAAAATTCACAGACATCACACACACACACAGAAAGACGTGGGCCTGATTACCAACTGTTGTTGTTGAAAGAGATTTAAATCTTGTCAGAGGATTACACACCCCCTTCTATTGGCTCGTGAATAAAAAATTCAATGAGGGAATTTCTGTCTTTGAAACTTCGATCGTCTTGCAGAAATCTTCCACTCCCGGGATAAAGACGCACATCCAAGTACTCTCTCTCTCTCTCTCTCTCTCTCTCTCTCTCTCTCTCTACCCCTCTCTCTCTCTCTCTCACACACACACACACATAAGAAGCCCATTCTTTAAAGCTAATGGGTTTGAGAATATTATTTTTTTTAATTATTTTTGGCAGGCCAATCTGTGGCTCGAATTCGTTCTAGAGAGATGTCTAGGAGATAGACCTACGCGGGGAATCTCCTGTGCTGCTGCCCTCTTTCAGGGTCGAACCTTATGCAGTTGCCCATGCTACCAACCCCCCATTGGCCGCCACTCGCCTGGCTTCTAGAACATCAATGAACAAACTGCGGAGGGGGACGGATGGTACCTGGTTCGATCTCCGGTTCCTGATATATCTCCCGTGGCGCTCCATGGCCATTGCACTATCGGCTATGATTAGGGGGATGAAATAGGGCACCATTAAAAAAAACCGACATTAGTGGTTTAGAGGATCTAAGATATTTCATCTCATCATTACAGGGACCGCACCCACATGTTTCATACGACACGTCACTCATTTTTAGGTTGAAGCCCATCACTCGCTTCTTTAGTCTAACTTCAACACCTCCATCCACAGCTCTTGGCCCGGCCAGCCACCCAAATTTACGATCGCCAACGTGGCCCGCGATTCAAGATGTTAGCCCACCCGTTGCTTTAGATCGTTTTTATTTTTACCGATTGTTGACCCAAATAAAAGAAATAAACAACTGTTTTTGTTGGTATTGTTTTTTTTTGTTTGTTTTTTTTTTAATTATTATTTTACATTTTTCAACAATTGTTGTTTTTTCCTCCCATGCTTTTCATAACATCTGAAAAATAACAGTTTCAAGATTAATGGGGATCTCCACTCATTTCTGAACCTAATCACTTTAACCGGGATTATATATACCAGTGTGTGTGTGTGTGGGTGTGTGTGTGCGTGTGTGTGTGTGTTTGTTTGTGTATTAGGACATCAGTGTCTTTTGTCAGAATCAAACTCAGTACTTATTCGTAAGTAAAAGCTGGATTTTATTTTCATCCGAATCGAATTCGAATCAATGTTCATTGCTAAATTAGTTTGATTCATTTTATTGAATCAGATCATTTCCTGTTACCGTTATGATAATAAATTTTTAAAAAATACAGAAAAATGTGGATTTGATGGTACGATGGAATGATGACATGATGGTATGGTGGTACGATGATGTGAAACAGATAGTTATTTCTATAGCTTTCCCTGCCCCCACCTAAATCTGCGAAATCATCTTTTTTTTTTTAAACTAAAACAGTTCGTTTTGACACGTATAATTATTTTGTAAATTAGTACATAACGGAAGGTGGAAAACCAAAAATTGAGCAATCGATAATCTACAGAATTTTATACTAACTTCTCAAAGTTAGTGATTTTATTATTATTATTACTTCCTGTCACCGTGTTAGAGGTGGGAGATGAAAATGATGGTTTATACGCATTGAGGGTGGGTGCGGTCGGGTGGGCAAGCGCTCAACTAATGACCTGAGGGTCCTTAAGCCGATCTTTGATGGGACCAATGGATATTTTAGGTCGTATTTATCCCCGTGGTGCCTCCATGGTCATTGCACTCTTCATGATGGAGATGAAAGAAGGCACCATAAAAACCGTCCCATATAGTGGCTTCTAGGATTTTTGCAGATTTTACTTCATCCCTTACAGGGACTTCACACAAATACAATCTATTTGTAACGTTGAAGTCCCACACATCAATACTAAATGGTAACCTTTAAACTTGTTATGTAACTTACGTTTTGTACTAGTACGGCTGGAATGTTGTGCTAAAACTGTAGTCATCAATTATATCACATAGAGACGTGTATTTTCTTTCTGTATTTAATACCATCGCTTGTATATATTACCTAATAAATAAATCATTGTCAGTCTATAGTTTATTTTTTTAAATTATTAATACACTTACCTCGCTTTCCAAGATGTTCCACGAAATTTGGCCGCTAAGCGAAAAGCCGTATATTGAATCAATTATTCTAGTACAAATCCATACAAATCTGGAACGAGATCGGTTCCAAGTTGTTCAAATATGTAACGTGGTATACGATTCAAAAATGTATTTCTTTTATTTCATTTAACCTAAAGTTGCATACATTTGTAAAGATAAAATAATAACTCCAACAATCAACAATAGTTCTAAAAGCAAAAAAACCATGTCAGTGTTAAGTGACAAATATGAATCTTCGTTTATTTCTTTTTTTTAAATGAAGACAATGACGAAATGGAAAACTCCAGTAGATCAATGACGTCATCATTTTCCGCTGGTAAGGGAGAAGTGTGGCTTTGCAAAAATTGTCCAACGTTGTTTATCTTGGCTTCTTGAATATTTCGTACTTCAATGAGTCATAACAGCTAATGGGCTGAGTTAATTTTCTCGAGAAATTGTGCGCTACGTCTGACTTCAGGATCGCTTTCAAGGATAGAGGTTCCCTATCAGCTTTGGGCAGAGTAAGTACATCACGTTCGTTCTAACCATCCGTACTATTCTTGCCTAATTTCAGGAATAAAATTAACTTCTGTATTCAGTGCCGAACTTAGGGGTTTTAGGGCCTCTTGGGAGGCCCTGCATTTTGACATTCTGAAGGGGAAAAAAAGATAATGTACTTTACATTTAATGTAAAAAAATATAGGGGGCCAGAAGCTATGGCCGGGAGTGGAATTTGGACCCCCTCCCCCACCCCTAGGTACGCTTCTGTCTGCAACAGTACTTGCACATTCTGGCCATATTTTTTTCCATCCATGGTTCATTGTTGTCAATTTTAATTCCATCATTGAGCTGTCAACAGTTTCCTTAATGTTATAGTTTCCAAATTCACCATCGGTTTCCTTATGCTGAGTTTACGGAAAGCTCGGTGTAGGGGGGGGGCCTAGAGGTGACCATTACGCCCTTTTCCATTGGTTGGACGGGGGGGGGGGGGGGGGGGGGGGGGGGGGGGAGATCGGATAATTAGAAGGATGCCCTGGTGCATCAAAATTTTTTTCACTTCTGAACAAAAGTTTTTTTTTTTTGGCCGTGGAAACATTTTAGGCAATGAAAACGTGCCATAATGATGAAGGCCGTTATAGCGTAATGCCGTATAACGAGCGG
>JAGDYQ010000022.1:6249995-6266278 GCA_021962125.1 Bulinus truncatus
TTTGTCTCTGGTCAAACAAGTGGACCATAAACAAAACCCGTACTTTGGAGACCCCCGTAGGTCTATATGTGGGACCGGCTGCGCCACGCTCCCGGGATAAAATCAATGTGATGACCCCCGAAAAACAAGTGTGCCAGGGCCCCCGGTTAAACCAGTAACCGGCGTGATGGATATTCCCGGGATCCCGCACAATGGGGCTCCTTTTAGTCCACAACTATCATCACAAGAATGAACTTACTGGACTCGTTCTTCTTTAGATTGTATTTGATAGCAAAACAGTGACTCAAAATAATGGAGCAGAGACACATTGAGATTGCAGCATTTATAATCTGCCAATTTGAAAGTCGGTAAATAGACGGAACTATGATATTAAAAATTGATCCTTGATTGATAAATAAATAAATTGTTTTGGTTTGAAAATAGTGAAAAACGATAAATAGTTATTAATGATTTTTTCATTGTTATTCTAGTTAAAAATGCGACAAAACTGAAACATTGTTTTGTTATCGCGACACAACTGAAACATTGTTTTGTTATCGCGACACAACTGAAACATTGTTTTGTTATCGCGACACAACTGAAACACGGTTTTAAGAATAACAATGAAAAAAATCGTGCCATTAATAATATTTATCGTTTTTCCTCTTTTAATTTGAAGACAGACAAACTTTTACATTTTAAATAAATGGGATGTAGAGTTGCCTTTACGTATCCATGGATTCACGATCTACTATTTATACATTTAAATTTGGCGCAGACCACTTCGTCTGCTGTCTACCAATGTGTCTCTCCATATTTTGAGAATCACTGTTTTACCTTATCAAGCCTAATCCTAAAAGAAGAACAGTTTGTCCGAGGGGCAAAAATAGGATTCATTCTTGTGATGATAGTTGTAGTTTTCGTAAGGGCCCCCATTGAGCGCGGGGTTCCCCAGAATATCCATCACACTGGTTTAACCGGGGGCCCCATCACACTGGTTTAACCGGGGGCCCCAACACACTGATTTAACCGGGGGCCCCATCACATTGTTTTTTTATCAGGGCACAGCAGATTAGTTGTCCCACCAGTCCCGACGCATAGACTTTCACAGGGGTCTCCAAAGTACGGGTTTTATTTATGGTTTACATCCCACTTGTTTGACCAGAGACCAAAATTATTTAAAATTGAATCTGAAATCATCATACAGAACTTCAACAAAGCCACAAGAAGCGATTTACTCCGTCAATCGAGTATGCCACACAACATTCCACCTCAAGTTACCTCTTCCTTTTCATATGTGATACAGGCCAGATGCGAGTGAGATACGAGTTGGATACGAGTGAGATACAAGTTGGATACGAGTGAGATACGAGTAAGAAACGAGTGAGATACGAGTTGGATACGAGTGAGATACAAGTTGGATACGAGTGAGATACGAGTAAGAAACGAGTGAGATACAAGTGATATACTAGTGAGATACAAGTGAGATATGAGTGAAGTACGAGTTGCATATACGAGTTGCATACGACTGAAATAAGAGTGAGATACGGGTGAGATACGAGTGAGATACGAGTTGCTTACACGAGTAAGATACGAATGACATACGAGTAGGATACGAGTGAGATACGGTCTGATACGATTAAGATATGAGTGAGATACAAGAGAGATATGAATGATATACGAGTGAGATACTAGTGAGATATGAGTTATATACGAGTGAGATATTAGTGAGATATGAGTGATATACGAGTGAGATACTAGTGATATACGAGTGAGATACTAGTGAGATATGAGTGATATACGAGTGAGATACTAGCGAGATATGAGTGAGATACAAGTAAGATACGAATGAAATACGAATGAGACACGAGTGAGACACGAGTGAGATTCAAGTGAGATACATGTTTTGCTACGCTCTATGCTCATGTTAGACTTTGGCAGAGGTGACCTCTGCAGGGCGCAGGGAGAATGGCGGATCATATACATCCACAGGTGCCTGCTACAATACACATTACCTCCTATCTCACCTCTACCCCCACCCTCATGGCACCGGACGCCCTAGTTGCCATAGCAACACGATACTGGTGGTGGTGCATGCAGAACTTGACACTAGCAAAGAGTGATCTCAGATTTTTATAACGGGTGTGTGTGTGTGGGGGGGGTGCTACAGTAGGATCATTATACACAACTATTCATCGCTGCAAGAAGGTTAATGGGCTGAGGCGCACCTAGGGTGAAGGTAGGGGGTCCCAATTCTAAAGTCCGCCCCCGGACTTGAGGAGAGCCCCAACACATGTTTTACATTAAATATTAAATACATTATCTCATGTCGTTATGTCGAATGTCAAAATGGAGCGGCCTAAAAAGAGGCCAAGACCCCCCACCCCCGGGCCCCCAAATCCCTAAGTTCGGCACTGTTAATGAGATCAGTGGCATTAGGAAAGGGGACTAGGGCGTAATATTTAGAGCCCGTTTGTGGCAATAACGGTAAGTTACAGCACTAGAAGGGAGTCTATCATTAACGACTTGGATCACTGCAATGTGAACGAATTCGAGGGACAAAATTTTCTACAACTGGAAAAAAACAAATCTCGCTCATTTATTCATTTAACCTACATGTCATGCATTTAGGTTGACCCAGATCTGCGTCTAACAACCGCCGCGTGTGGAAGATTCCAGAGATTCCGCTAAGAACTTCTCACTTGTAAAAAGAAAAAAATAAATAAATTCACCTGTTGATATCATCAAAACGATTTCGTCATGTACACTGACCTATGACGTCACACCCGTCACGCGCGCGCGCGAGAGACTAAAGAGAATCGAAGACCGTGCCAAACATCTAAACCTTCGAGTGTCAGGGTTTCACAATCTGAACGCAAAGCAAATACGATTTCCTTTTTAAGTGGCAACATCGTTTTATACTTTAGGAAATGACTTTTCAATCTATATCAGTTTATATTATAGAAATACTAGCTGTACCCTGCAAAACCTTTGCATAGAGTTATATCCCCTTAAACTTGATCGGTAGGCTAGGTTATTTTTGGTTTCGGGCAGATCCGATTTTTTCATGATTGTATTTTAAACTGGAATACTGTTGTATTAATTCTTTACTTTCGATTTAACGCAGAACCCAAATCGCTATTATTTATATAGATATTTTTATGTGCAATGTTTGTATGTGCATGTATCACAATCAATAGTTCAATGTGTATGTATTGCAATCAATTGTTACATATGTATGTATCACAATCAATAATTAAATATGTTATGTATGACAATCAATTAGTAGAAGCTGATTTACCACAATTGATTGTCGCATGTTTAATGTATCACAATCCATTATTTTAAGTTGATTTATCACATTCATTTGTTATACATTGATTTATCACAATCAACAATGTTTATGTATCGCATTCACTCAATCAATCAATCAATCATCGTGGAAATATGTATTGCCAATCACTCTTTAATACAATGAAATTTAACGATTCACGATTAAATTATATCCCTGTGATGCATTTCTTCATGGGTTTTCATATAGATGTATTAACATTTTATGCTATTAAGTTAAACTATTGCATTTAAATAATTTTTTTTCGGAGTAAAACGAAAATACTTTTAAAAAAAGGCGCAAACCAGAGGGAAGCTGGCATTTTATTTTAAAAGAAAATACTAACCAAATTGAAAGGGGGGGGGGAGGAAGGGTTGGCGAAACGCTTCGTTGTAAATAAATACTAGGAAAATATTTGTCTGTGCAGATTTTTGGTTCAGATTTCATGTATGCCAAATCTATATTTATTTGATGTGGAAAAAAGGAATATTTTTTTGGCTTATGAAGTATTCTACACATAAATAAGGCAATAATAATAATGTCATGAAAAATGTGCAATGTGTCGCATTTTGAGAGAAGGGGTGGGGGGGGGGGAGGGAGAGAAAGAGAGAAAGTCTGTGGTGATGGACTGAGGTGGACGGTCGGAAGGAACAAGGCAACATATTGGGAGGATAATGGATTTCTGACCGTAGGACAACGCTGCCATAAGTAATTGAATAAAGTCTCGCTCACGCATGCGCACACGCTATCCCCCCCACCCCCTTCTCCAAAAGTGTGTGGGGGGGGGCAGTGTAAGATAAGAGTGTTTAGTTTGGAAAAGTTTTTTTTTGTTTTGGACCTTATTTGAACTTGGCTTTATGAGAGGGGTAGTTCGAACAGAGGGAGGGGTAGTTCGAACAGAGGGAGGGGTAGTTCGAACAGAGGGAGGGAGGATGGGGGGTGTTGTAGAAATATTAAAAGTGTTAATGGCGGTGACAAAGAAAGTGAATGCCAAGGAGAATGGTAATTAAGGCGGGAAATCACGAAGATTGACTTCAGTTGTTATCGTGCAGATCTGTCTGTCTGTCTATCTATCTATCTATCTATCTATCTATCTATCTATCTATCTATCTATCTATCTATCTATCTATCTATCTATCTATCTATCTATCTATCTATCTATCTATCTATCTATCTATCTATCTATCTATCTATCTATCTATCTATCTATCTATCTATCTATCTATCTATCTATCTATCTATCTATCTATCTATCTCTCTCTCTCTCTCTCTATATATATATATATATAGATATAGATATATATAGATATAGATATAGATAGATACATACATACATATACTGCAATATTATTTGATGCTCTTTATGTTGATTTAGCATATGACCTTGAACTTCAAAGTGCAAATGCTTGAAAAAAAAAAACCAAAGCACAAAAGAAGAGAACTAAAACTCAAATAGCCAGTTACTTTCAGTTCACACCAATCCCCCCCCCGGCCCCCACCCTTTCTGCCACACCATCATTATTCCACTTGTCACTCAACTGAAGTATTACGGGCCAGGAGTCCGGCAGATAACTGTCCAATGTGGAAGCTACTAGGGTACAGACGTTTATTTGAACCGCCTGACAACAACCAACGGCCCCGGATGATAAATCTTAAAACCGATCAGAATATAAATAGATCACTTTTTTTTTTAACAGTTTGCGTCCCTCCCCCCCCCCCCATCCCAATTCTCCCACAAAAAAAATAGAAACTCAGTTTAATGTAGAAAATCAACAGAAGGATTAATTCCAAAAAAAAAAAAACAACAAAAAAATGCTTCCTGCACTTTGCTGATAGCTGGAACCAATCCGAGAGGTCCCTGTAATGGTGAGATGTTTATCTCTCAAGTCATGTAAACCACAATGGGGGGTCGTGCCACAGCCATGTAGGCAGCACGGGTACCCCGAAAAAAACGCCCGGTCTTCTCGCCGGGAGATCTAACCCGAAGACTCTCAGGTCGACAGTCGAGCGCTTAAAAGCCCGGCCATCAGCCACGCTCCTTCTCCCCCCCCCCTTCCCAGCGGAACCCAATAACCACAATAACACTTTTTGTGATTACCAATACTTGATGTAATGATTGTGTACGTGGTGTGTGTATGTGTGTGTTTGTGTGTGTGTGTGTGCGTGTGTGTGTGTGTGTGTGTGCGTGTGTGTGTATGTGTGTGTTTGTGTGTGTATGAGTGTGTGCGTGTGTGTATATGTGTGTGTTTGTGTGTGTGTACGTGTGTGTATGTGTGTGTGTTTGTGTGTGTGTATGTGTGTGTGTATGTGTGTGTGTTTCTCTTTGACAGACCTTCGTACGTATCCGCTTTAATTTATAAAACCATCCCAGAACGATTATCATTGGACCTTGTGACAGGAATTTTATTTTGACCACTGGTCAAGAGAGGAGCATTGAAGGCCACCATCCATCGCGGAGAAGGGCATGCGAATGTGAAGTAAAAGATACAGGGGCTTCTGGGTCCCCCCCCCCCGACTAAAAAAAGTCAGGTAAAAAAACCCGTGTTCGTTGGCGCGATAACGTTGAAAATCCAACAATCGTACCGGAGTTAGAAAAAGAGGAAGAACAATTTTGTAATCTTATGTATTATTGTAATTTTTTATTTTGGATCAATCAACGGAAATGTGATCCACATAAACATGTGTCGTAAATGACATGACATCTCATGTAATATCGGGTAAAGAAGATGTCTTGATTGTGCTGTTTTTTTTTCTTTTTCCTTTAATAATGTCGTCTGCCCTACAATATGTCAACCATCTTATCCTAAACAAACGATTTTCATTGTATGTCTCTTTACTTGATTGGGTAAAGGGGGGGGGGGGGGTTGAAAGTTTTTCCTTAAAATGATTATGACTGTTGAACTATAGACCTGCTCTTAATGTTTAATGTACTAAGGTATCCACAAACCAAAGCGAAACTTTCCGCTGCGCTATTTCTCACGTGAGATTTTTTTTTTCGAAAATGCTCTAAAAATGCTCTATTGTCCCCGTTTTGTCTGTCTGTCTGTCTGTCTGTCTGTCTGTCATCACCCTAGATCTCATCAACCATAAGTCCTAGACCCATGATGTATATATCATTTTGTAGGTCTTGGCCTGCCAAGAAATGACTTTTTTTCATTTCGCGATCTGACCTCTGAGGGCCGTAAAAGGGGCCTTATAAAGTACCGTTTTTTACTATATAAGCTATATTAATAATGGAGCGCCCTAAATCTCAGCAACCACAAGTCCTAGACCCATGATGTTTATATCATTTTGTAGGTCTTGGCCTGTCATGTGTACATCAAAAGTTAATTTTGCGATAGGACCTCTGAGGGGCTTATATATTATATATATGGCCCCATTCTACACCTTGTACGTTCAATAAACCATTCATTTGGTGCGAAATACTGCAGCACGTAGTTTTACCAAGATTTGTTAAGAAACTCATCAAATGAAATAGTAAGCTTGTGTTCTGAGTTTAATTGAAAGTATCAGAGCTATGCAACAATTGACGGAGTTTTCGGACGATTAAATGACTACAATTTCGAATGTTTTCAATAATGAGTCCTATTTCAGTAACCACAAACCACTTGTAGTTAGATTTAAGAGAAAATAATTTTTTTTTCAAATATAAAGAAACGTCTTTATAATATTTTTTTTTACAGATATATGCATTACACAATTGAATGTATAAACATTTCCAAAATTTACAAATATTTACTGAAAGCTAACAAACGTACTGATACATAACATGAAAATGCGCTAACACGTCCTGTGTCCAGAATGGAACAGGCTTAATTGCTTGTTTTATTTGAATTTATTTTTCTGGCACCACAAGAACTCAAATAAAACTATTTCAAATGTAATCATTTGCATATGTTTACATTTTAAATTTTACTTCGCTAATGGGAAGAAATAGACTAATGGGAAGAAATACACTGATGGGAAGATAGAAACTGATGGGAAGAAATAAACTGATGGGAAGAAATAAACTGATGGGAAAAAATGAAATAAACTGATGGGAAGAAATAAACTGATGGGAAGAAACACACTGATGGGAAGGAACACACTGATGGAAAGAAATAGACTGATGGGAAGAAATAAACTGATGGGAAGAAATAAATTGACGGGAAGAAATAAACTGATGGGAAGAAATAGACTGATAGGAAGAAATAAATTGATGGGAAAAAATAAACCGATGGGAAGAAAAAACTGATTGGAAGAAATAGACTGATGGGAAGAAAGAAACTAATGGGAAGATACATTTCCATCTCAATGCATGTCAGTTGTATATTTATTTTTATTTATCTATCAATATATATAACCATCTATCCATCCCTTTATCCACCCATCCACCCAAACATCCATCCATTCATCTATCTATCCATCTGTCTGTCTATCTACTCAATAAGTCTGTCTATATATCCGTCTGTCTGTCTATCTATTCATCTGTCTGTCAATCTATCTATCCATCTGTCTGTCTATCTATCCATCTGTCTGTCAATCTATCTATCCATCTGTCTGTCAATCTATCTATCCATCTGTCTGTCTATCTATACATCTGTATGTCTATCTTTTTATAAATAACCATGTTCCGCCTCTTAACAAATGTCAATTTTCATTACCAAACAAATGTATTTAAAAACGATAATTGCCTTTTTTTAAAATTAAGTAAGATATTTTTTTAGCCCGGATGAACGTGGACATGATAGTCGAGTATCTTTATTATAGATAGTTGAGTATTCTCATTATAGATAGCTTAGTATATTCACTAAAGATATTTAGTAATGTCAGATTATTTTACCATATTTTTACATGGGGCACGGCCAGTTTAGGTACAGCTCGGACAACGGACATAACAGATCAGCTATTTTATTTTTCTACCCCCCCCCTCCATGAATTAACAATATGCACATACGTTATACGATCAATAAAAAATTCGTCCTACGTCGGTTTAGCAGTTCAAGGCTGAGACATTGTGTGTGTATGTGTGTGTGTGTGTGGTCAGTTATGTCAGACGCTTACGTCATGCCTTCATTGTCTAGCAGCTCTGATTCGTCCTATAAGACAGACAACCAGGGGGGTCAGTGACAAAAATAAAACTAAGATCAACCACAGGATACTTTCTCGTTTGACTTGACCGCCCCCTGAGATTCTCAAAGTAAATTTGTGAAATTGAAAAAAAAAAAAAGCAAAAATAGCAAAAAACAAAAAAAAAAAAAACGCCCTAATTACTTCACAGCAGCGCCCTCCCCCCCCCCCCACACCCCCGCCACAGTATACATTTATTCCAGACCTGTTTCCATGGACTCCAATTATAACTCGGCGTAGGAGGCTTCGGGTTTCCATGTCTACTTGTCTGTCTACTTAGTCATGTACGTTTTCTATCTTTGTGGCCTTCCTCTTCTCTCTCTCTCTCTCTCTCTCTCTCTCTCTCTCTCTCTCTCTCTCTTCTCTTCCCCTCCCTCCCTCCCTCCACCCATCTCATTTTCTAATGTTAAAAAAAATCAAAATCCATTCAATCGAGCTGCGGTTATGAACCCCGCCCCCCCCCCCGTCAGCTTCCTTACTTTTGGACAACAGTTTCGGCCTCGCGACCCAAACTGCAAAGACAAAGTCCGATAAAAGACACAGAGAATAGCAGCAGCGACATTAGTTGTACATATTATAGACTTTCACACTTGGAATTAGCGAACGTTTAGTTGTGTAATGCATTGAGATATATATATAGAGGGGGTGTAATGATTAATTATTTAGAACCTCGATCATTTTTTTTTTGTAAAAAACAACAACAACAACAACAACATCAACATTAGTTGTGACCTAACTTAGAGAACCACTGTAGGAGAGTCCCCCCCATTAAGCTGTATCGTATATCATGGTGGGTTATCGCACGACGGATTATCATTACTAAAGAATATTAGCTTGGGTTCACATCTAAATATGTAGGTATTTATTTACTTAATAGTGGGAAAAGCCTGCTGAAGCTGGCTGAACGAAATCCGACAGAAGGGGGATATAACAAAGAAATATATGAAATACATGTACTGCAATAGAAAAGAATAAATGGCCTTTATTTACATGAACAGAATATACGATATGAACAGAAATAACAAAGAAATGTATGAAATACTGCAATAAAAAAATAACATTTGGCTTTTATTACCATGAACACAATACATATCATAGGTTTCTTTGTACACCACATTTTTAGTGTACGGACCATTAGCATGAGGGAGACACACGGTTACAACGCACATTTTTAGTGTACGGACCATTAGCCTGAGGGAGACACACGCATACGAAGGGCGATTATGTGTTAGATTTCTAATTTATCAACTAATGTAAGGAAATATTTAGTTCAGTATATTCTAATCATCCGCACTTTTTAATTTTAGTAATGATAATTTATTAAAGATATGTGTATGATATAATGAGTATCTATATATACATTATATTCGATACTTTTTAGTTTTGAAAGATTTGAACATAATCGATTCTGCTAGCCTATAAAGTGCTGATTTAAAAAGTTTCACAAATTTGCGCATGTATTGATGCTTTGATCTGTGTTTACCTTCATGTAACGGTGTGTAACGGCAAATTTTTCCCAGTTCTATGAAATGCTTAAAAAAATTGTAATTCGACAAAAATGTTAATTCACGAATTCGGATTAATTAAATTCGTGTATTGTCATGTGTGTATGTGTGTATGTGTTTGTGTGTGTGTGTGTGTGTGTGTGCGCGCGAACTTTGAGCCTTCTCACTAAATTAGAACAGGTCTAAAAGTGAGTTAGGAAATTTCATGACGCACCCACAAACCCACAGAAAATGAAAATAATTAAAAGCTTAACCTCAAGTTACACATTGAAGTACTAAAGCCCACTGGGCTGTGTCTGTGACCAGATGTGTTTTTTTTTTGAAGTTTAAAATCTTGCAGTCCACAAGGGAAATAATGCATACCAAATAACTCTGTAACTATATCGGGAGACAATTTTATTATAAATAATATAATTCTAAATTTAAAAAATCAAACCTGTAGTATGATATTTATATTATTTTTATGAAAGTAAGTGAACGTTTAAAAGTAAGTCATAAATAAATATGTATGTACTAGCTCTATGCACTAGCTGTATGCACTAGCAGCTCACTAGCTGTATGTACTAGCTGTATGTATTAACAGTATGTATTAGCTGTATGCATTAGCTGTATGTACTAGCTGTACCCTGCAAAACGTACAGACCATAGTTTACATCTGAGGTCACCATGAATAGGTCAATATTCGTGTTTATTTATTTTATGTTATGAAAGAAATCGGGAGACTTGTAAGTTATTTTTTAATTCCTTTCGATAAACTAAAGAATAATTTATTTTTTAAATGTTTAAAAAAAAAGAATATTGAATGGGATTCAAACCCTGACACCCAGTTTCTCATTCCTACTCTTCAACCATTCGGCCTTTAAAGCGCATACTCACAATGTTTTTTTTTTTAATTATTATGTTAAACATATCAAGAATATTTTGAACTTACACTAAGTCTAAGTGTAACACTTGGTAACATTGTCTTACTCTGTAGTTTAAACATAAATTAAACCAGTATCGAATTTTAAAATAATATGATAACTAAATACTTTATTTAAACAAGCAATGTAAGTCTTTTCCGTTTCGGACAAAGGACATTTTAGAGCATTTTCGTGTACGGTCACGCCGGACGAAATCCGTATTTTTTTTCCGGGTTACAGCCATAGATAATATTATTTATTTTGATAAATCGAGAGGGAAGTAATCATGTTGAATAACTGTTACAAAAATAAATAATGATTACGCCCCTTTGATTAGCTTTTATTATTTATATTTAAAATATAAGCAAAACGGTACATAAAAAAACTCTTATATTTTGGTCCTGAGAGGTCAAATCGCGAAATGGACTTTTGATGTACACTTGGCAGGCCAAGACCTACAAAATGATATATACATCATGGGTCTAGGACTTATGGTTGCTTAGATATAGGGCGCTCCATTGTTAATATAGCTTATATAGTAAAAAACGGCACTTTATAAGCCCCCTTTTACGGCCCTCAGAAATCAGATCGCGAAATGGACTTTTGCTGCACACATGGCAGGCCAAGACCTACGCAATGATATATACATCATGGGTCTAGGACTTATGGTTGTTGAGATCTAGGGTGATGACAGACAGACAGACAGACAGACAAAACGGGGGCAATGCTCGAAAATGCTCTAAAAATCGCCAATTTGTGCAAAAATATTTAAAACCGCAGTAATTATTTAAAATTGTTGATTTAAAAAAAAATTAACCAATCAAGACGCAGGCAAGAAGGCATTAATATTTAAACAGGAAACAGTATTCTTACTTCGATCTACATTAGATATGAAATTTAAAATATTGATATAGATGTCAAAGTTTGTCTATTCGACATTTTTTTTACTTTCAATTCAGTTTCCATGACATGACTAGATATTAATGTTATGGGATTTAAACCAAATGTCAAACATAACTGGGATGATATCATTACAGGTATCTAAATATATTTCACTTCAGATGTGCAATTATAATTTCAGTCTCATATGTTTGTGTGTATGTGAGTGAGTGTATGTGTGTGTGTGTGTGGGTGTATGTGGGTTTGTGTCTGTGGGTGTGTGTATGTGGGTGTGTGTATGTGGGTGTGTGTATGTGGGTCGGTGTATGTGGGTGTGTGTATGTGAGTGTGTGTATGTGGGTGTGTGTATGTGGGTGTGTGTATGTGGTTGGGTGTATGTGGGTGTGTGTATGTGGGTGTGTGTATGTGGGTGTTTGTATGTGGGTGTGTGTATGTGGGTGTGTGTATGTGAGTGTGTGTATGTGGGTGTGTGTATGTGGATGTGTGTATGTGGGTGTGTGTATGTGAGTTTGTGTATGTGGGTGTGTGTATGTGGGTGTGTGTATGTGGGCGTGTGTATGTGGGCGTGTGTATGTGGGTGTGTGTATGTGGGTGTGTGTATGTGAGCGTGTGTATGTGGGTGTGTGTATGTGAGTGTGTGTATGTGGGTGTGTGTATGTGGGTGTGTGTATGTGAGTGTGTGTATGTGAATGTGTGTATGTGGGTGTGTGTATGTGGGTGGGTGTATGTGAGTGTGTGTATGTGGGTGTGAGTATGTGGGCAATGGCGCAACCAGCAAAAAATGCTGGGTGGGGGGGGGGGCTCACATATAGAAAAAAGACAGTTTGACAGTCTTTTTAGTAACTTTATATAGTAAAATATGTATTGATGATTTGGTCCCCCCTCCTCTGATTTCGCCACTGTATGTGGGTGGGTGTATTTGGGTGCGTGTCCTCACTCTGAAACTTTTTTTTATTAGGATGCCGGGAATGTCGAAGTAGTATGTAATCATTAGGTGCGTTACTGGGTGAAAAGGAATAGCTAGCCAATCGAGATGCAGGTGCTGAGGGTGAAGTCACAATGAGCGGTGAAGGACTAAGAGCCCGAATGGCCACGTGTCCGAATCCCGTATTGTTCGGTCATTCGATATGCGGTAGTCCCAGCCAGTCTGTGGTGGTCAGGTTTCAGTGAGGTCAATTTTGACCCAAAATAAAAGCAATGAGTAGACCATGACCTTGAATCAAAGAAACCGGAAATAATAACAGACCTATCAAAAGATGCGGAGAATGCATTTCAAATAGCCACAATGGAATCTTTACCAAAAAAAGGGACATACTAAAAGACTCGAATTGTCAAGAGGAACTCGACCTCGTTCTTCTTAGTTTACGCTTTAGAAAGTCTGGGATTTAATTCTGTTAATGGCTTTTGTCATAGACATTCAGCGACGATGACATATTTTTTTGATTCTGGCTTTCAGTTATTATTATTATTGGTTATTTACGGAGTTAGTTAGGGAGGGGGGAGGGGACAGGCAACACCCAGTGGCGTACCTGGGGGGGGGGGTGGTGGTGGGTGCGGTCCGCACCGGGCGGCACTTTTTATTACTTTTTTGGGGGGGGGGGACGGCAAAAATGTATAGATTAAATTGAAATACCTAAATGAGAGGGCGGCAAAATCGTCTTCCGCCCTGGGCGGCCGATACCCACGCTACGCCGCTGCCCACACCCCAACATACACACAGAGAGACGTTATGAAGGGGGTAGGCTTAACTGTCAAAGGGGGGGTCCCTTAAAGTATTAACTGCTATTAAATTTAACGCTAAGAATGTCGCGTCAGAAATTCTTACTTAGAGCCCTCCACCCTCCCCCCCTCATTTCTGGAACTCTCTGCCTACTGACCCTTTCCTAAGAACGGCTCTGCATACACACATACACATGCACCCACAAACAAATATTGATACACACACACAAATAGAAAAACACTCATACAAACATACACACACGCGCGCAAAAATATTGATACACACACACAAATAGAAAAACACTCATACAAACATACACACACGCGCGCAAAAATAAACAAACACATATACAACATATGACATTGTGTCCCTCGCGAACGTAGGGGGAAGGGGTGGAGCTACTACAAATGTACAGGCCGGGACAATATTGACAACAACAAAAACATAATGATATGTGGGTTTGACAATGTTGCCGTTTATTACATAGTTTTGTCATTGGATCATCGACTGAGACGAAGGTAAACAACAACAACAACAGCAGCAGCGGCAACAACATAAACATTCAGCGCACTGACGAGTGGAGGAATCACTAGCCATGAACTTCCATCTTTGAACTCGGAAGTAAACCATGTTTTGGTGGCCCCCTTTATTCTGGTTGCAGCGAGACCCTAAATTGACGTCACAGCTTAGACTCAATCTTTCACCCCATTTAAAAACAAACACACTACATCAGTCTGTACTGTTTTTGTCTTACTCAAACCTAAAGGGAGGTAAACACAAGCCTACTTTCAAACACAAACTAAAACGTAATTTACCCTCTAGGGGGATGTTCTGATCCCTGAAGTGCCAAGACAGTCCTGACCGTAGTTGATATTAGTATCTATTTAACAAAAACTATTAATTCTTCTTGTGTCACACCCAGTGGCTTAATTAGGCGGGGGGGGACAGCTCTCCCCGGTAAGCACAGTTGGGGAGGGCTGTTCATCATTTAAAAGAAAGAAACAACTTAAACACGGGGGAAAGGAACGGTGTATGTATAGTCCTTTCCCCGAGACTCCGCTGTCGACAGTTCCTCCACACCTTTCACGCCTGACACATCTCAGTGATCGCTAATGACGTCATCAACCTAACTTAATCTTTGCAACTTAATTTAAAAAAAAGAAAAAAAAAATCTTTAAACCAAATTTTTTTTTAAAAGCTATGTTTTATTATATATTTCCTTTTTTTTTTTCCTGTTCGATAATTTCGTACGAGCCATCTTTATGTAAAGTTGTCAGCTATCTCATGATTTATTCTCTACTGTTGACTTGCGTTATTCCCATTCCACCTTTTCACCTTTTATGTTTTCTTTTGTCTTACATCTCACTCACTAGTGACAGTTCCCTTTAAAGCCAGCCATTTTATTTCACTTCATTTATTCCCCCCTCCCCCTTCTCTCTCTCCCAAGCCAGATGATTAATAAAGCGGATACATCGGCGCCCTGTCTACCCCCTCCCTCACCTGACACTCTAATAACGCCAAAGGGTCGACACAGGTAAATAAATAATAGGCGAGATGTTGTGTGTGTGTGTGTGTGTGCGCGCGCGCGTGCAGACAGGTTAAGAAAATGACAGGAAATGTGACTGTTATAATGACAAATTAAAAAAAAACTTACCTACGGTAGAGTAATACATTTTTTATGAAACTAACGTTACACCCTAGCTTCAGCGACCGTAAGGGAGATATCTTCATTGAAGTGTTGGGTAAAAAGTATTTGTGTTGGATAACATATTGTATGTGTTGGATAACATATTATACTAGCTGTACCCTGCAAAACATTTGCATAGAGTTATATCCCCTCAGGCTTGATCGGCAGGCGAGGTTATTTTTTGGTTTCGGGCAGATCCGATTTTTTTTTCATGATTGTATTTTAAACTGGAATACTGTTGTATTAATTCTTTACTTTCGATTTAACGCAGCGCCCAAATCGCTATTATTATATGTGTTGGGTAACGTATTATATGTGTTATATCATACTTTAATCTTACATCTCTGGGAACATCTCAAGTAACAACAACTCCAATGAGGAAAGAAACAACAATAATGACAGAAACACCAATATGGACAGAAACACCAATAAGGACAGAAACACCAATCAGGACAGAAACACCAATAAGGACAGAAACACCAATAAGGACAGAAACACCAATAAGGAAACACCAATAAAGACAGAAACACCAATAAGGACAGAAACACCAATTAGGAAAGAAACACCATTAAGGACAGAAACACCAATTAGGAAAGAAACACCAATAAGGACAGAAACACCAATTAGGACAGAAACACCAATAAGAACAGAAACACCAATAAGGACAGAAACACCAATAAGGACAGAAACACCAATAAGGACATAAACACCAATAAGGACATAAACACCAATAAGGACAGAAACACCAATAAGGACAGAAACAACAATAAGGACAGAAACACCAATATGGACAGAAACACCAATAAGGACAGAAACACCAATCAGGACAGATACACCAATAAGAACAGAAACACCAATAAAACAGAAACACCAATAAAGACAGAAACACCAATAAAGACAAAAACACCAACAAGGACAGAAACACCAATACAGATAGAAACACCAATAAAGACAGAAACACCAATAAGGACAGAAACACCAATAAGGACAGAAACACCAATAACGAAACACCAATAAAGACAGAAACACCAATAAGGACAGAATCACCAATCAGGACAGATACACCAATAAGAACAGAAACACCAATAAAGACAGAAACACCAAAAAAGACAGAAACACCAATAAGGACAGAAACACCAATCAGGACAGA
>JAGDYQ010000022.1:6266778-6283687 GCA_021962125.1 Bulinus truncatus
ATATATATATATATACTTTTATAATTCATAAACAAATTAGTTGTCGTGGCTTTCTTTTGCTTCATTACGTGACGTCCCATCATCCACCCACACAGATGTGACGTAACTTCCTTGCCGTCCAAACAAAGGCGTCAAGGCGGAAAGTGACGTCACACGACTCATTTTTGTCTGATTGTATTCGGACGAACAAAGTCACTCTATATATATATAGATACATATATTGTATGTGCATGTTTTATGCAAAAAAAAAAAAAAAGAAGTACACACAGAATGTGTTTTGCCCGGGCATTGTACATCACGAGTTTGTTTCATTTTGTGATTTTGGGGCCTATGTGGGGGGACGCGATCCATGTTTGCTGGGAGAAGCTCGTTTGTTAATATTATTTCGGTGATCTCATTTTTTTTATCATCTCGCACGGAGCCGGTGGCGAGTTTGACCTTTTTTTTTTTGTCGTCCCCCCCCCCTGCTGTTTCACATTGACGCATGCACACACATCCAGTGCACTTACTCCGCAAACAAACCAGTAGCGCCTGTTGCTCATCTTCAGATTGCTATCACTCCGACCAATGTTTGCAGAATGGCATCGCTGGTTGCTCACGAGGCGACTGTTATGAAATTAGCAAACTAGAAGGGGGGGGGGGTGAGGGGGGTGAGGAACTAAGCAAAATGCACATTTTTTTTTGTTGTTTGCTTTTCTTTGTTTCATTACCAAATGTCATCACTAAACTTTACAGTCGTTAGCATACATCTGGGAAATACTTATTGACTGTTGTACATTTTCATCAGGGAACCACTTATTGACTGTTGTACACTTTCATCAGGGAACCACTTATTGAATGTTGTACACTTTCATCAGGGAACCACTTATTGAATGTTGTACACTTTCATCAGGGAACCACTTATTGAATGTTGTACACTTTCATCAGGGAACCACTTATTGACTGTTGTACACTTTCATCAGGGAACCACTTATTGACGGGGGGGGGGGGGGGGGGGGGGGGGGGGGGGGGGGGGGGGGGGGGGGGGGGGGGGGGGGGGGGGGGGGGGGGGGTGTTGTACACTTTCATCAGGGGGGGGGGGGGGGGGGGGGGGGGGGGGGGGGGGGGGGGGGGGGGGGGGGGGGGGGGGGGGGGGGGGGGGGGGGGGGGGGGGGGGGGGGGGGGGGGGGGGGGGGGGGGGGGGGGGAACCACTTATTGAATGTTGTACACTTTCATCAGGGAACCACTTATTGACTGTTGTACACTTTCATCAGGGAACCACTTATTGAATGTTGTACACTTTCATCAGGGAACCACTTATTGAATGTTTTACACTTTCATCAGGGAACCACTTATTGAATGTTGGACGTGTGCCAGATTGTGGTGGATTGTGATTGAATGGTTTGTCTACAATCACAAAATGCACAATCCGGAAACTTGAGTTCGATTGTGGTCGATTTACCTGAAACTATTTCTTTGGATCTATAATGAAATAATATATAGGTCACATATAGAAAGTGACTTAAGTTCAGAGCGGGACTCGAACGAAAACAAGCAAGAATGTTGATGAACGCACTAACTAACCGATATGCACGGCATAAAAATCAGTTCTGTCATTATGTCGCCCTCCACACAGTGTCATAATAGTGTCGCCCATTCATCGGTTAAAAATCATAATCCTCTTTCGTCACTATATTTCATCGGTTTATTACCTACTTAGCGAAGACATTCTAAACCGATTTCAAAATGTGGACAATTTAACATTGACACTCGCTAAATTACACTCAATTATAAAATGTATGGTTTTGTTGTTTTTAAACGGTTTCAACTCATGTAATGTTTCCCGTTGTTTTTATTTTTTTCATTGTTTTTTTTTTTTTCGCATTGACCTTTGGCCTACTTATTAAAACTAGTCAGGCGTAGCCATTGTCGTCGTTATATGAGGGTGCTTGGCTTAGGCCCCCCTAGGCTTTGTGGCCCTACCCCCCCCCTCCATTATGGGTGGGTGGGGGGGGGTAATTTTTATAGTGGTTCCTTCTGAAACATTTATCAGAAAGACCCTCCACCTTCATTACAGACTACATAGCTTGGATTTACACCAGATTGTTTTTAACAGCCATAGTTAACTAAAGGTTTGTTTTTAAGCAGCCATAGTTAACTAAAGGTTTGTTTTTAAGCAGCCATAGTTAGCTGAAAGTGTGTTTTAAAACAGCCATAGTTAGCTAAATAAATGTTTTAAAACAGCCATAGTTAGCTAAATAAATGTTTTAAAACAGCCATAGTTAGCTAAATAAATGTTTTAAAACAGCCATAGTTAGCTAAATAAATGTTTTAAAACAGCCATAGTTAGCTAAATAAATGTTTTAAACAGCCATAGTTAGCTAAATAAATGTTTTAAAACAGCCATAGTTAGCTAAATAAATGTTTTAAAACAGCCATAGTTAGCTAAATAAATGTTTTAAAACAGCCATAGTTAGCTAAATAAATGTTTTAAAACTGCCATAGTTAGCTAAATAAATGTTTTAAAACAGCCATAGTTAGCTAAATAAATGTTTTAAAACAGCCATAGTTAGCTAAATAAATGTTTTAAAACAGCCATAGTTAGCTAAATAAATGTTTTAAAACAGCCATAGTTAGCTAAATAAATGTTTTAAAACAGCCATAGTTAGCTAAATAAATGTTTTAAACAGCCATAGTTAGCTAAATAAATGTTTTAAAACAGCCATAGTTAGCTAAATAAATGTTTTAAACAGCCATAGTTAGCTAAATAAATGTTTTAAACAGCCATAGTTAGCGAACAGTTTGTTTTTTTAATGTGTACATTTATGAACATCGAACAATAACTTCAGATGTTACTGTTCTGTGTTATTTTGTGGTTATTGTTTCATTGTTTGTTTGTTTTGGCTTTTTTTTATATTCTGACAAAAGTCTTTTAAGTTCAGATCTTCATCTCGCTTCTCATCCCCAACCGATTTTAATTACTTCTTTTATTTATGAATTAGATGGGGGTGGGGGTAGGGGCGGAATGACATAAAGGGCAGCAGACAATGTCTACAAGAAAGAAAACTGTAACTCTGTTTATAGCAATGGGTTGGGGAGGGGGGGGGGTAAATGAGATTCACACAACGCATTCAGTAAAGAAGGGAAATAATGAAGAACCAAACAACAATAACGAGAGAGTTGTTGTTCTTGACTAGCATGTTAGTCAACTACAATACGACAAAGAGCGTTGAGTGCCAGACTTGATGTAACCTGAGACCCTGGTTCTAGCGTTCAATCTTTGACGAGAAAACAAAAAAATGAAATGGGAGACAGTTGAACTTGGAGGCATCGTACCTAATTGAAGACATCATCGTTCTTAATCCAGCACTAACCTATGTAAAACATGATTGTTCTTAATCCAGCACTAGCCTATGTAAAACATGATTGTTCTTAATCCAGCACTAGCCTATGTAAAACATGATTGTTCTTAATCCAGCACTAACCTATGTAAAACATGATTGTTCTTAATCCAGCACTAACCTATGTAAACATGATTGTTCCTAATCCAGCACTAAACATGATTGTTCTTAATCCAGCACTAACCTATGTAAAACATGATTGTTCGTAATCCAGCACTAACCTATGTAAAACATGATTGTTCTTAATCCAGCACTAACCTATGTAAAACATGATTGTTCCTAATCCAGCTCTAACCTATGTAATCTGATTTCATCGTTGTAACGATGTCTGTTACAATGAACTCAACCTTGGACTTTCTCAGCTTGTTTTTTTATCTTATTTAAAGTAAAGACAAAACCGTCTAGAAATAGCCACTCAGTCATATCATGTGACTTATTTTAAAGAAAGTGTATTTGTGGTCATATCCAATGAATAAAGTGTATTTGTGGTCATATCCAATGAATAAGGTGTATTTGTGGTCATATCCAATTAATAAAGTGTATTTGTGGTCATATCCAATGAATAAAGTGTATTTGTGGTCATATCCAATGAATAAAGTGTATTTGTGGTCATATCCAATGAATAAAGTGTATTTGTGGTCATATCCAATGAATAAAGTGTATTTGTGGTCATATCCAATGAATAAAGTGTATTTGTGGTCATATCCTATGAATAAAGTGTATTTGTGGTAATACAGAATGAATAAAGTGTACTTGTGCTCATATCCACTGAATAAAGTGTATTTGTGGTCATATCCACTGAATAAAGTGTATTTGTGGTCATATCCAATGAATAAAGTGTATTTGTGGTCATGTCCAATAATAAATTGTTTTTGTGGTCATACCCTACGAATAAAGTGTATTTGTGGTCATACCCTACGAATAAAGTGTTTTTGTGGTCATACCCTACGAATAAAGTGTATTTGTGGTCATACCCTATGAATAAAGTGTATTTGTGGTCATATCCAATGAATAAAGTGTATTTGTGGTCATATCCAATGAATAAAGTGTATCAGTGGTCATATCCAATGAATAAAGTGTCGTCTTAATCAAATAATAAAAAGTAACAACAATAAATTGAAATAAAAAGTTGTTTTAACTGGACGACTGATTCCATTCACCTCAACTCTACCACATCGGACTATAATTGTAGCATTATGGAATGTAATTGTAGCACTATGGAATGTGATTGTAGCACTATGGAATGTGATTGCTTTTAGCTAATATGGCGAGTGGAATCATAATAAACTAGACTCACACATCAGCGTGAAATAGCTTCTGTTCAGAAATAAATAATTGCATTTTTCTGCATCTGTATTGGTGTAGATTTAAACACTAAGTGGAATGGAAAATAGTGGTGGGTGATGGGGTTTGGGGGGGGGGGGAGAGGGAGGGGAGGGGAGATTTATAAAGATCCCAAATGTTTTAGTGTCTGTTATTTTATTGAATAGATGAAACTAGAAGTGAAAAGATGAGGTTTTTTATTATTCCTTCTTATAAGTGTGGAAAAAATCTTTCGGAAATCATTCAGAGAAGTGAAATTGTATAATGTTGTGAGCATTTGGTGATTGATGCATTTATAATTGGAGATATTTTAAAAGCCTGTGTGTGAGTATGTGTGTGAGTATATGTGGATGTATGGGACTCTATGTGTGTGTGTGTCTGTGTGACTGTGTGCATTTGTGTTTAGTTGTTTTCGTTTGTATATGCGGCATGTTTTAGCGTTTGTGTGCGAAAGTGTTGATGCGTTTGTTTTGTATATTTGTGACAGCGTGTTTGTGCGTGTGTTAGTTTGTGCGTGTCGTGTATGTGCGTTTGTTTGTTTGTGTGTTTGTGTTTTGGTTTGTTAGTTCTTGTATTTGTGTTGTTGTTTTTTTTCCGTTTTCAAATGTCATAGACCCGCACGAATACAATGCACAGTCTGGTGACATTTGTACATTCAATGGATGACAATATTTAATTTCTCACTGCTCACAGCTCATTACTTTTAGTGCCTTTATACTTTTTTATTTACTTTCTGTCCGGTCAAGCCGTTCTAAAGTAGGCACCACAGGGGTTGAAGTGAATGTTCTATTGGTATAATTATTTATTGTACTGTCGTGACTGTGTTTATGTATATATATATATATATATATATATATATATATATATATATATATATATATATATATATATATAATATATAGTAGAATTACGTAATGTCTAGACATGGCATCGCATGAAAGTCGTGATCAGAGAATATGACCCGACCAATAGTCAACGCTTAAAGGGCCCCGGTATATCACGACGACCCTTGTGTATCACACAGTCGCTGAGCTACTTAGATCTTCGGGGGCCCAGGCAGAGTTTTACTGGGAAGTTTAGGGGAAGGGGGACACATACGTGAAAGAAACTGTCGAGGCTCCGTTTAGTATTAAATGCAACAGGAAAAAACACTTCCAAGCGCCCATTTCGATTGAGGGACAAAGGCGGTCACCTAAATTGCGTAACGCTAATAACGGCTCCGTTTACACCAAAGTACGGTACGCCTCTATCTAAGGGAGTACGCAAAGAATTAGTCCGGGGGGGGGGGGTTACGCGCAGTGCCGGGCACAGAAGATCCTGGCAAACTGCTACGGTTAAAGCGAAAACATATAAAACTAGGGACAACCATGAAACGAGGGACAACCATGAAATTAGGGACAACCATGAAATTAGGGAAAACATGAAATTATGGACAACCATGAAATTAGGGACAACCATGAAATTAGGGACAACCATGAAATTAGGGACAACCATGAAATTAGGGACAACCATGAAATTAGGGACAACCATGAAATTAGGGACAACCATGAATGACCGTAAGAATGTAGGCTGTTATATTTTTGTATAAGGGTTACTCACTATCATGAAAGTCATAAAGGGGTACACACGTGTCTAAGTTTTAGAAACACTGGTCTACACCAATACAGAGATGCAGGCCCATTTATAGACTGGACATTTTAACGCGCAATCGAAAACACAATCTAGTAGACAACGGACACAATCTTGTAGACAACGGACACAATCTTGTAGACAACGGACACAATCTTGTAGACGACGGACACAATCAGAGTTACTATCACGACGCAACTTCACTTCAAAGTAACCTAACCAGTTTTACCAACACAAAATATAAACATAATAACCCCACCACGATTGTACGTACACACAGTGGCAAGTGACGACCAGGACCTGGGCACGCTCCTGACAAAGTCTCAAACTTGACCACTCACTGACGCAAAGACTCACGCAATCGATATGTTACCTAAAATAAAAATTTAAAAAGAAAAATGTCTCCATTTGTTTCAGTAACGAGACTACAGAAAAAATGTTATCAAGCATTTGTAAAAAGTCATCAAACTAAGCAAACTTTTCTAGGCAGACTTTCTTTGAACAAACTTTTCTAGGCAGACTTTCTTTCACTGTGGATCTTCAAGTGGTATTTCATGGGGGAACCTTTTTAGTCTCACTAATTGTGGGAGAAACGGAAGTATTTGGATCACAGACCAAACAAAAAATGAAATGAATTCTGTGACCGTCAGTGTCTATCTTTATCTGTCTGTGACTGTCTGTGCCTGCCTGTAAATGTTTATATCTGTCTGTATCTGTCTGTATGTGTATGTATCTGTCTGTATCTGTATGTATATGTCTGTATCTGTCTGCATCTGTCTGTGTCTGTCTTTGTCTATATGTATCTGTCTGTGTCTGTCTTTGTCTGTGTTTGTCTGTGCCTGCCTGTATATGGTTGCATATGTATGTGTCAGTCTTTGTCTGTATGTATCTGTCTTTGTCTGTCTGTGCATGTTTGTGCATGTGTCTGGCCGTGGGTGTTTGATTTGTTTACATTTTTTTTTAAAGATATATCTTAGTGAAAGTAGTCGGTTATTATCCCCCCAGCGAGGAAGCGGAGTTCATTGCTGTGGTTACTTTGATTACCTCTGACACGTTATTTTTATTTTTCAACCAATGACGAGGGATGTGGCATATTATGCTTTGCCCCACCCCCCTTTTTCATTACACAGATAGAAGATGTCTGTGATTACAACATGTAGCTCACGTAATGCTGTTCATTATAAAGACGAATATAGTTATGTATAGTTCATTACCACGGATGGATTCGCCGATTACAGATGTGTATGAAATGGAAGAGTTGACTCTCTTGATGATTTATTTTAAAATCAGAAATAAAATCTTTCCAAAGTTATTTAATCAATATATATATATATATATATATATATATATATATATATATATATATATATATATATATATATATATATATATAATACGAATATAACCCGGAAAAAAGCTATTTATCAGTTTCATTGTATTAAAAAAAGTAGTCCACGGCAGTACGCCATATTTTTTTTTCTATATTAAGATCAAAGATCCTAACCAATCAGCGCTATCGAATTTGCATTTGAACTCGGGCGCAATGTTTAAGTGGCTCAGTAAGTGTATCTCTTCTTGCGCGTGAATTAACTTAATGACAATGCTAGTTGCTATTATGGCAATCGAAGCTATTTCAGTCGCGGAGGGGTTCGTTTATTTATTTATATTTTTTAACTGGATGAGCTAATTTCGTTTTAAATCAATTTGCTATGTACACATTTTAGATGCTAACGTGTCTATAGCAACTCATTTTGATATCTGTACGTTTGAATTGAGCCGAAAAAAACGTATCTTGCTAACAACTTGATTAGTTATGGAAGCGATTAGAAAATTTATATCGATAATGCTCATTATTTCCTTACTAGCTATACCCTGCAAAACCTTTGCATAGAGTTATATCCCCTTAGGTTTGATCGGTAGGCTAGGTTATTTTTGGTTTCGGGCAGATCCGATTTTTTCATGATTGTATTTTAAACTGGAATACTATTGTATTAATTCTTTACTTTCGATTTAACGCAGAACCCACACCGCTATTTTTTATATAGATGCTTTCAGCTTCAATGCAATTCTCGGTGTCTATGAATAGAAGAAAAGGACTTGATATGAAGCGATTTCAAAAAATGACAGAAGGAAACTCGAGAAATAACATACAAATAGTCGGCTCAAGAAAAGTATGTTCTAAAATTTTCCGATTTCATTATCGATTCCAATTTAAAGTTTTGATGTCTCCGATTCCGAATTCTTCACATTATTAATTTTAACTTACATTTCGCAGTTCGCTCAGAGATTTCTATTTATAATTCTTTAAGCACGTTTGAATTTAGCGAAATGTTTATTTAAGGCTCTATAGAAAGCCTCAAATCACTAATCAGGCCCATCCTAGAATAAACTCGATTTTTTCCCGTGTACAGCTTGATTAGAACAGAAGAGGCCATTGAGGCTGGCCGTTGAGGCTGGCCATTGAGGCTGGCCATTGAGGCTAGCTATTGGGGTGCTGTCCAATGCACTACGGTTGAGAGAAGCTCTATTCTTGGAGTCCATCTCTTTCTTACCTCATGGTAGCAAAAAAAAAACGTTTGTTCGAGGCCCCCCCCGTATTTGACGGTCGTCCAAGGCCCCGCATAATGCTATGACCGTATCTGGTACGAAAATCTAATAGGCTTATGCTCGGGGACGGAAGTAGGGGGGGGTATGGCCGAGCGGTGTAAATCGCGTGACATTTGACCTGAGGGTCCCGGGTTCGATCTCCAACAAGAAATAAAGAAAAAATCTCTGATCATGATAAAAATTTCACTTTATGTCTCCCGTGGTGTCTCCATGAGTGTCGCTGTTACGTTGGCGGATAGTCTTAATGCTAATCCTGGCCACGTACAGATCATTGTCTAGAAGTATGAGAGAGTAGATGTAGATGTTCTGGTGACAATATTTCTATTTTCACAGCTCACGTTCAGTCTCCGCTTATAAGTCAACAAAATACCGGTTTCTTTGCCAATAACACAAGTTTATTATGTAGATATGTTGACGCCAGTTCTCATCGCATACAGTACTTCAGCTTACGCCCTATTCTGCTATCTCACTCGACTACCTAGTTCTCAGTCTCGCTCCTGTCTCCTCTCTCACCTCTCCGACTCTGCTATCTAGTCCTCAGACTCTCTTCTCTCTCTGTCTCTCTCCGACTCTGTCTTACACACAAAAACGTCCTGCTTATATACAGTACACAATTGGCTTTGACATCGGTGATTAATTAGTTGTAATTAATTTTTAGTCCGACTACCTCTACACTCGGGATAATTTATGTGACGGGTCTGTGGGGGTGGGAACGTGATTTGACATCTAACAAGGGACCCTATGACACCCTCCAACTCAGTTATTCCTCGTGAGAAGATTCTGCCCCACGACTTTTGTAACGGTTCCAACTTCATCCTACGTGTCACGGTCACGAACATTCTTTCCCAGGTAAATTGTCTCCGTGAGCTCTCAGTACCACCGGTGACTCACAACTAATTAACATGGGGGAGGATGGGGCGTGCTTTTGCGTAAATTATTCTTCTCTCTGGTCACAATGATGCACCCCCCTCCCGACGCACATTTTGATCCTAAACCGTAAACTATTGTGCTAAAATAACCCACATCGTAACAGTCGCACTATCGGCTAAAGTTGGGATAACAGAAGGGCATTGCAAAACCGTTCCAATTTATTGGTTCATAGCGTCACAGAGATAAACATCCCATTCTACCAGGAATGTTACAGTTATCAATAAGTTCAGATCGGAGATGTTCATTCTTGCCAACTATCCAACGAAACATTCACTTAGACGTCAGCCATTATTAGCACTGATTTTTTCGTAGGAGTGTGAGATAAAGGCAGTGCTGCCAACATAGCTATTTTTGACGTGGATGAAGCAGGGCTGACGTTTCATTCACAGCAATACCCACTGAATAAAAGAGACCAACTATATTATACTAAATCCGTACAGTTTGCAGTATTTTTATAGTTAGATTGTGTGTGTGTGTGTTTCTTTCTCTAATTAATTTTGGATCAAATGACCAGGTTAATCAGCTGCCCAGATCATTTTTGTACCTCGCTGCGTGAATGGACTTTTACCATCGGCCTTCATGACGTCACAATCTGTGTTGAGGTTTCTTTTTTCGTCTTCATTTTTTTTTCTCAACAAATTGAGATCGTGGCTACAGATTACAGGGTGCAAATGGAGGAGGGGAGGGGGGAGGATGTGGGTGGGTGCAGGGACAAAGTGAAGGATAACTTGATGTAAACACGTCATTGTGGGTGGGTGGGTGCAGGGACAAAGTGAAGGATAACTTGATGTAAACACGTCATTGTGGGGTGGGGTGGGTGCAGGGACAGCGTGAAGGATAACTTGATGTGAAACACGTCATTGTGGGTGGGTGGGTGCAGGGACAAAGTGAAGGATAACTTGATGTAAACACGTCAGGGTGGTGGGTGCAGGGGTCAACTTGATGTAAACGTCATTGTGGGTGGTGGGTGCAGGGACAAAGTGAAGGATAACTTGATGTCATTGTGGGTGGGTGGGTGCAGGGACAAAGTGAAGGATAACTTGATGTAAACACGTCATTGTGGGTGGGTGGGTGCAGGGACAAAGTGAAGGATAACTTGATGTAAACACGTCATTGTGGGTGGGTGGGTGGTAGGGACAAAGTGGATAACTGATGTAAACACGTCATTGTGGGTGGGTGGGTGCAGGGACAAAGTGAAGGATAACTTGATGTAAACACGTCATTGTGGGTGGGTGGGGTGCAGGGACAAAGTGAAGGATAACTTGATGTAAACACGTCATTGTGGGTGGGTGGGTGCAGGGACAAAGTGAAGGATAACTTGATGTAAACACGTCATTGTGGGTGGGTGGGTGCAGGGACAAAGTGAAGGATAACTTGATGTAAACACGTCATTGTGGGTGGGTGGGTGCAGGGACAAAGTGAAGGATAACTTGATGTAAACACGTCATTGTGGGTGGGTGGGTGCAGGGACAAAGTGAAGGATAACTTGATGTAAACACGTCATTGTGGGTGGGTGGGTGCAGGGACAAAGTGAAGGATAACTTGATGTAAACACGTCATTGTGGGTGGGTGGGTGCAGGGACAAAGTGAAGGATAACTTGATGTAAACACGTCATTGTGGGTGGGTGGGTGCAGGGACAAAGTGAAGGATAACTTGATGTAAACACGTCATTGTGGGTGGGTGGAGTTAGGTGTGGGGGTGGGTGGGTGTCTGTGAGGTGAATGGATTAGCTTGACCTTGTCCGAAGTACTTGATGAGCAAAGACGGAGAAGGGGGAAGGTGTACCAGAGGTTATGAGGGCAAATATCTTGAACATTATATTTGCAAAGGTTGTCTTTCTTTCCATGTCGGCCTAATGAGTCAACACACTTTCAGATGTTGATACTCGGACGCTGCTCACTGTCTAATGCTTTATTTATTTATTTATTTTAACGGGGTCTTGTTTTAGTTTGTCCTATTTCAAGATGTTAAGATGATTTTAATGGGAGTTAACTCGCGTATGATCTGCAGTAACTGATATCGTCATAGCTTGATACTTTTTTTTGTAATGACGATTTCTCAATATGATGCTCAGATAACGTTGGGCTAATCGCGGCCAACTAAATACACCAAATATCAGACAGACAGATCAAACCACGAACAAAATAAATCTTAAAAGAAAACGATATCGGCGAAATCGTGTAAATAGATAGATAAGACTAGATGGACAGATTAGTTAGGTAGATTAGACTCGATAGATTAGAATAGATAGATAGATTAGACTAGATAGATAGATTAGTCTAAATAGATAGATTAAATAGATAGATTAGACTACAGTGCTGAACCTAGGGATTTGGGGCCCGGGGGCTTGGCATCTTTGGGGGCCCCTGCATTTTGACATTCGACACCATGACATGAGATAATGTGCTTAATATTTAATGCAAAAAACTTTTTGGGGCCCTCCCTTCAAGTTGGAGACCGGGGGGGCTTTCGAATTTTGATTCCCTCTCCCCACCCTAGGTACGCCTCTGTTAGGCTACATAGTTAGATTAGACTAGATAGATAGATAAGACTAGATAAATTATTTAGATAGATTAGTTAGATAGATAAGACTAGATAGATAGATAGATAGATAGATAGATAGATAGATAGATAGATAGATAGATAGATAGATATATAGATAGATAGATAGATAGATAGATAGATAGATAGATAGATAGATAGATAGATAGATAGATAGATAGATAGATAGATAGATAGATAGATAGATAGATAGATAGATAGATAGATAGATAGATAGATAGATAGATAGATAGATAGATGAAAGTAAAAATCGACTCTTCACGCTCTATCACCTATTAAAACAACACCTCCGCCCCGGCCTACTTTTAAATAATGTAACGGGAGATGACAATAGACAGTATGTTAGTTATTTACCAGTGCTGTCCACTCGGGCTTAGAATGGGTTCTTAAAACATTTAGATAAATAAACCAAACTGTGTCGATACTACTGAACAGTGAACTCCGCCTTGATCCAGGATCATGTGCGGCACAACATCTAGCGTGGTGAAACTTGAACCGACCCTTGATCCCAGATCGTGTGCGCCATATCTACTCCAATGAAACATTGTTGTCATTTACCGTGTCATCCGCTCTCCGTGTGAGTAGCGCCAACACCCCCCCACACACACACACACACCACGACCAATCCATCCCGCACCCCACCCCCCGCCCCGCACAAGGTTACCCGCGCTGTGAAAGTCAGGGGCGACGCTGAAATGTGTGCGATCTTTATAAATTCTACATCCTGCACCTGTATTGTCTCTGCTTGTCGAGAATAGGTTCTCTGTGATGGTGTAAGTTACGCTAGGCGATTTGTTTTCGTTTGTTCATGGGTATAGGTGACACACGGAGAGAGAAATAGGAGGTTGCTTACTGGAGAAAATGGTAGATGTTATGGTGAAACATTTTTGATGGTTTGGGGGAATTAATTATTAAAATTTTTGAGTTTTTCTTATTTATTTTATTTTTTGTTGCAATTTGATTCAAGATTACCTCATCTATGTCAGTGAGTGGGATTTTTTTTCATTCAGCGGTATCGCTGTGAATGAAACGGTAGCTCTGGTTCATCCACGTCAAAAATAGCTATGTTGGCAGCACTTACATCTCTCCCCCTACTAAGGAGAATATAAAACTTGGCGAAGATTTTCAGCTACAGTTATCTGCAGAGCATGAGAGGACGGGAAAGGAAAATATTTAGGAAAATATATGGGCCAGTAATGGACAATAACGAGTGGAGAAGCAGAACCAATTCAGAACAGTACGAACTATACGAAGAACCAAATATAACAGCTGAAATCAAAATGTATAGATTAAGGTTGGTAGGGCACATAGAAAGAATGGAAAACAAAAGAGGTCCAAAAGCAATGTATAAGGCAACACCCAATGAGAAAAGGCCTAAATGCAGACCAAGAAGCAGATGGTTGGAGGAAGTGGAGAAAGACCTTAAAGCAATAGGAGTGAGAGAGTGGAGGAAGAAGACCATGGATCGGGAAAGGTGGAGAAGAGTAGTATGGCAGGCCAGGGCCCTAAATGGGCTGAATAGCCAAATGAAGAAGAAGAAGATTTTCAACTACAGTTATCTGCAGATCATGAGTGGACGCGTGGTGGTGTTGTGTTAATCTCCGGGTTCAATCTCCGGTGAGGGCAAAGGAAATGTTTCCTTCAAGCTTCCGCCATGTCTCCCGTGGTACCTCTATGACCATAGCACTATATGTTATGATGGGGAATGAAAGAATGGCACCATACAAACTGTTCCATAAAGTGGTTTATACGATGTAACAGATAAATAACCCTTACGTGGACTTCACAGATCTGCGAATCAAAATAAAGTTGTGTAACAGTTTATGTGTTTGTTGAATTATTTGGCCCTTTTATACAAATACACAGGTTCTCATTCGTTACGCTTTCGCCACTAACTATGTGTGCATTTGTTGCTTTTCACTACACATTTGTTTGTTTGGAAATACTGCGAAAACAGACTGAGAATAAAACGTAATTTGTTTTATGTATGCAGAATTTTAGCTTGTAATGACTTGTGTAATTGAGTTGCGATTATGTGCATATGATCAATTAGCTATAGATTTTAAATTGTATGGCTATCCACCTGAAATAGAATTTTAACTTCCCCCAACCCGACCTGTTTCACTGTATATGCATTCAGCGCATGTCGTTTTAAAGAAAAAACAACATATCTTTTGGGTTTAATTAAACCCAGCTGTGGTCGTGCTAAACTCAGCTATCAGCTGATGCTACATAGCATCCACAGTCACACACACAGACACACACACACACACGAGTACACATAAAAATTCACAGACATCCACACACACACAGAAAGACGTGGGCCTGATTAACCAATCACATGCTGTTGAAAGAGATTTAAATCTGTCAGAGGATTACACACTCCTTCTATTTACCTCGTGAATAAAAATTCAATGAGGGAATTCTGGGAAATCGTCTTTGAAACTTTGATCGTTCTGCAGAAATCTTCCACTCCCGGGATAAAGACGCACACCCAAATACTCTCTCTCTTTCTCTCTCTCTCTCTCTCTCTCTCTCTCTCTCTCTCTCTCTCTCTCTCTCTCTCTATCACACACACACACACACACACACACACACACACATAAGAAGCCCATTCTTTAAAGCTAATGGGTTTTGAGAATATTATATATTTTTGGCGGGCCAATCTGTGGCTCGAATTCGTTCAGAGAGAGATGTCTAGCTAGGAGATAGACCTACGCGGGGGGAGGGGAGAGGGAAATCTCCTAGTGCTGCTGCCCTCTTTCAGGGTCGGGACCTTATGCAGTTGCCCATGTTACCAACCCCCCCCCCATTGGTCGCCACTGCCTGGCTTTAGAACAGCAATGAACAAACTGCGCCCCTCGCCGCGGGCTAAATGCGGCCGTTGTGACTGTTTCATATGGAGGGGACGGATGGTCGTACCTGGTTCGATCTCCGGTGAGGACCCAGGAAATTTTTTTCAGGACTTGGCTCAAGTTCCCGATATATCTCCCGTGGTGCCTCCATGGCCATTGCACTATCGGATATGGTTGGGGGGATGAAATAAGGGCACCATAAGGGCATTAGTTCATCTCAACACCTCCGTCCATCAGCTCTTAGCCCGGCCAGCCACCCAAACTCACGACCACAACGTGGCCGCGATTCAAAATGTTTGCCCGCCCGTTGCTTTAGATCGTTTTTATTTTTTCCGATTGTTGACCCAAATAAAAGAAATAAACAACTGTTTTTGTTGTTATTGTTGTTTTTGTTTTGTTTTGTTGTTTTTTAATTATTATTTTACATTTTTCAACAATTGTTTTTTCTTTCCCCATGCTTTTCATAACATCTGAAAAAATATCAGTTTCAAGATAAATAAATCACTCATTTCTGAACCTAATCACTTTAACCGTGATTATATGTACCAGTGTGTGTGTGTGTGTGGGTGTGTGTGTGTCTGTCTGTCTGTGTGTGTGTGTGGGGGGTGTGGGTGTGTTTGTTTGTGTATTAGGACATCAGTGTCTTTTTATCAGGAATCAAACTCAGTACTTATTCGTAAGTAAAAGCTGGATTTTATTTTCACCCGGAATCGAATTCGAATCAATGTTCATTGCTAAATTAGTTTGATTCATTTTATTGAATCGGATCATTTCCTGTTACCGTTATGATAAGAAATTAAAAAAAAATACAGAAAGATGTGGTTTGATGGTACGATGGAATAATGACATGATGGTATGATGGTACGATGATGTGAAACAGATAGTTCTTTCTATAAATGATCTTCCCCTGCCCCACCTAAATCTACGAAAACATCTTTTTTTTTTTTTCTTAAACTAAAACAGTTCATTTTGACACGGATAATTATTCTGTAAATTAGGCAGTACATAACGGAAGGTGGAAAACCAAAAATTGAGCAATCGATAATCTACAGTATTTTATACTAATCCTCCTTCTGAAAGTCAGTGTTTTTATTATTATTATTACTTCCTGTCACCGTGTTAGAGGTTGGAGATGAAAAGGATGGTTTATACGCATTTCAGGGTGGGTAGTCGTGTGGTAAAGCGCTCAACTGTCGACCTGAGGGTCCTTGGTTCGATCTTTGCTTAGGACCAATGGATATTTTAGGTCATGGCTTCAGTCCCCGCTATATCTCCTGTGGTGCCTCCATGGCCATTGCACTCTCTTCTCTGATGGAGATGAAAGAAGGGCACCATAAAAAACCGTCCCATATAGTGGCTTCTAGGATCTTACAGATTTCATTTCATCCTTACAGAGACTTCACACAAATACACACAATCATTTGGTAAAGTTCATGTCCCACATATCAATACTAAATGGTAACCTTTAACCTTGTTATGTAACTTACGTTGAATGTTGTACTATCTGTACTAAAACTGTAGTCATTAATTATAACACATAGAAATGTGTATTGTTTTTCTGAATTTAATACCATCGCTTGTATTTACTACCTAATAAATAAATCATTGTAAGTCTATAGTT
>JAGDYQ010000022.1:6284187-6299739 GCA_021962125.1 Bulinus truncatus
GACAGTATAATTTTTGGCAGTCATTTTTTTCCCTACACCGTACCGTAGCTGATGGTGTGAAGGCTAGACAGGCACCACAATATGGGGGAGGAGGGGGTCAAGGTAACTAGCATCACTAAGTTTCGAATCTAGGGGTCAAGGTAGCTAGCATCAGTAAGTTTCGATTCTGAAACCTTCACTGGACCAATCTCGGAATAATTCATATACGACGTTCGCATTTAAGTTACTTCTGATGCTCAACTGAAAAAAAGTTGAACAAAAATATTTTTGTTTGTTTCATAAGCACAACATTAACAATCATAACGGCTCTTTTTTTGCGGGGGGGGGGGGTCCCTTGACATAATATTTTATAGATAATGGTTGCTTGGGAGGGGGGGGTGTCCTGATAGTATCAAGCTTGATAGGAATCAGTACATTAGCAAGTGTGCGTGTGTGTCAGTCGTCCGGTTGGCCTGTTCATATGCGCGCCTCTGACACCAGAGATTTAATAAGAAAATAATTGTTCCGTCTCTTGTTCAATGCCAAAGTTTTTAAATTTCCGAATTGATTAATTCATTTACTAAATCAAAAATACAAAAAAAAAATGGTTGAACAGAAAAAAATGGGAAACAAAAATGTATGGGCACTTGTATAAAATAGACCAATAAATAAAACATCACAAGTGGGCGGTGGGGTTGGGTTTGTAGTGGCATAAACAAAAATAAACCCGATGACAACTTCCATAGCGACGCCAATTGTAGCCATGAACCCACTTGTTCAGACTGACGACTTGCCACTGTTGTATGTTATCATCAGGCTTGCGGAGCCTTCAAAACTTTTTCCGGCTCCGGCTCCCTATTAAGATAGTATCACACGAGACAAAATTTTTTTGTAAATTCGCCACTCAAACATGCCGCTGATAAAAAGTTATGCAAATTTTGTCGCGCTCACCCCCATAGCAGGCCCGTAGCGTGCAGGGGGGGGCAGGGGGGCCGGGCCTCCCTGCGTTTTGTCTGGCCCCCTCTGCTTATTTGATCTACTTAGTAAAATGTATTACCTGCCCCCCCTGCTATTGCCTGGCCCCTGCTGTAGAATGCCTAGCCCCTGCTGTAGAATTTTCACGCTACGGGGCTGCCTCATAGTCAGGAACTTGAAAAATATACGCATGTCGGTTTTACTAAAAACAAACCATTTCAGTGCATCCAGAATCATATCATTATTTTCGACCGAGGTTTCACTAGTCGCCATTTTCATAAGTAATAAAAAGTTATTTCAATGATCAAATTAGCAAATAGTACAATGATACATTATTTAAAATATTTTAAAGACTTCAGTATTTATATTTATTATTTATAAAGTGACTATTCGGACCCGGGTACCAATAAACTCGACTTTTATTCGGACTCCGTCCTAATAAAGTTTGATTGTTATTCGGACCCGTGGCAAATATGCACTTAGTTTAGCTATACTTATACTTTATTATTGTTTTTATTGTTTTTGTCCCCGTTTTGTCTGACTGTCTGTATGTCTGTCTGTCTGTCTGTCATTACCCTAGATCTCAACAACCATAACTCCTAGACCCATGATGTATATATCATTTTGTAGGTCTTGGCCTGCCAAGAAATGACTTTTTTTCATTTCGCGATCTGACCTCTCAGGGCCGTAAAAGGGGCCTTATAAAGTACCGTTTTTTACTATATAAGCTATATTAATAATGGACCGCCCTATATCTCAGCAACCATAAGTCCTAGACCCATGATGTATATATCATTGTGTAGGTCTTGGCCTGCCAAGTGTACTTCAAAAGTCCATTTCGCGATTTGACCTCTCAGGGCCAAAATATAAGAGATTGTTATGTACCGTTTTGCTTATATTTTAAATATAAATAATAAAAGCTAATCAAAGGGGCGTAATCATTATTTATTTTTGTAACAGTTATTCAACATGACTTACTTGTCCTTTTAATATCTTTTTTCAGACATATGCATTACACAATTGAATTTATAAACATTTCCAAAATTTACAAATATTTACTGAAAGATAACATGAAAATGCGCTAACACGTCCTGTGTCCAGAATGGAACAGGCTTAATTGCTTGTTTTTATAATTGTTTGAATTGTATGATTTAATCGTTACTCAGTGTCTAGGGTTCCACTAAGCGGACTCTGTATTATTATTTTTTCGGGTTCCGTCTAATAAAGTTTAAATATAGCTAAGCTTAGTGCATATTTGCCACGGGTTCGAATAACAATCGGATTTTATTGGGACACAGCCTTATAAATTTATCTACTCTAATTCAGATATTCTGTTTATAATAAAATTGTTAAATACAGAAAGCGACCATTTTGTTTTTAGTCTATTACAAATTCGCGGCAGCCCCGTAGCGTGAAAATTCTACAGCAGGGACCAGGCATTCTACAACAGGGGCCAGGCAATAGCAGGGGGGCAGGTAATACATTTTACTGAGTAGAGCAAATAAGCAGAGGGGGGCCAGACAAAACGCCCCCACACACGCTACGGGCCTGATTCGCGGTCAAATAATAATACGAAATGACGCGTTCTATTTGTCGTCTTAGTAAGAATGTATTTTAAATGATTGATACAATTATTCTATAAAATAAAACTGTTTTAACTTTATATATAACAAAATAGCATGCCATTAAAAATTTCGGAGGGTAAACAAGATTTTAAACGAACACAAAACGATTCCCCGTTAAAGATTTCTTGTGGTGATGTGCGTGCACGCTATCATTTTAACGCTGTTACTGTTATGGCGTTCGTAAAAATAACAACATTTCAAATTGTAGGAGGCAAACAATCAAACAAATTTGGAATTTTAAAGCTAAAAATAAAAAAATTCTGCTGTAAAAAAAAAAGGCATGTGGGAGCCGTGGAGCCGCCAGATTTTTCGGCTCCGGCTCCAGCAAAAAGTAGCTGCTCCCGGCTCCTCGGCTCCGGCTCCGCAAGCCTGGACTTATCATTCGAGAAGTTTGAGCGAGTTTTTAAAACAAAGTGTCCGAGCAGGGGGACACAACCTAACCTGCATCTAGAGTTGTCTTCTCGCCCTTTCCCCCTTTTAGTTACTACATAAACTAACCTACTTCCGCCATTGTTGACCTTAATAGCTACTTAACACTTTCACTTCATGGAATTTGTCTCGGCCTGTTGTCTAGGTCAAGATGATATTCTTATAATTCGGAACAATGGACCGTTGTTTTCACTTTATTTATTTCTTCTCTTACAAGGTCACCTTACAATGGTTTCAATTTCATACCATCCGTTACAGATTTATGTGAATGACAATGGCGCTCACACACACACACACACAGAGGCATGCACGCACAGACAAACGCGGACATAGACACATAGATGTATTTATATAAATGACAACTTAACGCACACACTACTAAACACTAAACAAATAAAGACACAGATAGATAGATACAGTAGTTTTTTTGTGACAGTACGCACCGGTACTGCGTACCGGCACCTTTTTCAATGTGGGGAAAAATTATTACTTTTCTTGTATTGTAACGTTGATTATTAATTTATTATATTATTAATTTGTTAAAATTGAATTATATTAAAATTGTGCGCAATAAGAACTAAACTAGACGCTGGGTTATAGCTAAAATTTAGGCAATCCATCACTGAGTACCGGCACCTAAAAAAAAGCACTGGTTAGATAGATAGATAGATAGATAGATAGATAGATAGATAGATAGATAGATAGATAGATAGATAGATAGATAGATAGATAGATAGATAGATAGATAGATAGATAGATAGATAGATAGATAGATAGATAGATAGATAGATAGATAGATAGATAGATAGATAGATAGATAGATAGATAGATAGATAGATAGATAGATAGATAGATAGATAGATAGATAGATAGATAGATAGATAGATAGATAGATAGATAGATAGATAGATAGATAGATAGATAGATGGATGGATGGATGGATGGATGGATTAGATGGCTGGTGGATGCGTTGACTACCTATCCTTAAGAAAGGCCCTGCCACTGCCGCAGGAGTCCCCACTGTGACCCCCACATGTGAACCCGCCAATGGCACACTTCCCGTCACGTTTCTCCCTGCTAATGACTGTAGTGGGTGTGGTCATGAGACATGAATAAAAAAAAAAAGAAAAGAATTAGGTACCGCTAATTACCGCGCCACCAGCCTCCAAAATAATGTTCATGACTGCATTTCAGTCTACATTTATTAGACACTTTTACAAAAAAATATTTTTTTTTGAAATTGTACTCTCCTGGCCAGTCTGAGCAGGGCCGGCCTCCTTACGAATTGCGGGGGGGGGGCCAATTTAACGGATGCTTGCGAGGCCCCTCTTCTAATAATTTTTTTTTACCACAACAACTATCACTATTAACATAAATGTAAATTGTGGGGGGGCTGCCAGGCGCGGGGCCCCATTTTGGAGCGATCGGTCAAATCGGCCTAAGACCGACCCTGAGTCTCAGGATCGATTGATCGATGACAGCCGGCATGATCATATCTTTTAAGCTACAACAGAGTGCGTGCTTTTTTCCCATTCTATGATGTGAAACCGAAAATGTTAAACTCGGTTAAACAAAGTGTCATTTTTTTTCACACAATTTATTTCTTATTCACGACACGAAACTGACAAAACAAAGCGAACTGTTTTAAATCGTAAAAAAACACAAACAACAATGACCTATAAATAATTTGGACTGCCATAATAGCCAATGAACTGTCGCCATAGTAGCCAATGAACTGACGCCATAGTAGCCAATGAACTGTCGCCGTAGTAGCCAATGAAGGAACTGTTTCTTAACTGTTAACATTTTATAAAAGGTTTTGTTTGTTTTTTTCTGCAAAGAAGGAATCCACGTCACTGGTCTAGTCCTTACATTTTTAGTGACAGTGAATTCTAGTCCTTACATTTTTAGTGTATTTGAATGTCTAGTCCTTACATTTTCAGTGACAGTGAATTCTAGTCCTTACATTTTTAGTGTCTTTGAATGTCTAGTCCTTACATTTTCAGTGACAGTGAATTCTAGTCCTTACATTTTCAGTGACAGTGAATCTCTAGTCCTTACATTTTCAGTGACTCTAAGTCTAGTAAGTCCTTACATTTTCAGTGACAGTGAATGTCTAGTCCTTACATTTTGAGTTTCTGTGAAAGTCTCGTCCTTACATTTTCAGTGACTCTAAGTCTAGTAAGTCCTTACATTTTCAGTGACTGTAAGTCTAGTAAGTCCTTACATTTTCAGTGACAGTGAATGTCTAGTCCTTACATTTCGAGTTTCTGTGAAAGTCTCGTCCTTACATTTTCAGTGACTGTGAATGTCTCCATTTTCCAGCTTCGGATAAATTTAATTAGCTGCCACTCCCAGTTAATCAGCCGTTTATAATTCATTAAAGTGTGGGTAAAGAAAGGCAGAATGACAAATGATGAATAAGGCAAAATAATGTGCTGGCTTAATTAACGGGAAAAAGGAGAAGAAAAGTGAAGCTGAAAAGATGGGGAAAAAAGACATAGAACTTTCAATAGAAATAGAGATATAAAAATAAATAGGGATAGAAATAGAGAAAGAAATAGAGGTGGAAACAGAGATAGAAATAGAAATAAAGGCAGGAAAGAATGTTTCCTCAACTCTCGCGAACGCCTTTCGTTCTTTTCCTCCTGACGTCATTTTTAAGTTTGGGGCGGGGAAAAGGGGGGGGAGGGGTAAAGCAAGTGGTCCACATTTCATTGTTTCGAGCCGTACAAGGGGGACAACTGGTACAGTACAATTTTGTCACTCCGGATGTGCGCCCTGACGATCGTTTGTAACTGGTACGAACGTCTGCTTACAGCGCTGTCCATTCAATCAAAATATTTATTGCTTGCGGATAGCTGTGCCCTTTCACACCCGACCTCTCGTGACCCCGATCTTTCTCACCTTGCTCCCCAAATCTCAGCCTCTCCCAACAATCGACGATTTAAGCAAATGTTCATTTTTTCTTTTCCTTTTTTTTTTTTGTTTAGTTTCGTAAAAATATAATTATATTTTTAAAGTATTCAACTCAATTGACTTTAACAATTATTGTGTAAGGTAAAAACTTGCAGCGTTTGAGGCTTAGCCCTAAACTTATATATATATATATATATATATATATATATATATATATATATATATATATATATATATATAAAGTTTTTTTTTCATTTAAATAAATTAAAACTGTCGTTGGAAATGGATAAAAAAGTTAAATATGGATACTAAAAAAAAAAATCTTAAAATTTCATTTCTTCACCGATTGGTGCAAATAATTAACATGACAATATGGCAATATGTAGCTTATGTGCTTTGTAAAAAAAAAAATATAATAATCCGCTCAACAAATAAATAGTAGTTTGTTCTAGAAGTTGGCGCAACCAATGAAAAATGAGTTAAAGAATGGCAATTTGCATAAGATTCGATAAAAAAACAACAACTTATAATTAGTTTTTTGTTCCGTAGACGTAAATCATTATTATCATTTTTAACAGTTTTTTATTTGGATTAAACCATATATATCTATGGATTAAACGAATTCCAGGCGGAAGTGATACACTTGCTACTAGTATATACACAATTTTTTTTTTATGGGGAAGAAATATAAACAGTAAAAATTACAATCAGGCAGAAAGACGATAGTGCAAGGGAAAGACTGGCGCATTTTTTGTTGCGCTCTCGATAATAACAATACCCCGGCCCATCTGCGAGATACCTCTCAGTGACACGTGACCCATTTCACCGAATGGCGCACTTTGTATACATATGTGTCGACACATATATCAGATTTGTGAAACAATACCACGCCTGCCACACAGATGAGAGGGTGAAGCCAGCACAAAGCTCTGGTGCCCACGTTGGCACTGGGGCACTGTGCTGATAGGAAGAGACGGCCCTGAGTGCCATCAGAGGCGGATTAAACAGCGGGCACGCCTCAAACTCAAAAGGGCTCCCACAACACCAATATTTAACACCAGTAGTTTGAATTTTCCTTTTCTATCTTTATAAATGGGCCCTTTCTTACGCGCCTTGGCACCAACTTGGCACCAACTTAAATCTGCCTCTAACTCCGCTTATGTCTGCCATAACAATAACTTTACTCCGCTTATGTCTGCCATAACAATGACTCCGCCTCTGTCTGCCATAACAATAGCATAACTCCGTTTATGTCTGCCATAACAATGACTCCGCCTCTGTCTGCCATAACAATAGCATAACTCCGTTTATGTCTACCATAACAATGACTCCGCCTCTGTCTGCCATAACAATAGCATAACTCCGTTTATGTCTGCCATAACAATGACTCCGCCTCTGTCTGCCATAACAATAGCATAACTCCGTTTATGTCTGCCATAACAATAACATAACTCCGCCTCTGTCTGCCATAACAATATCATAAATCCGCTTATGTCTGCCATAACAACAATATATTCGGTTTGAGGGTGTCAAAATTGTCCTAAGTACAGTTGATTAATCCTACGTCGCCAAAACTTCGTAGCCTAATGTAATCAGGATTAACAGATTAGGGCCCCTTGCTAATCGATTCTATACATTCCATTCTTTTCTGTGTTTTTCGTTGAGACCAAGGGGTAAGTAGACGAACACGCTGGTTTGCTAGCGGGCTCCTACTGATTTGAAGACGGCCTTGCACCAATTTATCGAGTTTGTACATTCCATTCTGTTTTTCTTAGAGACCTAGGGGTAAGTAGACGAACACGTTGGCTTGCCAGCGGGCTCCTACTGTTGTGAAGACGGCCATGCACTCAGTCACCAATATAATGTATCTTTCAACCCCAGGAAGTGGTTGGGCTGGGCATATCGTTGGACGTTACCGTAAAAAAAAAAATCTTATCTTTGGTTTGTTGACACTGCAACTATCGGTGACACGGTGTACCATCAACTTTTGTCTCACACATAAATAGTCACTGTGTCAACACGCGTTGTAAAAGTTTTCAAATTTACTGGTTCATTTAATTTTTTTTTAAAACTAGTACACAAAGTACCATAATCCAAAGTGATGTAATCTCAATGATAAGGATTGGGATAAAAGCCGTACACACATTTTTTAGCACAATTTACAAATATTTTTTTTTATTAAAATGCACTCAAATGTAAAGAAAGAAAAAAACACCCATTATATCATACAAACATTTATAATTATATAAACTGATCTTTACTAAAATGAAAACGTGAATACGCATCTAGATATATCAGTACCGTACCCAGGATTTTGTTTTGTGGGGGGGGGGGGGGGCGTTGCCAAGTATTTAAAGGCAAATATTTGTCAATTTTTTATGAGTTACTATCAGCAATAACATTTTTGGGGGTGGGGGGGGGTGGGCTGTAGCCCCCTCCCTGGGTACGGCCTTGAGATATATTATTTATTGCAACGAATTAACTAATGTAAAGTCATATTAAGCTCAGCTTATTTTAATCACTCGCGCTATAAATAAAAATAAAAAAAACAACTTTCAAAATAAGTACCATGCTATTTTGTTGATTTATTATTGTTATTATGTTTTTCGTGATTTGCACATTTTGGATCGTCAATAAAACAACAACAAACAACAACAGACGGTTGACATTAACTAAGTATTATAGGTAGACACAGTCCCGTAGACAGGTCAAAGTCGGCAGGTGGGCGCCAATACCAAGCAAGGGGGGGCATCTATACTTTTTCTTTATTTTTTCCTCTTTTTCTTCTTTTTTAAGCGGGGGGGGGGGGCACTCCACACCTTGGCTACGGGGCTGGGTAGATATATGCAAGCAGGGCCTATTGCGGCGCGTCGCGATTCGAAGCGGTTCGTTGGCACATACCCGAGCGAAATTGTTGTACACAGAGTGTACATGGCAATCCCAGGGTGCTTAGAGACAGTTTAGCTTGCAAAGTTTTCTGACCGAAACCTCAGCAACGAGAAAAAAATCTATCACAAAGTGTCTCACAGATTTTTGTGATTAAAACACTGTGTGTGTGTGTGTATATATATGTATATATATATATATATATATATATATATATATATATATATATATATATATTTGTATTTTATTATTTTTTTTTTTTGCACTATTGTGAAACTTTTCTATTTAGAGAAGAACCTAATTTGCAATCTGGAAATATAAATATTACGCGGGGGGTGGGGGGAGAGAGAAATTAGGAGCCATAAGCCCAATCGACCCGTGGCCGACCCTATCTGCAGGATTCGATAACATTCAACTGCATGATGTACGTGCTTCATTTTTTCTTTAACCGTAGTACACTTTGACACACGGGACTAGCTTTGAACAGATCGACCACAACCATAAGCCCCCCCCCCCTCCACACCCCGGGGTAATGTCCTGGCAACTTACACCCCCCGACCCTCAATATACCCTTTTCCGTTACAGATTTCTATCCAGTCTGATGCCATTAACATCACAACACGTAATTTGGCCTTCAGTTCTCTCCCTCCCCCCCCCCCCATTAAATCTCTAAATGTCACTGTCATCTGACTAAAGCTTTCCTACCCCCCCCCCCCGAGAAATTTATTACGAATCTGTTTACAATGACATGTATTATAAAAGTAGGAATGTTGTGTTTTTATTCACCCCCCCCCTTTACGCCCATTCTTTCCACAAATAGACACATACAAATAGAAAATTGCGTGTATGGGTGCGCACGTAAGTATTTTCTCATGTTTTATTTTTTGTTTGTTTCGTTTCAATAATGTCTTAACATTTTAAATTATTATCCCTCTTTTTTTTTTCCTTTATCTGTCCAGCGTTAGGGATAAAATGTCCGGAGCCGGAGCCACCAGAAAACGGATTTATCGTTGGCAAGGGGACACGAGTCGGGTCGGTGTTGTATGTCCACTGCCACGAGGGCTACAGGCTGGACGGACCGACAGTCATGGCCTGTGTGCCCACGTCAGAGACGGCCCAGTGGGATCCTAAAGTCAGAAGGGTGTGTGTGGGTAAGTAGAGTAAACAGACACTTTAGAAGATCGCAGTAGACAGACGCCATAGAAGATCGTAGTAAACAGACAGCATAGAAGATCGTAGTAAACAAACACCATAGAAGATCGAAGTAGACAGACATCATAGAAGATCGTAGTAAACAAACACCATAGAAGATCGTATTTGAGTTACGTCCGGGAAAGTAGGGAGATGCAATTCAACACACATCACGAACTTCTCTGGCTTGAAACTTCAAATGGAGAAGGGAGAAGAGCACTACACTGTACATGCCGAACTGGGCCACAGTTCCCCCACCTTTTCGCCTTACGGCATAGATTCTCCCCTTACTCTGGGCCCAGGGCCGACCTTACGAATCGCGGGGCCCAATTTAACGGTTGCTTGCGAGGCCCCCCTCTTCTAATCTTTTTTTAAACTATCAATATTAATGCTAATGTTAATTGCGGGCCCCCCTGCCAGGCGCGGGGCCCAATTAAGACCCATCGGTCAAATCGGCCTAATGCCGGCTCTCTCTGGACCTACGGGCCACATCCCTTTCAGATCCTCCCGTTTCAAGGCGACGGTTGGTGATTTGATTCTGTGACCTATCAAACTAAGTATGAGGACTAAAAAGACGAACAATATACCAGTTCAACATTTCTTAAGGTGGATATCCGAATCAATCGCCTCATTTTATTATTTTTTTTTACAGAAGGCGGCTCGTACTTCAACGAAGACCCGTCCAAGAGCGACATGACGGAAAGTTCTCCCCAGGGGGCGCCACTCAAGCACGCGGAAAACAGACCAATGGAACACGGCTTTCCGAGCTTCATAGGCCCCAAAGCCCATTCTTCGTGGGCTAAACACCACAATAAGCCTGAACACGAACAAGAGGAGGAAGGTATTTATAAAAAAAAAAAAGTCTTGCAATAAAAACATTTCATCATAAAGAATGATGTAGAATACAGTCATCCCTATTCTTAGAGCGATTTTCGACTCAAAATGTGTTCGGACTCCATGTTAAGAGTTCTGTTCGAATTGTATTAGGACGAATCACAGCTTATTTATTTATACTGAGAAAAAAAAATATGACGCTAACAGGTACCTTTGGCTATGGCAGCCAGTAAAAGGCTGTGTAATATGTAATGTAATATAAAAAATAAAGGAATAAATACATATACATAAAAAAACTATGTGCGTGCAGGTGTGTAACCATTACACACGCAGATATGCGTCATTCATTGTAAGTGTTGCCAGATTGGTGAATTACTCGCCAGTTTGGCGAGTTTCCCGCCAGTTTGGGTGGCGTTTTTCTGGCATCCGCGAGAGTTTTTACTCACTGTCGGGTGTTTGGCAGCATCAACGTTTCATATTATGTAATTAGAAATAAACGACGCATTAAATCTAAAACTATTGACATATCTTTTCCCTTTAACTAATCTAGTGGGGGTTTCTTATTGAGTTTCGGCTGTTTAAAAACATCTCTGCTATATATATATATATATATATATATATATATATATATATATATATATATATATATACATGTATATATATATACATATGTATATATATATACATGTATATATATATATATACATGTATATATATATCAGAACTGAATGCGTAGATCAATACTGAATAATAAGACCTGTGTTGTGTATATGCTAGTCAATACTGAATAATAAGACCTGTGTTGTGTATATGCTAGTTCAATACTGAATAATAAGACCTGTGTTGTGTATATGCTAGATCAATACTGAATAATAAGACCTGTGTTGTGTATATGCTGGTCTTCTTAATTTACCAATGTGTAGATCGCCGATCATTTATCAGCATGTAAAAATTACGTCTATCAGTCGTTAGTCAACTTATCAGCTGATTATCTTCGTTAACAAAGCTCGGATGTGTCGTCTGCAGCACGACACCGGGGAGATAAAAGATGTACCGATACCCGCCTTCTTTCATAATCAATATGTCAAATCAGTAGAGAAATTAGAGCGGTCTGCTTAAAAGTCACCTGCGGTGAATTTAAAAACAACGAAGCAACAAAACGCATTCCTATGTTATATGTACGAAATAATTATAACAGACTGTCCAATGTTACAATAGAGGCTATACAGGCAGGGCCAGTGGCGTAGCGAGTGGTGGTAAAGGGGGCATCATGCCCCGGATGCTACTCACAAAGGGGGCGCCAAATGATATATTTTACATTTAATATTATATGGTTTTTCGAATGGGGGGGGGGGTGGCGGGGCGCTAAAAAGGTAGTGTGCTCCGGGCGCGAGTTAAGCTCGTTACGCCACTGGGCAGGGCCGCCGCAACGAGAAGGGGGGGGGGTATGTCTCCCGAATACATTTTATAGGCTACTTAGTTATTTAAGCCCCCCCCCCCCCATTTCCAAACACATATAGATAATTAGGGATCGTTGAATTCAGATATATTTGGGTGCCCTAGGCACTATTAGCACCAGATTTTATAGATATTAGTATTGAAAGGGGCCCTTTTCTTAGCGGCAGAGGCGTAGCGAGCTTAACTCGGGACACAGTACCTTTTTACCGCCCCCCCCCCGCATTCGAAAACCATATAATATTACATGTTTTTCGGACCATTTGGCGCCACTGGGCGTGATGCCCGCCCCCCTCCCCCCCCCACTGCTTAGCGGGGGCCTTAGGTAGGTCTAACCCTCTCAGAAGATAATTTACTGACTACCGGTACATTTAATTTCTGATTTTCAAGAAGAGGTTTAAAATTTGAAATAAATTTAAAAGTGTAAAATTGAGTTTTTTTTTTCGGGTCCCAGGGTGAGCGCCCTCCATTAGATCCGCCTCTGTTCATCACACTCTCGGGCGATAAATAAAATATTAACTGTCCCTTTTCGTCTCCCCCCCCCCACTCATTTTTTTATGGAGCCCTAGTCCCTCCCACCTCCCAAGTTGTCAGTGACGCACGATGTACGTGTAACACAAAAAAAAAAAACGCCATCTTGCTAGATTAAGGGTAACCAAACTCGAATGTGGTTCCCGAGCCATTTAAAAAAAAAAAATAAATAAATTATATTTTCCGCTAAATTTTGATACGGCTTTTTATAACATTTGTTCTATTTTAAGAGAACCGCCCCTCCCCCCTTCCAATGCTGCTCTTCAATGAGTTTTTTTTTTAGTGCTCTCCACGAGCTAGTTTTTTTTTATCACTTAATTAATTCACCAAATTTCGACAAATAGTCTGACAGTCAGACTCTGACCTATATGAGAAATCGAAATGTGGCTCTAATCGACATCATGCGTAGTTTTCTTAATGCGGTTGTTCATTTACTTTTTGTGCTTGACTACCCACTAAGGGGCTGTCCATCATTTACGTCAACAAATTTTTTGGCGTTTTTTCACCTCTCCCCCCCCACTTCCCCCTTGTCAACAACTTGTCAAATTTCCAGAGACCCCCCCCCCTATAAAATTACGTCAACACTTGATTACCCCCCCCCCAAAAAAAAAGGTGGCTTCCAAAATGTTTATGTGGCAAAATTAGTAGGAATATAGTTAGTTTAATGAAAATGCTGAATGTTAAGCGAATGTTTGTAACACAGGACTACAAACGCTGCTTAATTTTCCTATTTATTAAGTAATTATATTAAATTAAAAAAAAAAGTAACATTGTTGACTTCAACTTTTCTTGACCTCCTCCCCTCCCCCTTGTCAACAATTGTCAAAAATTTTCTGACCCCCCCCCCTCCACCCTATTTTATTGACGTAATTAATGGACAGCCCCTAAGGAAAAATGAGATTTCGGTGAACCACATGCAAAAACATTAAAAAGAAAATAGAGGATATAAGACACCAAAGTTAATATCAATTACATATATATGATCGATTATTTAGTCAAATTTTGGACGGCCCTTTTCCTAATCAGCCATTTGAGGACCGTTGTCTTAATGTGTTCTTGGAAATGGTCTACTTCTCTTCAAATCAAAATCAACAGATTAAGTTTTAAAGATACCGATAACTATAATAAACGTCTGATCTCTTCACTAACTAGGCCCTGGCCTATTCTGTTGACACTCGACTATCAAAGTCAAAGGGAGACAATACAAACTAATCATTTGACGGTACCGAACTTTAACCCAACGAATTCAGACATCTCTCAGACTTTATATTATCTTGGGAAAAGTATATATAAAGCAAAAAATAGGCTGGAATACAATATTAATTTACTCGAATTGCTGAGGAGTTTAGTTTTTTTGGTTGCTAATAACATTGGATTGGAATGGGCCGAGCCATGACATACCGGTACTGAATTTACAGTGCCTATATAACACTCCCTTTAAAAATAGTTAAACTGATCGAGAAATCATACGAGGGTATGTCCTGCAGAGTTATCCATGGAGGGCAGCTAACAGACAGCTTCCAGGTACGAACAGGAGTCAGACAAGGATGCTTGCTTTCCCCATTCCTTTTCCTACTGGCTATAGACTGGATTATGAAGAAATCCACCAGGGAAAGAAGAAATGGAATCCAATGGACTTTGCTAAAACAGCTGGACGACCTGGACTTTGCAGATGACCTTGCTCTCCTTACACATAGCTATCAACAGATGCAAGAGAAAACAAATCTTGTGAATGCCAATGCAAAGGAGGTCGGCCTTAGCATACACACATCTAAAACCAAGATCCTGAAAATTAACTCCACCAGCACAAATGCAGTGACCCTAAACGGAAGTAAACTGGAGGAAGTAGAGTCCTTTACTTATCTGGGTAGCATCATAGATCAGCAGGGTGGAACAGATGCAGATGTCAAAGCAAGGATCGGAAAAGCAAGAGCCGCCTTTATCCAGCTCAAGAACATTTGGAATTCCAAAGAGCTGTCTCTGAACACCAAAATTCGTCTGTTCAATACCAATGTAAAGTCAGTCCTATTATATGGGGCTGAGACCTGGAGAATTACGAAGACCACCACTAAGAGAGTCCAGGCCTTTATCAACAGCTGCCTTAGGAAAGTTCTCCAAATACGATGGCCTGACACCATCACCAATGCCAGCCTCTTAGAACGAACCGGCCAAGCTTCAATAGAAGAGGAGATCAGGAAGAGAAGGTGGGGATGGATAGGCCACACATTACGAAAGCCGGCAAGCAACATCACTAGGCAAGCATTGAGTTGGAATCCTCAAGGAAAAAGAAAGAGAGGTCGGCCTAGAAACACCTGGAGGCGAGAATTTGAAGCGGACATCACCAGGATGGGGTTCAGCTGGAAGCAGCTGGAGAGAACGGCTCAGGATAGAAGTCGCTGGAGAACTTTAGTTGGTGGCCCATACCCCGATAGGAGTGACGGGCAATGATGATGATGATATAACACTCTATGATTGCACTTAACTATTTCTTTGGGCTTATAAAGATATATATTGGTTATCAAGGAATATTTTTTTTTAACCTTTAATCTTAATGTTTTTAAGCTGTATTTGAAAGATCACAATTATTCATTTTAAAAATATTGAAACATATTCCTTTCAAAGAAGATCTTTATAAAGGGGCTATTTTACTCAGAATTTTATTGTATGTATAAAACATGAATGACAACACAAGTGTTAATGGTGCCCATGGCATAATTCTAAAAATAGA
>JAGDYQ010000022.1:6300239-6310743 GCA_021962125.1 Bulinus truncatus
TGCTGTTATCTGTGATTTAAATGCAAAAAAAAAAAAAAAAAAAAGTGTTTTTTTTTTTTTTGAGTTAATTACAATTCAAGTGTAGGTTGCACAAAAAACGCTCCAGACTTACTGAAGCAGGATGTAAACTTGGCTAAGAACGGGTGGCCAGGCTTAAAGGGAGCTAGAACAGATTTTTGGAGATGTCCTACAAGGAGCAAGGGAGTGGAGACTTTGACAAGTGAGACTTACTACCTCTGTTATATTTTATTGTTTACCATTTACCTCTTCCAAATTCTCTTGACTAGGTCTTCTAAAGGTACAGAGGGTCAGACATAATAGTAATCATCCTTTCATCATTATGGCTAGTTCAAACATTATGGCCTTGATGGGATCTTAAATTTGACAGAAGGGCTAGAAAACAGGAGATGGAGTGTATATATATAGGAACCAGAGCCGTAGCTAGCAATTGAGCGCCCTGTACAGGTGTCATTTGTTAAGCGCCATCCTCTTACACTGAGAAGTGCAAAAACATTTAACAGCTCTCTTAAGGTGCCCCTTACTAGTTCTGTGCCCTGTGCGGCCACACAACCCGCAGGTCAGATCGAACAGTAAAATGGGCTGTTCATAGCCTGCTGGCTGTAGTTTAATCATGCCTGGGCTATTCTGTATTGGAACTGGGCTTCTAACATAGTAGTCATTTATTACTTCATAGTCATAATGTAGGCTAGTTTTTATATCTTGGTGGGGAAAGCATTTGTCCTCAAGCCTTATCTCAATTTTTTTGAATTGTTCTGTTGTACAAATTTAGTCTTATGTTGCAATTGTTCTGTTGTACACATTTAGTCTTATGTTGGGATTGTTCTGTTGTACACATTTAGTGTTATGTTGGAATTGTTCTGTTGTACACATGTGGTCTTATGTTGGAATTGTTCTGTTGTACACATTTAGTCTTATGTTGGAATTGTTCTGTTGTACACATTTAGTGTTATGTTGGAATTGTTCTGTTGTACACATTTAGTGTTATGTTGGAATTGTTCTGTAGTACACATTAAGTCTTATAATTGGAATTGTTCTGTTGTACACATTTAGTCTTCTGTTGGAGTTGTTCTGTTGTACACATTTAGTCTTATGTTGGAATTGTTCTGTTGTACACATGTGGTCTTATGTTGGAATTGTTCTGTTGTACGCATTTAGTCTTATGTTGGAATTGTTCTGTTGTACACATGTGGTCTTATGTTGGAATTGTTCTGTTGTACACATTTAGTCTTATGTTGGAATTGTTCTGTTGTACACATTTAGTGTTATGTTGGAATTGTTCTGTTGTACACATTTAGTGTTATGTTGGAATTGTTCTGTAGTACACATTAAGTCTTATAATTGGAATTGTTCTGTTGTACACATTTAGTCTTCTGTTGGAGTTGTTCTGTTGTACACATTTAGTCTTATGTTGGAATTGTTCTGTTGTACACATGTGGTCTTATGTTGGAATTGTTCTGTTGTACGCATTTAGTCTTATGTTGGAATTGTTCTGTTGTACACATTTAGTGTTATGTTGGAATTGTTCTGTTGTACACATGTGGTCTTATGTTGGAATTGTTCTGTTGTACACATTTAGTCTTCTGTTGGAATTGTTCTGTTGTACATATTTAGTCTTATGTTTAAGGATGATTTAGTTTTACTATTGTCATATTCAATTCAATAATTAGAAAATCATTTTCAATACTTTGGTTTTTCTTATTTTTTTTCAGTGTTGGCCAGAAACTTGAGTCTATATCAGGTGGATATAGTTTAGAGCAAGCCCAAAGGATTTTATCTGAAATACACCAGCTTCGGAGTAAAATGTCTCAAGGGGAGAAGGAGAAAAATGAACTCATGCAGGTAGGCATCTTTATTATATAGATGAGCTGCTGGGAATGGGGCAGTCTACTACAATCTTCTATATTCTCGGCTTCCCTTGATTGTTTTAAAAACAATGTCAGTCAGGCATCTCTTTTTGATCTGTTGTTGGTGTTGAGGAAATGTTCACAATGGAACTTTTCTTTTCAACTTGGTATTGTTTTTTTTTTTGGTCCGAATGTGAAAAAGTTTTGAATTTAAAAAATAAATTATATTAGGGTTATATTTTACATGAATTATTATGGTAGCAGATTTTAGCTTTTCCAGTTAGAAACAGGATATGTTCTTTCATTTTCTCGATATGCAGTAGACATTGATATTATAGAATAAGCGACTTATTTCAAATTTAGTTGTTTTTATATCTTTGTAGATGTTGGGGAATTCTGTTTTATTAGAAGAAAGTGTATTCTTTTGGTCTAATTATTAAAAAATTGAATTCGGTGGTTTTCATGAAAGCTTTCTATATGTTGGGGAATTCAGAAATGCTAGAAAAAAGTGTTTTTTTTTTTTAATTACCAAAGTGCTAAATTCTCACCACTTGTTATTTTTTAATAAGATCATAATGAATGTAAAGTTTACAAATGTTTGCTGAAATGGAAAACTGACACCAAATTTTAATTTTTGCCGTTTCATTGCTAACCAGTAAACTTATATATAATTCTGTTTGATATTTTTTGTGCTCAGAGGTTAAAAAAAAAAAACCAAATCAATCACTGGCGTTATGTTCAATGTATAACACATTTCTTCTGAAGAATTTGAATAATTCTTCTCTTTATTATATTATGCCATCTGTCGAACTGACAGCTAATTTTAATCTGTTCTGTTTCATCTGCTTATCAATCTACTTTAATCTCTTCACTATACTTCGGTACTGAAAGAAAGAAAAAAAAAAATCTTTCATAGGCATTACACAACCAAGATGTGTACTACTCATGACAGATTTTAATAATATTGCTCGTGTCATTTTTAATCAATTCATGCCTCAATCCATTTTTAAGGCTAAATTAAAGTGAAATTTGTATTCTGTCATAATTAGTTTTTTTTTTTAAATGTGAAACGAGAATACATCTAAACTGGTCATCAGGGATTAATGTGGGAAATAAATAGAAATTTACTTTGTTTGATCACATTCACCGTTGTTCAATCTGATTTGTTAAAAAAATACTTCCAGTATTTACGGCTTATCAAAAGATAGTTTTTTGTTTCTTACCACTGGTTACAAAGTTTTGTGTTTTCTGTTCTAAGTTTATAAAAAAAATTGTGTGAATCTTTGTGTTCAGCAAACATTGCATTGATAATGTTGTAAGGACATGTATAATCACATTTGTCTTCAATGAGCTGAAATCCTTTATAATTATTGCACTTCCGTTAAATTGTCATTTTTGAAAAAATATCCCCCCCCCCCCATCCATTTTAAAAAATTACAAATAATGTGGAGCTTGTATTCTGTTAATTCTCATTTGATATTGGCATGGTCAAACCTAAGGATATCAATTACATAACCTTCCCTTCTGACCAATTATCCTTTTACTCATTAAAAAAAAAATTCTTTTTGCAATAGTGCAGGATTTCTCAGAATGTTTTTTTTTATTCATGCACTGGTATGTATCTGGGACATTTTAAAAAAAAGTATGTCAGCAGGATGTGTCACACTTCATGAGACAGAATGGTGCTTGAATTTATAAGACCTGTCAGTGGCTTAGTATGGGCTACTTGTTTGTATATCTTAATCAACTAAGAGACTGATGATTTGATATAAATATGCAGGCTTACATGGGCATATAGTCTTATTATATAAAAATGAAACTTTTTTTAAAAGTGGATATGTATGTGGCTGTGATTTTTGTGGTCTGTAGAAATCAGCATCCTTGAACCAGGAGTCACCTGACTTTCACAGGAGCCCTTTAGTACACTTTGAATATTCTTAGCCAATTAGTTTTCTTTTAAATTATCAGGACTTGGCTATTTTTATTTTTTTTATTTCTAAAAACTGAATCAACAGTCTAATTCCATTCCTTTGAGAGATGACCTTTGGACTGTTGACATTTTAACTGCACTGGCATGAACTGTTTAATTTGAATTGGGGAAATAAGAGGAATGCAATATTCGTTAATTTTGTTAAGAAAATATTGAATTTTAGAGTTTTGCATGTTCACATTTTAATATGATGTGTTACTGTATCACTAGATGAAAGTTTAAAAACCTTGCTCTGTGAGACACTGTTATTAATATATATATATCTATAAAAATATGCAGGAATTCCAAACATTATACTCTTAAAATTCTGAACATATTAACAGCAATTTTGTGAGTCTCATTGTTCACCCCATTGTTGTGTCTGGACCGTCTGTGTGTGATGCTGTGTTTGTTGTGCCTGGACATTCTGTGTGTGATGCTGTGTTTGTTGTGTCTGGGCCTCCTGTGTGTGATGCTGTGTTTGTTGTGCCTGGACATTCTGTGTGTGATGATGTGTCCGTGAGATCTGTATGTGATGCTGTAATACTTGTGCCTGGCTGAGGTCTGTGTGTGATGCTGTGTTTGTTGTGTCTGGACATTCTGTGTGTGATGCTGTGTTTGTTGTGTCTGGGCCTCCTGTGTGTGATGCTGTGTTTGTTGTGTCTAGGCCTCCTGTGTGTGATGATGTGTCCGTGAGATCTGTATGTGATGCTGTAATAATTGTGCCTGGCTGAGGTCTGTGTGTGATGCTGTGTTTGTTGTGTCTGGACATTCTGTGTGTGATGATGTGTCCGTGAGATCTGTATGTGATGCTGTAATACTTGTGCCTGGCTGAGGTCTGTGTGTGATGCTGTGTTTGTTGTGTCTGGACATTCTGTGTGTGATGCTGTGTTTGTTGTGTCTGGGCCTCCTGTGTGTGATGATGTGTTTGTTGTGTCTAGGCCTCCTGTGTGTGATGATGTGTCCGTGAGATCTGTATGTGATGCTGTAATAATTGTGCCTGGCTGAGGTCTGTGTGTGATGCTGTGTTTGTTGTGTCTGGACATTCTGTGTGTGATGATGTGTCCGTGAGATCTGTATGTGATGCTGTAATACTTGTGCCTGGCTGAGGTCTGTGTGTGATGCTGTGTTTACTGTGTCTGGACATTCTGTGTGTGATGCTGTGTTTGTTGTGTCTGGGCCTCCTGTGTGTGATGCTGTGTTTGTTGTGCCTGGACATTCTGTGTGTGATGATGTGTCCGTGAGATCTGTATGTGATGCTGTAATACTTGTGCCTGGCTGAGGTCTGTGTGTGATGCTGTGTTTGTTGTGTCTGGACATTCTGTGTGTGATGCTGTGTTTGTTGTGTCTGGGCCTCCTGTGTGTGATGCTGTGTTTGTTGTGTCTAGGCCTCCTGTGTGTGATGATGTGTCCGTGAGATCTGTATGTGATGCTGTAATTCTTGTGCCTGGCTGAGGTCTGTGTGTGATGCTGTGTTTGTTGTGCCTGGACATTCTGTGTGTGATGATGTGTCCGTGAGATCTGTATGTGATGCTGTAATACTTTAATACTTGTGCCTGGCTGAGGTCTGTGTGTGATGCTGTGTTTGTTGTGTCTGGACATTCTGTGTGTGATGCTGTGTTTGTTGTGTCTGGACATTCTGTGTGTGATGATGTGTCCGTGAGATCTGTATGTGATGCTGTAATACTTGTGCCTGGCTGAGGTTTGTGTGTGATGCTGTGTTTGTTGTGTCTGGACATTCTGTGTGTGATGATGTGTCCGTGAGATCTGTATGTGATGCTGTAATACTTGTGCCTGGCTGAGGTTTGTGTGTGATGCTGTGTTTGTTGTGTCTGGACATTCTGTGTGTGATGATGTGTCCGTGAGATCTGTATGTGATGCTGTAATACTTGTGCCTGGCTGAGGTCTGTGTGTGATGCTGTGTTTGTTGTGCCCGGACATTCTGTGTGTGATGATGTGTTTGTTGTGTCTGGGCCTCCTGTGTGTGATGCTGTGTTTGTTGTGTCTAGGCCTCCTGAGTGTGATGATGTGTCCGTGAGATCTGTATGTGATGCTGTAATACTTGTGCCTGGCTGAGGTCTGTGTGTGATGCTGTGTTTGTTGTGTCTGGATGTTCTGTGTGTGATGCTGTGTTTGTTGTGTCTGGGCCTCCTGTGTGTGATGCTGTGTTTGTTGTGTCTAGGCCTCCTGTGTGTGATGATGTGTCCGTGAGATCTGTATGTGATGCTGTAATTCTTGTGCCTGGCTGAGGTCTGTGTGTGATGATGTGTTTGTTGTGCCTGGACATTCTGTGTGTGATGATGTGTCCGTGAGATCTGTATGTGATGCTGTAATACTTTAATACTTGTGCCTGGCTGAGGTCTGTGTGTGATGCTGTGTTTGTTGTGTCTGGACATTCTGTGTGTGATGCTGTGTTTGTTGTGTCTGGACATTCTGTGTGTGATGATGTGTCCGTGAGATCTGTATGTGATGCTGTAATACTTGTGCCTGGCTGAGGTTTGTGTGTGATGCTGTGTTTGTTGTGTCTGGACATTCTGTGTGTGATGATGTGTCCGTGAGATCTGTATGTGATGCTGTAATACTTGTGCCTGGCTGAGGTTTGTGTGTGATGCTGTGTTTGTTGTGTCTGGACATTCTGTGTGTGATGATGTGTCCGTGAGATCTGTATGTGATGCTGTAATACTTGTGCCAGGCTGAGGTCTGTGTGTGATGCTGTGTTTGTTGTGCCTGGACATTCTGTGTGTGATGATGTGTCCGTGAGATCTGTATGTGATGCTGTAATACTTGTGCCTGGCTGAGATGTGTGTGTGATGCTGTGTTTGTTGTGTCTGGACATTCTGTGTGTGATGATGTGTCCGTGAGATCTGTATGTGATGCTGTAATACTTTAATACTTGTGCCTGGCTGAGGATGCTAATCAAGATAACATCCTAGTAAGTTGCACCCAGTTTCCCTTGCGAGTCCAACATTCTGGGTTCGACTCATGTCAGTAATGTCAGTGTTCCTAATCAGGTCACATACTCTGTCATTTCAAACTCTGTGTGTATTTTAGTGGCAGCTCTAGCACATACGTTAAGAGAAAACAAAACACCGACATCTCAGTGTGTTGTGAACTCTGACCTGAGCATGTGCTACAAAAAAAACAAAGACACATGCTATAAATGTATGGCCACCCCCCCTCCCCCTTTCGGAATGCGGAAACACATTGTTACAACCAACTGTAACAATTTTTACAAGTGCCAGGTTTAAATGTTGATTTTTTTTGTGAGGCTATTATAACGTCCAGTGTTGTTTAAAGCCTTACGCTATACCCCCCCCTCCCTTTCCCTACAGCAGGATTTACCACCATCTTGTTGTTTTTTTTTTAACTTTTTTTGGTCTGAAAGTTTTGTAAAATATTTATGTATTTGGTTGATTATTTCTCTTGCTTGAATTATACTATACGACAAAAAAAAAAAAAAAAAGGCGGAGGGATTGGGGGGGGGGGGTGAGTTCATCATTTCTCTCTCGTCATCCATGTTTTTATTTTCCGCATAAATTCCGGCGGATAGCGTGGATCTTTATCCTCGTGAGAAGAGACACCCATCTCGTGTGGACAGTTCCTGAGCGCTGCCCCCCCACACACACACAGACACACATACGTTTGAAGAAGGTACATCAAATGTACCTATATATTTGTGTATAAATGTCATCTGTTTTTCTTATCAATCACATTTTTCAAGTATTCAAAAGCGCTTTGAATTTTAAAAAAAGGAATTAGTTCTCGTCTGCAAAGTTACAGACATGTGTATTAAGGAATTAATGTCGCGGTGCTAGCGGGTAGGGTAACGCTCGGTGCTAGTAGTAATGCTTGGTAGACTTTAGCTTTGACCGCTGGCTATCGTTACGAGTTGTTACGATCGTTGACCTGCGGAATTCACAAACACACACGCAGATCCATTTTTGTCAGTCATTCTCGTTTCCGTACTATCATGGGAAAAGTCGTGCGTGTATTTTGGTGTTTGAATCTGCCGCCGTGTGTGTAGACAAGTCGTTTTTTATATTTGAAATGTTTCAATTAATTGAGGTTTTCAACGTGGCCAGATAGGTTTTTTCTTCTCATTTTACTTTTCAAACTTTCAGTACTTTAACAGGTTGATCTACTTTGGCCTACTACTATGTTAGTCTCAATAATAGCGACGCATCAGTCTAAAAACTAATCGCGACGCATCATGCATATTTTCACCCCCATGGTTTTTTTTACAGATAACATTTTGTTGTTTTTCAAATCTATGAAACGACAATTCACTCATAGCTCGTGTTTTAGTGTCGCTAAACAGCCATGTGGCACGTTAATAATAAACAATCTTTCACCATTTCGACCCATTTTTTTTTTACTTTGTAGTCATTCGTCAACTTTGGACCTAGGTGCAGCGGTTCTCAACTTGTTACGCGACTTTATCCAAAGGTGTGGAAGTACGCCTCTCGGGTACCTCCTCATAAACTGGTGATCTTCTTCAAAGTCTTGGTTGTTCTAAAACAAAAATTATATGTCGCTGCGTACCACTGCATGACTTTTACCTTGTGGGTACGCGTATCACCGGTCGAGAACCGTAGGGACTAGTGTAATGTTCCTTTTGGGACTAGTGTATATGTTCCTTTTAGCTCATTTTATCCGACTTAAATCTCAAATCTTCCCATTTATTTCTTGGGGTTTGAAAAATTACAGAACGTCTTGTTTTTTCCCTATCAAGTAATGTAAACACAAAAAGGATGGATCATTTCCCCACAAATTGGATTAAAAAAAACTGCATCAAATATTCTTGATTTCAAGGCATCGATGAAAATTTGCATGTACATTTTGGAAAAAAAATGCGAAACTCGCTCTAAATCTAGGTGGCACGAGCGCAAGGAAACAAAAGTACTCATAATAGGAATTTTAAGCGTTCGATTTTCGGATATCAAGTTGTTCGAATTTTAAGCGTTTCAGATTTCGAGGATTTAGTGTATTTTATATACTTGGAAACATTCTGGATATGGTTGTCATGAGTATGTTGTCTATGTTTACACTGGCTTCCTGTCTTTGCTACGCAGAAACTGAAGATGCTGCGGTGACTTAATTTCACTTCATTTTGGGTTCTCGGTACATCTCAATCTCTCCTGGTGTGTGTGTGAGAGAGAGAGAAATATACCGCAGTGAAAAGATTGTCCCAACCCTTTACCCTAGTCCCAGTTCTGTGTCAGACAAGAAGGATAGATGGGTGGTTGTTGTCAGACAAACGGAGCTTTTTTGTCGCCAGATGGGAATTTGACACCGTTGTCGTCCCCTTCACGCACATGCATACACACCACACACACACACACCACACACACACACACATTTTCAAAGTTTTTTTTAGTTCTGCTGAAATAATTAGTGAGTGTTGCCTCCCTCCTATCTACGCTTCCTCATTACATAATGAATGACGACCCCTCCCCCAGCAACACACCACGTGTCCTGTCATGGTCTAAAAATACTGTTACAACGGATGTGTATCCCAAAGCCACACAGGACACGTGGGTTCAATAATGACTAGACTGATACATTTTATTTATTACACAAATTTTACCTAACATTAATTCATAACCACAAATAAATTCACATAGGAAACAAAAAAATCACTGCCGGCCACAAGCAAGTCCGAAAATGTACTATCCAGGTTACGAACAACAAATTCTCTCCCATAACAAGAATCCATTGCCCCCACATGTCCGGTCTGCACAAAATCAAGGTGCCGTCACTGGTCTCCACACATCGTCCTCATCTAGCTTGTTTTTAGACACCTGTCCAGGTGACGACTGGTCCAGCATAATTGTGTAGAAATAAGAAGGTCTAACAATACATTTAAAGACATACTTGCCTGGCTGATAACGTTCTTATTGTTTTAGCCGTTGTTCTTTTCTTATTAAAAAAACAGACACCAACAATAGTTGTAAAATTGAAATCCGACATTTCCTTTCAAATTGAGTATTCGCCGTTGCGGCGATTATTTAGAAACATTTGCAATAAACCACCTACCACCTCCAGGGCACAGCCTTAACCAACTATTACATTTCCGTTTAGGTCAAACACAATTGAAGATTATTTATTAAAACCTTTGCATATAGTTATATCCCTTTAGGCTTGATCAGTGACCTAGGCTATTTTTGGTTTAGGGTGAGGTCCTTGTTTTTTCATGTTTGTATTTTAAACTGGAGTTACTGTTGTATTAATTCTTAACTTTCGATTTAACGCCAGAATCCACACCGCTATTATTTATATCGATTATTTTTAACTAGATGTACCATGCAAAACCTTTGCACAGAGTTAAATTCTTTTAAGGCTGATCAGTAGGCTGCTATTTTTGGTTTCGGACAGATCAATTTTGTTCATGATTTTATTACAATTTAATACCAATTACGTTATAGAAATACAAAAGAAAATAATGTTTAAATGGAATCATTTCACATTTTGGCCATTGAGTTTCATGTTTGAAAACCGCAGAGACTATTCAAAACCGTAGATTTTAAAAAAAAAACATTTATCGAATCGAGATGCTGACAAGACGCCATTTTGAATTGTTGTTTTCCCGCTTTCGATTTAATGCAGATGCAAGACCGCTATTATTTATATTAGATTTTTCTAATAGGTGCCACGTGCCGGCTTTCCAAGA
>JAGDYQ010000022.1:6311243-6497227 GCA_021962125.1 Bulinus truncatus
CGTGTTATAAATTATTATTGAATCATGAAAAAATAGCAGTTTTCAGTAAAAAAAAAAAAAAAAATAATATCTTACAATACTTGATACATATTTTTTTAAAATTCACTTTTTTTTTTAATCTCCAGCACCTTGGCTAATCAAACAATTCAATTGATGATGGCTCAGAAGTTTGTTTTTTTTTGTTTCTTCAAAGACTTCACCTTTTAAGTTTTTTCAATTTTTTTTTTTTATAAAATGGAAAAGTTGTTTGATGTCACAAGTTTCAGCCAACAGTTAAAAAGAGAATCTGTAATAGCAGTTTCAATATCATGTCTTTTTTATTTTTATTAAATGCTTACGTGTTCAACCTTTGAATAAACATAAATATCATCTTGAAAATAATTTGTGTTTACAGAGTTAGATTTTGTATGTTAACTGTATTATTTGTAAAGTAAAGAATTAATTTGAATCTGAAATAATTAACAGTGACTTTTTTAAATGGCAATCTGTTCTTAAAAAGTTACCTGTATTTGAATTAAACCCCAGAAAATCACCTTACACAATATTTCTATTTATTTCTATCACTAAATTTTTTTTTCTTAAGGACATCACAGTGAAGTTGTAAATTACCCAAATAACTTAATTTTTATTCTTTATAAGAATTGTTTTTAACTTGAACAGCTTTATGTCTATTTCAAGATCAGAATACATTTAGTTTTTTCATTAGTTTTCTTTTCTTTTGTATTTAAAAAAAACACATTATTTACCTAAAAAAAAGAAAGCTAAAGATTATATTATTGTGCAAAAACCACGTTTATTAAAAAAAACTTTTTTTAAAACAAAGTAATACATACAACAGATCTTTTAAAAGAGAATTCAAACAGCATTAAAACTGAAGTTTAAAAAAATTTACCAGTACACGTAATTTAAAAATTTAGAATACAGTATGAAAACTACTGTCAAACATGACACTAAACTGCAGCGAAATTTGATATCAGTTTTCAGCAGTGTATTAAAGCACTAAAAAATATTATATTTGATAAAAAATGCAGCCAATCAAAATGATGCACTGCACATTAATGAGTACAGTTTTTTTTGACACCATCATGAGGTTTATATTTCTCATGTATATTCAAACACTAGCAAAAGCCAATTATAATTAAATATTATGCCAAAAATGAAATAACGAGAATACATTTGAAGCAGAAAATAAGGCAAAAGCTTTTATCACTGAGTTAAAGCAAGAAAAAAAAGGAGTAATTTATTATATATATATTTTTTTGAGACATTCAACAAGTAACAATACTTTGCAAGGTTAAGGACCCTGGCCAGTTTAGTCCAGACCACAAACATTTTGCTCTGAATTGTACAAATAGTGCTGGACACATTTATGATACACAGTTCAGAAGATCACTGTCTGCTCGCATCTATCAGGCTACGATAAAAAAATTTTTTTTAGAATAACTAATTTAGAAATAAAATTTCTTATAAAAGGTGTAATAGAATATATTTTTTGGACCTCTTTAAATATAAAATCAATAAAAAAAAATTTAAACATTGTTAAAGAACTGGCTGGTACCAAGCAAGTTTAGGTATAAAAAAAATGCTTGTGTACAAGTATCACTGGGGCTAAAAAAGGATTTATCTGGTTCACCCTTCCATTACATTAGGTCAGATGTCGTGAATCTAATATACATGAAATTAAACATTTTTTTAATAATTGATTACTTTTAAATGAAATAAATAGAAGGATAATTGTACGTTGTATTTTAGAGACAAAAAGGTTTTTTTTATTTAAAGAATAAACTTTTTTGATGTAAAGAGCAGCAGCAAATTCAATTAATTACTGTACTCAAATACTCACTTTCCACAACTAAGAAAGTCAACCATTCCGCATTTTATTTAGAGGGAACAAAATACAAATACTATGTTTAAAATAGTACACTTAATAAGTAAAACTTTTGATTTAAATATAATAAAGTTGATCAGCACCCAGCCTGCTTTCAATAGATTATTATTACATAAACAGAGATTGTGTTAACATTTTAAAAAATGATATGAATATCACTGCTTTATCAGTAGGAATACATGTCAAGTACAGTATCTATTACAAGCTTCTTAGGTTTACATTTGTTTTACTAGTTAATAAAGAAAAAATTTCAAACAACGCTTCATTTATAAAGATAGAATATACTTTAAATGTATATACTAGAAAATACACAGATGTTTCACTTAAATCACCAACAAAATTTTATTTTTACATTCACAGAAATTATGAAGACTAAAAAAAAAATCATTTGCACCTGTTTGAATCTCTTGTAAATTACAAAAGCACCGTAGATACTTGCATATAAGTAATAAAATTTATGCATTAAAATTCACTGAAAAAAACAGGGTTGACTTATTCGCGGGCAACACACTATTCCATAGAATTTGGGTTACGACATTGTACACTCAACACCGCAAGGCAAGGCGGAAATGGCAGATGGAAACAGAATCAACGTTCATTTGGTGCAGCGTTTTGCAGCTTTTTATTAAATTTGCATTGAAAATTTTCTGTACCCACAGCATATCTAATTTTCTAATAGCATCTAGACTTTTAATACAAATGAGACGAAGGGGCTGGATAGTTCAGTTGGTAGAGTGTTTGCAATGGAACAGTGAGGGTTGGAATACGGTCACCTTGTGCTTATCGGTTGGTAATTAGTGCATGATGATAAAGCGCATTAACAAATGCAGATTAAAATACACCGCCATAACGTAAAAATATGATGAGAGGGACTATCAAGCAGAAGCTGAGTATCCCGATTCAATAATGAGGATAATATTTCCAACATATTGGGAGCTTTCAATCAATGCTGACTTTTAGAAATAAATAGTAACGGTGTTGTTACACACAAAAAAAATAATACATCTATAAATTCAGTGAAGGCCAAATATATTTCTAATTTTTAGACTTGCTGGTCAGTGAACTTGGCGGCATGATGCCAAGTGAAAATCTAATATAATACTTTGGCAAAGCTGTCAAAAAAAAATAAATTATCAGCTTTATACAAATCTTAAAAGGTAATAAGCTTTATACAAAAAACAGCTTTGACATAAAAATATTGTTTGTCGTGTAAAAGACAACTAAAAATATCAGAAACTACAGTCTCAACACAAAAGTTACACATTTTAAATCAGGAGATTCATAAATAATAGCACAGATAAAAAAGAACAATTTTCATTCTGTGGCCAGAGTCGAGGGTTCTTAAAGAAAGGCACTTGTAAAACATCTGTCGTAACCTTGTTGGGCAGCCACTGATGCCTGATGCTCCATCACTGAGGATTGTGGGGATATGGGACTTCCGGAACTGTTTGAAGACAAACCTGGTTAAAATTTAAAAATGTACACATGCTAAAAAAATAGGGCCATTATTATTAATATTATTAAAGCTGTACTGGTATTTAAAAAAAAAACTTTCAATATTAAATTAATTAATTGAGATGGGCAGTAAACATAATGCTAAACACTTTATTTCAGTTATGCCTATCAACAAAAATAACCATGTTTTCTTACTAGCCGTATGGTCTCATAGTAAAATTAATTTGAGAGCTAAAAAAGCTATGGGTTTTAACATTTGTAAGTTAACTTGACATTGCAGTTATAAATAATGATGATTTATTAGATCTGATAGTACCATTTGAATAAGAAAATAGCTATCGCTGCTAAGCAACACAATTTATTTAAATGTGCTCATCGTTAAACATTTTTAAATATTTTAAGCATTAATGAGTCATTCTAATATGTAAATTTGAAGCATGTATATGAATAGAGTGTGGATGCAGAAAACCAGCATTCCCATTCCTGGATAAAAAGCAATCTATAAAAGAAATGGTCCTCATAGATTTAAACCCTTCTGGCAGTCATACTTCAACTTAATGCATTGCGTAATACTATCTTTAATAGTATTTTTTTTACCTGCTGAGCTTAAGTGATCTCTGTTGGATTTAGTGAATTTTACCCCCAATGCATGCACTATCCCCAACCTCACCTAAACTGCTCATTATGTTTTTTTGAATGCTGAAATCAAACAGACTTTTAAAAACATTTCCAATTTGGGGGAAAAAAAAATACCAGCAAAAGACTTATTTTTGTCATACTGAAAGTAAGAAATTCGTTACAATATTTAATATCAAATGGAAAGCGACCGGAATTTTTTTTTTTTTTTTTGCAATACTAAAATATTTGAAACACTGGCGTTCACAATAAAGACATTCCCATGTATTTCCAATTTATGACAAAACTTAAGTCACCTATACTGAGTCCAGTGAAAGTAAACCATTGTTGTAGGATATTTCTCTCACTTTGTGGATAGTTGACAATTGTAGATTTAAAAACTACAAGAAATACTTCAACACAAATTACCTGTATTATTTCCAGATTCAACAGGCTCTGCTCTTACAGCCAGAATGGCGTTATAGGAAGATATAATATTATTATTATAGGCATCTCCGTATCGCTCTTTATAGCTTTTCTGGGATGATGGGACTGAAAGTAGCAACAAAGTACATGTGATGCAGTGGTAGTTAACAAAAAAAAAAAGCAAAAAAAAACACAAAGAAATTATTGAATGAATTAAAACTTACCGAAACATCTTCTTTTGTGTAAATGTGAATCAACATCTTCTTCGTCTTCAACAGATCGCTTGGTTCCTCCAAATGATTTATCTGCAGCCCCACTCACTAATGATGAGCTGACATCTGTCATGTCAACTTCATCCTCTTCCATTTCAACTGAATTAGCTGAGTAACTGTTAGAGATGCGCTCACCGTTCATCAAAATATGCGAGTATAGTTTATTTTGTTCCTCTTTAAATGGAAAGTGCAAGTCAGTAAACTTGAAATGAGGAACATTCTGCGAATTAACATGTGGAGCCAGAGCACTGCTGTTTTGCATTAAAGATCTCTCATGTAGATCAGTATGTTCAGCATGCTCCATTGCCCTTTTTAAATACTGAGCAAGTGCCGAATGATTGGACTGGTCCGCAAGTTCACTTGGGTTTAATCCTCGGTGATTTTTCATACTGAAACAGTATACAAAACACTTTTTTATGTTATGCATGCTTATGTTTGCAAATACCTTCTATGATTTTTCAGAATGAGATAATATATACAATACCTATTTTTTTTTTGGCATACATTTGTGATAAATTATACGAAATTCAAACTTTATGAACCGTTCGGCTACTAGGGCATATGAAACATTATTTTTAGCAGCCATAAATAGGTTTGTTGTAGTTAACACAATGTCCAGCAATCTTATCTTGTCCAAAGTAAGCTATCCATTTAGGGTGGGGTAAACAGTGGTTGGCTCTTTGGATTGAATAAAATTCTATACAATATAAAGATTTTAACTAAATCCCATCAGGTCTGCAGAGCCTGTCCGCTATTACTAACAAAGTGCATGTATAGCTTTTAAAATTGTATTCCCCATATGAAACTCTAGCGCCTAATAAAAAAATATGAAGAATTAAACATTTAAGGCACAATCGGAGGCTATGTAATCAACCAAGTTACACAGTTTGATAAAGGATGAAAAATTTAATAGCAGATCAAAGAGCTATGTCATTTTCAAATACCACAATGATAAGTGACGCAAAGCATGGATAATCGATGAGAGCTTCATCCAAGTTTATTAATTTTAAGTGAACAAAAACAATTAAACTCTAAGACTGAATGCATGTTTCACCCTATAACACTTATGTGAAAAAAAAAGTATGGTAATAAATTAATAAAAGCGTCTGATACTGTGTTTAAATTCATGAAATTCAATCATTATTTTTGTTCACATTTCGTCTAAAGCAAGATAATAGGCCAATGCTTTACACATTGAAAATCTAATATTCTAATAGCGGGTTGGGTTCTGCGTTAAATCGAAAGTAAAGAATTAATACAACAGTATTAAAATACAATCATGAAAACCAAAAATCGGATCTGTCTGAAACCAATAATAACCTAGCCTACTGATCAAGCCTAAGGGGATATAACTCTATGAAAAGGTTTTGCAGGGTACAGCCAGTTCATAAATAATCTGCATAACTTACTCAAGAGATGCCCCATGGCTTACCAAGATAGCCACACAATCTGAATTTCCAGCTCTGGCAGCTTTATGAAGTGGAGTATCACCCATAAAATCCTGGGGGAGAAAAAAATAAATATGCAGCTATCTGTTGAGACAAAAAAAAAAACAACTTTTTCCAATAAGATTTAACCCATTGGTTCCTTAGGAGAAAAACTAGATACCCTGCAATTACTGAGGGTTTTTGGGCTTGAGCAAAAAGTTTTGGGGAAAAACGGGTGGGTGCACAAAAACGCATGTAACTTTAAAAGTAATAGAGATAGTTCTTTAAAAGTATACATTTTATTACAAAGAAATGAATTATTTTTCATTCTGTGAAAGAATTAAAGTTATACAATTGATATTTAAAAAGTTATTATTCAGAAAAGTATGATGATTTTTTTTTCAATTTTGATTTTTTAAACCCTATTTTCAACTGAAAATTTTAACTGGAGATTATAAAAATAGCCTATAGGTATATCGAGATAAAATAAACATCATTCAATTTCCTTTACAACAGTGTAAGAATTACTAAAATTGATCAAGATTTGATAAAGTTGTTATGAATTGAAAATAATCACTATTTTTAATGGAGGACCTGAGTGTGGGCTGTTTATATAGACTTCATTTATTGTGCAACTATTTATCAACTACAATCTTAAATAGTATGATCTACATATCAACATGTCTGAAATTAAACAATCTTTCTTATGATATATATTTTATGTATGTTGACTTTATAGTAAAGATGATAAAAGTATATAAATTCGATATAATTTATTCCTTCCAATTGGTTATGCAACTTTCAAACCTTACACATTACAAACGTAAAAACAACAAACTAATTATAACTAATGTTTCCGAATTTAAGCTTTATAATAATAAATGTTCATTTCTCTTCCTATCGGCTATACTTTTTTCATTTTTTTTCCCAAAATTAATATAATAACGAACTTTTGAAATCGGTCACCATACTGGACCATAAAACGGTCCGGACAAAAATTATAAATCTCAATAAAACCATTGTGATTTAGAAAAAATAAGTGATTTAAGTTATAGTACTAAAACTAAACATAATAAGGACACAAACAATGTTTTAAAATGGAAAATGTAGCTACTCACATGTTCTTATAATGTCATCATAATTAATGTAATCCATATTGAAATACTAAGACTAAGTCTCACAAAAACACACATCCATTAATAACAGAAATATAGCACATTCACAAAACAAAAACAAACAAACTGCAATTGGAAGTGATGATTTTATATTTCATATATTCTCTTTAATGTATTTTAGATCTATAGCAAGTTAATATAAAGAAATTGTGATAGTAATTTTAAGACGTTAAACACGCCTATGGCCTCATCTCGGAGGAGGGGGGGGATTTTAGTGATGTCATAAATCTGCTGATGTTTATCGAAAATAACTGCATCGCCGTAAATCTACTAGAAATAATTCATTATAATCAGTTTTTATATTGTTTATTGTAAAAAAAAATCATTTTTAAACATAAATGTTAAATAATTTGTAAAATGTGTTTGATTTTGAAGCAACACGCTGTGTTCTGTGTCTAAGGCTAACAATAGTACTGCGCATGCGCGGTGAACCTGTTATGCAATTTTTACCATCAGCGAGCTCGGGACAAAGAAATTCCTCACACAGGGGGTCTGGTTTCTGCCTCCCTGTTATGACATAATGGAAAAGTTACGCAAATGACGTAGATATTCAAATAGAGGGAAGGCTGACCTTTACATTGATACCACACGTGTGTAATCTTACGCTAGAATGCCGGCTTAAACTGGATATCAAAAGCGGCCATTTCGGGTGACTTTTCGATCGGAGAAAGCGTGTCATTTTTACCCCCTTCCCACTAAAAACGTAATAAAAAAAGAACTGTCTAGAAAATGATAAAAAACCATTAATGAATTTGTGTAGAAATGATTTCTCTACAAGAATATATAGGTTACAACGCGATACATTAAACATAAGGTATAGAAATCTATTGCTGAAGTGAAATGTTGTCAAAAATCCGCATCCGTAGTTTGGGCCTTATCGCGATTGTTGTCAAAAATCTGCATCCGGAATGAAAAGGTTAAGAAACACCTGATTTGATGCTTACAGATATTGTAACATTTTTAATTAAAAGTGAATGCAGTATAATTTACAGTCGTAAAATCTTTTGGCACCAGTTTCATAACAAAGCAAACATTAACAATTTATATTAAAAATACAATCCTATAGTAAGCCTAAACCTGTTTATTTCGTGATGCTCCACACTGAAGCAGCCATTTCAAGCATAAGACAGCACCGGATTGGGCAGCTAGATGCAACGGAGATGTATTGGACCTATGAGTTGGTGTATCAAATCCAATGTATGGCTTCACATGTAATTTCATAAGACAGCTTAGCTAAAATTTGTATTAAAAAAAAAAAAAAAAAAATGATGATGATTATACAGTAATTAGAAAATATATATTGAAAGTATAAAATCTTACAAAACCTGAAAAATTATTTCGTCAGTGTAATTAGAAGTTATAATCATGGATACTGTATTAAATACGGTATGGAATTCAATAAGACTAAAACACCAAAAATACATACATATTTAAATAAATTTCTAAAATAATAGCTTGAAAAAATATGTTTCCTTTATAAAGTCTAAACAGATCATAGGGGTCAGATGAAGTAGAGTATCTGTTCCTGTAGCAACAGCTATTCAATGTGACTGCGTGGCTAGTATAATGCCCAGCCACCTGCACTTTACCCCACAATCTGGGTGGACTTAAAGACACTGACTGGACCCAAGAAAATACCAGGCTATCACTGAACTCTTAACCAATCAGTTAGCAGCAGAGAGCCCTACCACCCTGTTTCATAATAGCTTGAATAGCTTAACAGAAAAGCAAACATTCAAAGAAGGTAAATAAGAATAGTTTTCTTGATTGCTCTTTAGGAATACAAACTGATATTTGAATATTTATCATTGTGGAAAACTTCAAACCTAACCATTAATATAATAAAGATTTTAAACGTTAGTGGTAAAGAGCGGAAGCATCTTAGTGATGAAATAATAAAATAACTTGTAGCAAAACATAAAGAATAGTTTTTGTGCATATAAGCATATTGTATAAACAACAAAAATTTTGCAGTAAAGAAAAAAATACTCTTCTTTAAATCACTTCCTTGTAAGTAATGAAAATCTACCAACTAAAGAGAAGTAAAAAAAAAAATAGTAACGCCCAGTGTTTTTTTTTTATAGAAAGGAATTTCCCTTCAAAGAAGTGGCTTCTTTCTTCTCTCTATCCACCTGTCTCACTCTCAGCAACTCTCAACTTACCATACTGTTTTTAATCAATTTTGTGTTTTATAATTTTTACAATTAAATTATTAAGAAATATATTAATAATATTATAAATTTCATTAATTATTCTTCATCAGTCACAACAAACATAACAGTAGTACAAATAAAAAAACATCCTAGATCTGAGACTGATGGATTAAATTCATTGTATTATTTGTATATCTCTGATTGTCAACAATGGATAAAAATATGATTATCATGTATTATGGAAAATTGTTTACAAATGGAGTCACATTTATTAATACTTATAAGAACAGGACTTAACTGAATTTCTACTGGATGTCTCAAGATACATAGTATCAATTTGTTCAACCAAAAAAAATATAATCATAAATAATAGTAAACAGTAATTGTCAATTGAGTAATGTTTTTGTATAAGATGACTTTTTAACTTATTTTCTTATTGACTTTTATTTTAGGGCTAGGCCTATAACTTGAACCTAAAAATATTCAGTAAATGCTATAGTACAGTACCAGTTTGTTATCTTTATCCACACCAAGACCACTATATGAACGTAAACATCCTGATCAGCCTGATGATCTGAGGTAATTCCCCTTGAATTTTCTTACTGTTGTTGTTTCGCTACTTTGAGTAAAAAACTATAACTTAATCAGTAAACATACCTGTCCATAAAATGCTGCCCAATGAGCTGGTGTCCACCCGTTTAAAGAATCCTCCTCTGAAATTAATGCACCAACGCACGCAGCACTCGCCTCCCCACTATTGTTATTATAAAGCAAAACTCTGCCAATCAAAGTATCAAGCAAATGTCCGTCGCCTAAATAACATGCATAATGTAAAGGAGTTTGAGACAAAATTTGTTGGCTAATTGAATCAAGCTGTAGTGGTGGCTGTTTTTCAAAATTCATTGTATAAATTAAAAATATGTTCCGTAAATAACTGTTTTTAACGCCATATACAACAACTTGATAAGAAATGCAAGAAAAGCCGTCTGTCGGGAAAACCGGCGTTTCTTTGTTGTGTTTGAGTGACCTAAATTTATCCAAATACCGAGCCATGACTGGGAACCGCTAAAAAAAAAAAAAAACCGAGATAACATTAATTTATACAAAAGTATTTTTAGTTTTGCATATTTGTTCAGTTGGCATTTAAGTCAAACTTTTTTGAATGAACTTAGAAAAAAATATGTTACTTTATTTTATTAAAAGAAGGTTTCTCTCATGTAAAATAATACGACTACTGGCTTACTCAACACCCAACTGCTGAGACGGGTGAGTGTTGAGTATACTGTATAGTACAGTTGAATTTTGTTAGATCTGCTCGACTGTAGATAGATAAAGATGTGTATCTACGATCTAATCATCTTGAGATTTTTCTTTCTAAAAAGTGGAAACCGTTTGTAATAATTCTTTAATGGACCACTAATAGCCATGTACTAAAAAAAATAATTTTATAGCATTTGTTCGTTAAATCATTTTGCAATTTTAATCATTTTTGATTGTGTGCTCTCTTTTTAAAAAGTTAAGAATAAACACATAAATGTTGCAGACTACGTCGATACAGAAGATGACATCGATAAATTAAAATGGATTAATTGTAATTGAATATACAAACGTCTAATTTTACACAGTCTCTCCATTGCATAGAATGTTGCTTGCTTTACTTCCATGCTTTTTTTGGTAGAAATTATGTTTTAAATCATTGTGTAATAACACTATTGACAGAATCTACTTTAAACTAAACACTTTTTAAAACTTTCTATTTAGTATTTCACTTCTTCAGTTGTCACTCTTAATAAATAAGACTAAATCCAGTGTATAAGTACAAGTCTAAATTAAGTAAATATATTGTTCACGCTATTTTGTAGTAGTTGGCTTAATAACTGTCACGTTTAATATTGTATCACAAGAGTAATTAAATATTTTCTGATTATGTAGACAGTATAGTTACTATACAGCATACTATACTATATCTATAGTATCTCCAAAACATGATAAAATGATTTTTTAGAAGAGATATATTCTTTAATTTTATTTACTTAGTTAGCGTGTCATAATATACACTTTATGCTATCAATTAATTATTGTCATCTGTTCATCTAGTTACTTTTACTTTTAAACAGAAGTAATATGCTAAACAAGGACGCGGAAAAGCCTTATCAAAGCCATAGGGCAATTATTAATTTAGTAATTTGAACAAGGATAAAGCTTATAAGGATCATTTTGGATAGATAAATTACACAGCATAGCTTACTTTAAAAAATATTGTGAAAATCACCACTCTTAATGGAAGTCTGTTTCTTATTGGAAATAAACTCTGTAAAATAAAAAAAAGAAAAAGTGTTCAAATGTATTATATATATATATATATATATATATATGTATATTAAGTAAAGTTTCCTAAAGCTCCTAAAGGCTTATCAGGGCTGATTAAGTGTAGAATTCATCTGTTACTGTAACCTCAGCATATATAGGATTGTGTGGTTAGCACAACGCCCAGCCGCCTTTACTCTCACAACTTAAAGTCGGGTACCCATTTAAATATATATATATATATAATATTTTTAAAATTTTATTATTATTTTTTTTTTTGCTATTAATAAAATTTCTCAGATAATTTGTCTAATATTGTTACCCCTGCTTTGAAACTCAAATGCCCTGTGTGATATTTGTGTGTTCACATACTTTCCCAGCTCCCTAGCAACCATTATATTAAGATATTAACATTATGCTTTGTGAATTATATACTCTGTAATAAAAGGATATTGCATCATTATCTCATTTTTTTATGATACTTTAAAGCTTTTTTTTCCCGTGATATGTTATTTTGAAAAATATAACAAATTAGTTTACTCCCTAGTTAAATATTATATATATTATTTTAAAGTGTATCTACTAAAAATGAATGAAAAAATCAAATTTGTAGGATTCAAGAACAGATAAATCCGTTTTAAACAATTCACATAGAAAATAACTGACTAAAAACTAAATGACTTCCAAATTTTAATTTGGCTAATAAAGTTCAAGCATCAAGATCAAGCATAAAATTCAAAAAAGCTTTTAATTCAGGAATAAAATATAACTCTAAAAGAATTAAAACACTCACTGTATTAAAACCAAAAAGATAAGCTACCTGGCAATATTTAAGCTAATGCTTTATCAAGTCAACAAAAGAAAGGAAACAAAAGCAATACTTTATAATTGAAAAAGCAAAAAAAAAAAAAAAACATGCATCACTTTATATTTATTTGAAAATTCTTATTTGCCTAAAAATAAAATGTAAACCAGAATTATATTATGATGATTTTGTAATTGTAACCTATCTGGCAACAAATTGCCAAGCTTACATATCATAGAAGATTCCAGGCTGTCTTAGCCATTTGTTATTTTTAAGTGTTGTCGCCTTAAACTCTATTGCAAAACAACTAATCCAACTGAAGTTGCTAGTTGTATGTGTATGTATCTTATATCATAGACATGTTTACAAAACTTCATAGACATATTGCCTCACCACCATAACAAATCAAATGCTAACTTCTCAGCACTGCAACCACAGATGCTCAAATTAAATTATCTTCATTTCCATCCCATAAAATATATTGCCTAATTCATTAATTCACTTACAGATTTTGTATGTTATTTTTAGGCTATAGTTGGATTTTTTTTTATATATTTTTTTTTTGCAATAATAAACTTGTTTTATATTATAAGTTTTAACACATTTTCATGTATTTAGTTACCTGTAACCAGAATCAAACGAACTATGTATGGAGCTAAATGCAGATGTCATGACTCAACTGCAGTATTTGGCACTTGCAGCTGGTGTAGCAGTGCTCTCCATAACCATTTTCAGTGGATGGATTTGGTGCTTGTTTTGGTTTGCTGCGTACTTGACTATCATATTTCTTGGCTTCTTTTATGCTGTTCATTGGAACTTAGTGTATGGAATAAACTTCACATACAAACCAAGCCCGGACTTGTCAAAGACATTGGTTGTCAACAAAATCATAAAAAAAATGATGGTAAGAGAGAATTGTTCTAATTAACAATGTACTGTTTTTAATATGAGATGTATTGAGGACTTATTAGACTATATTTAATGCTATGTTTTTTCATTTAACAATTCTCAGGAGCTTGACAAGAACAAAACAGATCAAACAAGGAAAGTGGTAATTTCTCGCAATTTAGATAACATTGTGCAGGATGTTATTAATCTGATTTGTCAAAACTACATTTTATCATGGTATGAACCAATCACTAAAGATCAAACATTCATCAAACAAGTACAGTGAGTAAATACAATATCATTAACAGCTGATAATTAATTTTAGCTATTGTATAGTATTATTACTAATTCTATTTTGTATTGATTACTATTTTTATTTTTCATCATAGAAATAAATGTTTCTTATTTATTTTGTCATTAACAATGATATTGACATCACTAATGCATATAAAAAATTTATATTTTACATTCAGAACTGAAATGTGGCTTATTATTGACAAAGTGAGCAGAAGATTATCGGAAATCGATCTTGTTAAATTTTTATCCCAAGATGTGCTGGATTGTCTGCATCAGCATTTTAAAAATATACGACTAGCTAAAAAGTATGCTTGGCTTTCATTATTTAAAAATCCGTACTTTTATTAGTAGATTATGTGTTTGTTTTTACGTCATGTTTTTTTTATTTAATTCTCTTTTTTGCTTTTTTTTTTTTTTTTCAAATGTCATATTTCAATCAGTTATTGTTATACATATTTTTAGAAACAAAGATATTTTGAATGAGAAAACAGATGAGGAGTTTAAAAAGTTTATGTTTCACTCTTGGCTTAAAGATGATCAAAAAGAGTTAAAGTGCTTGAGGGACATTTCAGATACGGTTTTACTCTTACTGCTGTCTAAACCATATGCCACCTGTGACCCACTTAGACATTTACTCAGGGAGATAATTACAACTTCAGGTAACTGTTTTTTCTATTCAGTTCAGAAATTCAGTACCTTTTTCCTAAGTACTGTTGCAACATAAAGCATTATTTTTTCCCCATCATCTGATAATAGTTTTGAAGCCAGCCATTGACTTGCTGTGTGACCCACATTTCATCAATCAGAAACTTTTGGATTACATGGCTTACAGAGAAAAGCTCTACGCCGATACAAAAAGGACATATATGTACTCTGCAACGTATGAAGGCTTTATTAAGATGATTAAATCTTCTGAATCAATAAATGATCTCAAGCAAATGAGGTAAAAGAATTATCTTTCAGGACCCATGCCTAACAGAAATAAATGCTGTCTTTTACTAATTAAAGTATTTCATCAAACATTTAGAAGAAGAGAAAAATCATGTTAAAATTATGAATTCAAACCACATAGAAATGTAGAAATTTCCATTCAACAGGTACAACATCATCTCTGAGATCCTACAAGCTTCAGCAATCAATAGGCTAAAGAAACAGCATGGTCTTAATACTGGTCAGATGGTTAAGACCATTTTTAAAGTTGCTTATCTCCAAAGCATTTTTTATTTAATGTGGCAGTTCAAATTTTTTTTTTTTTTTAACTAACAAAAAAAAAAAGAAATTTGTTTGATCATATATTGTTTTTTCACAGATAAAGATGTAGCTCCAAAGGGAACAAACAAAGGAGAACTTCTCAAAGCAAGAAACCTAGAAAGGTACAAAAATCAAGTAAGTATTGCATTTTTAAATTATGTCATAATTTACGTGTATACACCATTTTCTGAGCTAGGTTCCCATAGCTGCTAGATAGGGGGAAAATTAATCTTTCTGTCCTTTTCCGGATGTGATATTAGAACATGGTTTATGTCACTTACTTCTTTAAGTTCATAAAATGACACAGTAAAGTGAGATTTTAATTTAAAGCTATAATAACCATGGAATGCCAGAAATAATTACTTGCTACCAGCCTTTAAATAACTTTTTCCATTCACTGTGTTAAACTTTTAGTTCTGGAATTTTGTCATCCAAAACACACAACACTTTCATATCCTGTGTCTTTCTGATGTTATCCTTCAATAAAAAAATATTTAGTGATGTGATTGTGTTCACTCATTAGGATTAGTTGTTTTTTTTAAGAAGGTAAATGGGATGAAACCATTAGAATTTGAAAAATAAATAAATTATGGAAAGTATAATCATGGATACTGTTTTATTTCAATTTAAATCATTAAAAAATTATATTCATGTAACAAATATTTTTTAATGTTTCTTCATTTTCGTTTTGCAATTTTAGTTAACAGTAGCAAAGCAGTTGTGTGAAAAAAGAATTATTTCACTTGGAGGCTCAATTTTTGAGTCATCAACAAACTCATCATATAAAGAGGAAGAAATTCCTGGGCAAAAGGTGAGAAAAAATGTTTGTTCAACTAGGGCATGATCATAATAAATCATTTTAATAATGCATATATTTATATATGATAACCATATTTTATTTTTAAAAATACATAAGTCATGTATTAGTCTCTGCAATCAGTCAAATCACTTAACATCTTAATTAACTGTAATAATAACTAGTTCATATTGTTATTAGTGGTTGAAATAATGGGGTTTTCTTTTTGTTGTTTTTTTATTATTAAAGTTATTCTCATTTACTGTGATAATGGAGATGCCTCAGTTCCGAGAGTATTTTATGAAATTCTTAAAGAAAGAAGGAGCAGAATCCTATTTAGGGTACTTACTAACTGTTGCTGTCTTACATTTCTTCTTTTTTTACTGTCTTACATTTCTTCTTTTTTTACTATTAAAATAATATATATATTAGTGAATTTCTAATATGTAATACTTTAAAAAAGCTAAACTTGTTTAGTTTTGGCTTGTTCTTAATGTTTACACTATTGCAGATTTTGGAATGCTGTTGAAAAATTAAAAGTAACAGCAAAGGTAAATTCAACAGTTTTATTTAATGAACATGAGTAATTAATGCTATTTCAACAGTCTAATTTATAATGAGCAAAATATGTACATTCTCCATTTCAATACTTCATTACACTTATTTGGAAACATCTCTAATTGATGCTGATAAATATTTTCTAAATAACATTGTAGCTTTTTTATTTTACTTCTTTCCATCAGGATCAGCGCCACCATGTAGCCAGTGAAATTTATCAACAGTATATAGCTAGTATTCTTGTTAAAGTTGATAAAATTGTTCTTAAAGGAATGGAGGAATTTTTACGTGGAGATAAAGTAATATATTTGTTACATTTTTGTATTTATTTTTTCCCCGTTTGTGTACATAAGTACAGTGAAATGTCGTTATTTGTGTGACTAAATGTTCAATATTGTGAAAAATCTTTTGGGATAATGTTTGTTTTGAAAACTTCATTGTAACGAATTACTTTCAATATTTTGATAAAAAATAAGCCTTTTATCATTACCCCCCCAACCCCCAATTCGAAATGTTTTTGAAAGTCAGTTTCAGTTCTGCTTGAGGTTAACAGCTTTTATGTTTAATGGATGATTAGGGGGTAGATTAATGTGGGAGATTTCATGCAAAAAATCTTTATTGTAACATTCCATACGATGGTGAGAAATATCACCAAACCAGACAGAGAGGTTAATTTAAGTTCAGCATGGAAAAAATGCAGTTTATTTCTGATGCTGACAGTGTGGTGGGACTGACCTTGAGCAAGGTGATAGACAGCTTACCGGGGGGGGGGGTAGAAACCGAGATTTAAAATACTGATAAGTATGACTTAATGAATTCAGGTATACAAATATAAAAAACTAAATGGCGTTAAATTTTTTTAGGCATATTTTGTAAGGTAAAAAATTTCACGAATAGAAAACATTTTTTTAAATACAGTAACAGTTGAACAGCATTAACAGAAATTGATTTTGACCACTTTAGTAAAATTACCTAAATATCTTTTATCATACCCGTAATAAACAAAATGCAAAAAAAAAAAAAAAAAGAGACAGGAAAAAAAAATTGCATCCCTTCCCCTTTCAGTATAACAAATAAATTACGAGGTCTAATTTCGTAAGGGCGACATTTCACTGTAGCTTGTTTTAATTTGTTAGATTTTGTGTGGCTTTGACTACAGATATCCTCCTAGATACATAATAAAATACATATAATAATTACATGTATTTTAATTAAAATGTATTTAAGAAACATAATTTAAATTTGGAATAATATAGTTGGTAAGATTTTTTTTAAGTTTTAATGTTTTTTCAATGCGGTCTTATGTATTAAAAGAAAGTGGAAAACAGGCAAAAGCTACCATCATAAAATCTATGTCCATCAGGAATTCTAAATCCTTATGCTGAATAAAAAAATTACTTTTGAAAATGGTTTTTTATATTAGATAATTTTTTTATAATTAACTTTCTTTTTTTATGTTTGACTATTTTTAAAAATTTTTTATCACCACTTAAAATAATTTTATACAAATTTCATTAAAAAGAATGACAAATAGGCTTATGTTTTACAGGGTCATGATGCATTTGTTGTAGCCCAAAAACTGGTTCAGAATTTCCTGGAGGAACACTATTACCCATCTTTCATTGTCAGTGATACATATCACCTTTTGTCTGCAAGTATAAGAGACTCTATGACATCAGATGAAGAATCTGTCACCTCTGGTAAATAAAATTTATTCAGATTAGTTGAGTTTCAGGATGCTGAAACCATTTTTATCCAGACTGTTTTTACTTATAAGATGACTCAGAGGCCAATCTGAATAGCGCAGGTTGCAGGTACAAATTTCAGCTTATCCAATCACCTTTATTCTTGGGTGCCACCATAGCTATTGCACACTCAGCTACAGTGGGGGCTTTTAAAAGGACACTGCAAAAACTGTCCCATTAGTGTATTATAGGATGAAGAATTAAACATCTCATCTTTACAGGAACTTTAAATAAAAGTCCTTAGAAATATAAACAATTTTATATCCTTTTATAATAATGCATTTTTAAAAGTTTAATATATGTTTACCAGTTTTCTTTTTTTTGTTTTTTAATTATTTGGCCACTTCTTCAATTCTATCAACACTAGCAGAATTTCTTGCATGTGAAATTATCTTGCCATATTATTTATTTTTTTTACTCTATTCAATTACAGATGAGCTATTCTTAGAGTCTGATAACTACAGTGTCATCGAAGAAACGGTAATGTCCGGTCAGTCCTATCATGCTCAGCAGCGGCTGCGGGCTTTAGACAGCAAAATAATAAATAAGATGAGAGCGCTGAATGCACAGAAGACATCTCAAAAACTGGAAAGTGGAGCTAAAGTAAGCCTGAGAGTATCTTGTTTTTTTTTGTTAACTTTATGCTCAGAATTTGTAAAAGTATGTGGCTCACAAACACTGACCTCTAATATAACTGGTGTGCATTCTAATCATATTTTAATATTGATTGGTTGTCCTTAATAGTGCTACACCATTATTGATGTCTTGTTTACTTGCATATCAAAATTTTCACATACTTCAACTTCTTATTTCAATCAATTTATATTGTGGGATATTTAAACAGACGCAAGAAAAAGGTATTTTAGGAGTAAAATTTTCTTAAACTATTAGCTTTCATCCACTATTTGATACAACGCAAACTTTCCTTTTAAAACTCGTGTCTAAATTATTGTTATATTTCATAATTTTAGCATATTGAAAATATGATTAGATGTTTCTGTGTTGACATTTAGGTTTGTTTACCACGGTTTAAAATTATGGTAAGTTCCACTGAACAGAAATTTGGTATTCTGGTGACTCAAGAATTCTATATCTGTTTTGCTGCAATGACATTCTCATATATTAATGTAAATGATTTTCTGTTTGAATTTATGTTTCTTGGCAGCCATTTTAGTTTGTTTACCATTGTAAAAAACCACACCTTTGAGAAAAATCTCTACAAGCAGCTGAAATTAATTTTGCTGTTCCACAGCAGAAATTCGATCTTGCCTGAATAGGTTGATTAGTATGTCATTCCAGCGAAGCAGATACGGAATTCACTAGGTCTAGATACTAGAATTATGAACCAATTGGGCTTACCTGTATGGTCTGTAAAACACCATTCTATACAGCTGTAGATAAATATATCCTGGTATTTCAGCCCAACGGACATTCCCATTATATAAAGCTCCGTTCACAACACATAGAGGGATTGACAAATGACGTAACTAAAAGTTCTCTGTGATTTAATTATTTTGATTTAAACCTTAACCATCGTAGCATTGACTTTTCGACCACCGGTGAGCGACAATTTTTTGGACGTTATAATTCTTTATATTTTTACTTTTGGTCAATTTTTTTTTTATGTTTTATTATATATGTGCAACGCCGACCCTGGGATACAGTGGCAAAGAAAAATAGATTTTTTATTTTTGTAAAAATGTGGTACTTGGTAAAATATTCCAAGTTTTATTTTGAAAAAAGACATAATGCACTAAGAATTTGGGTTAGGGTTATATAAGTATAATATCCTTAGAAAAACAAATAAATGGTAGAAAACTTTATTTTTTTATTCATTTAAATGTGTTTCCTGTCACTCATAATAATAATATAGAAATTTTAATGATCAATTTTGTCTTGTCTAACATTGTGTGAAAATTATATGTCTTTTTTCACTCTAGAGGCATGAGTCCTTATTTTTTTTTCCAATTTCTATAGTATCAATTAAAGTTGAATAAAAAAAAAATTATCATAATTTTACGTCCAAATTTATTTATGTATTGTACAAATGAATAATGTTTATGTAAATATTAAAGATTTTGTTTAAATTCTTCATACCTTTTTTTTTTATTCTTACCGTTTGTGATGTATTTGTATTTTTAGTTAAAAAAAATAATTAAAAAAATCATTTACACTATAATTTTACAAAATTAAAAATTTCTATTATATCAAAAGTTTTATATCATTAAATAGCTTATTCATTTCCAAATTTAACGACGTATAACTTCACTAGGTAGCTTATAACATAATGAAAAATGCCTAGTTTTACAAAACACCCTGAAATCAGCTTAAAAAAATGGCCGAAAATGAACAACAGTTGAGAGTTAAGATACTTTATTTTCCCAAAAAGCCTTTTTTTTTTTTGGCCTTGAAGGTCACAGCATTTATAGAATGGGCTCATTTCTCATTAAAACCACTGCTGTACATTTTTAGTTGCTTTTTTTTTTATTCTTCTTTAAAAAAATGTGTGTTTGATAACTAAGGTTATTTTCTTAAAGCCTTTCATTCTGTTCTGTATATATATATATTTCAAGTTAGTTCTGCATCTTTTTTTCTTGGACAGTTAAAGAAAGTTCAGGAAGACATGGAGCAGGAGCTGGCAAATCTCAAAGAGGATAAATTAGCGTTAGAAAAGCATATAGCCAGAACACAGAAATGGATAGATAACATAGGACACTGGAACGCTCATATTTATGACGCCTCCGTAAGCACTTAAAATATTCGCTGCTTTAAATAAAAATTTTGTGTGCCCTTTTAACTTAATAAGGAATGGATTTAAAGTTTTTTTTTTAAATATATAATCGTCACTTTTAAGGAGAAAAATTTTGAGCTGTTATTTTATTTTGCCTATTTCTACATCAGTTAATGGCGTTTTTTTTTCCCCTTAAGTGAGAAACCCTCCATAAGTTTAATGTTAAGTTTAGGCTGCCTGACAACAAAATCCATTATAAAAAAAAGTACCAATGATAAAGTTGGAAAAAAAGTTTTTAAAAAATGTTTAAACCATTTTTTAACCTTTTGGATCTTGAGTCCTGTGACTAAAATCACCTATCTTGAGTTAGAAAGATAACAGGTTCTTAATTTTAATAATTAATTTTAAAAAAGCTTTACATAATATAACTTGATAGCCTTTACAAATGAATGGGTAATATATTTAGAGAGTATAATAACATGTTTACCAATAACTGAACTCTGTAAAAATGTATATATTGTGGCATCACCCCATCCGCTTATTTTTTATATAGTTTTACATAAGGATGTCACCAGACTGGCTTATTTCATTCATACTTTTCTTTTAATCATCATCTAACTGTTTTACATAAAAATGCAAATTAAAATGCATTCTAAAGCTATATCAACATCACCATTTATGTTCATTTAAATCTGTATCTTGATGTTATTTATCTAAATATGCGTGAAATTTCATCCATTTTATCTAAAACATGAGACAAAATCCACTAACTTCAAAAATTCACCGAAAAATAAATTACTGACCTATTTTAAACTGTAAACATCAAAAAAATAGAATGTTTTCCACTCTTTAAGAAAGTTAAACTTTTATATCTAATTATAGTTTATGGAAAATACAGAATAAAAAGAGGCAGCAAAACTACAAGACTTAAAGGGAAAATGGACAATGTTTTTGAAACAACTGAAATTTACTCCTAAAAATTTATATACATGTACATGTATATGTTTTTTATTTTCTGAATCTATCCCTTCTGTTCCAAAGGGCACCCAAATATTCATATTGTTTCAGTCTGACAATTGAAATTAGTAACAGTATCTTGATACTTTTCTTCACCAAAACTGATATCTATTAAACTAAAGTAATGACCAACAAATTTAATATCCAGATTATCACAACAGAGGAGTTTGGTAAAGTTCCACAGTTTGTGATTTTAGTATCCCTATCCAGTGATGATGAAAGTAGTCCAAACCAAGTCAGTACTTTTTCAGAAGGCTGGGCAATATCCAGGACTTTAGATGACTTTTATGCCCTTCACGAGAAACTGTCACTAGTAAGTACATTTCAGTCATTATTATATCTCCTTTCAAAATAGTGTTTTTTAAATATCTTTATGGACTCAGTTTTTTGGAAAAAGCTTTGTCCATGAAAGAAATCTGGGTCATTTCCTGGTTGGGGGAATACTATTAGAAAGTGCTTCTTGGTATGAGAATCTGTAGCAGAGGTTTGACTCGTGTCATCCTACCAGTTGGGATGCTGGGTTCAAGTTTTATGATTGTCATGTTGTCTTTTTTTCTACAATTTTTTTTGTATCATATTTGTGATGAATTTTTTTCTAAATGATTTGTTAATTGAGACATGAGTGTTGAAAATAATTGTTTGGAGAAAAGATTCACTATCAAAATCAGTTTATGAATTAACACTTTTTTTTTCTGCTTGAAATGACATAAATTTTATCTTTTTTCTTCAGCACTTTATGTACATATCATGCACATTGTTGCTAAATAAATAAACGAATATCAAGCAAATCTCTTTTTTACTTTAGATATTGTCATTCACTTGATTTTTTTTAAAAAGACCCTTTGTAGATTGAAGATATTTCTTTCTATTTTTAGATAAGCAACCAGCTTCTAAAAAAAGACTTACCGTCCATTGGAATTCTATTCAAAACATTGGATAACGCCTTTTTAACAAAAGCCAAAACAATGCTGGATGATTATTTAGCAGTAAGTTGATAAATGAATGGTTTTATTCAGAGTCAGAAAATAAAGTCACATAATGCCTTTTCTACTTTTAGACAGTTGTGGGAGTCAATCAGTATCTAATGTGAATATTTAGTTTTCACCTTATGGAAATTTTTCAAATGCGATTTTGAATTTATGCTTATTTATTCATTTTATTTTTTTTTACATCTGATTTGTGGTTTTGTATGCTTAAACTTACTTTCCCATATTTGTTTGACCAAAGAGCTGTGCCCATTTTTCATTGTGATGGCTGAATTTAATTTTAAAATCACTAATAATTCTCAGTAAAGAAAGAGATATTCAGTATGAAATATCTGATGGAGAGGTCCATTTTTTAGAGCATTTTCGAAAAAAAAATGCTCTATTGTCCCCGTTTTGTCTGTCTGTCTGTCCGTCATCACCCTAGATCTCAACAACCATAAGTCCTAGACCCATGATGTATTTATCATTTTGTAGGTCTTGGCCTGCCATGTGTGCAGCAAAAGTTCATTTCGCTATCTGACCTATGAGGGCCGTAAAAGGGGGCTTATAAAGTACCGTTTTTTACTATATAAGCTATATTAACAATGGAGCGCCCTAGATCTCGGCAACCATAAGTCCTAGACCCATGATGTATATATCATTTTGTAGGTCTTGGCCTGCCAAGTGTACATCAAAAGTCCATTTCGCGATCTGATCTCTCAGAGCCAAAATATAAGAGTTTCTTATATACCGTTTTTGCTTATATTTTAAATATAAATAATAAAAGCTAATCAAAGGGGCGTAATCATTATTTATTTTTGTAATAGTTATTCAACATGATTACTTCCATCTCTAAATTTATCAAAATTCATGCACGTGGAGCAATATTTATGGCTGTAACCCGGGAAAAAAAGTACGGATTTCGTCCAGCGAAAATGCTCTAAAATGTCCTTTGTCCGAAACGGAAAAGACTTAAATTGCTTGTTTAATTAATGCAATCCATATTAAAAAGTGCATATCATTGCCAGATAGGAAATAATAACTAGGATGAAAAAAAAAATTAAAATTCTGTGTAACTTTTTTTTTTTAAAATCCAATTTATTAAATTTAACAATAAATTATTTTAAAATTTACATCAGCTTGTTTTAAATATAAAAAAAAATCATTCTTCTTTTCTTAGATGGTTTTAGGCTAATTTTAACATGATGTTAGTCTGTGATTTGAATTGGTCACTTTGTTTAGATTTATTATTTATCTGACCTATTCACTTATTTCTGAATAATCCCTTTTCCCCCCATTGGGAAAATTCTTATACATGTACTTCAATAGATCTCAATTAAACTTTCCTGAAATGTTCACCGTATATCCGAATTTCTATGTTATTTATTAAACAGGCTGTGATGAAAGATGACAAAATAGTCCACAGTGAAAGTCTGTATGCTTTTCTGTCACCCACACCTGAGTTTGTTTATCAGGTGACCGCCATTGAGAAGAAGAGTAAATTTTCTCAGCTGGCAACAATTTTAAAAAGGTTTTTCAGTTGCATTATTAAACATATTTGGTCAGGTTTTATTTATGAATATTCAAAAAATTTTAATTAATTTTACAGATATCCCTCACCCTTATGCATTTATTATTATTTAATTTTGTTTTTAAGCCTTTTATTTAATATTTTGATGTTCAATCATTTATTTTGCAGTTTGCCTAGTATCAGGTCAGAAAACCAAGATGGAGATGATGATTTCATGTTTGGCGATGATGGGTAACACTCTTGATTTTCCTTTTTTTTTTTATCCTGCTTTTAGTTTTTGTTATTTGCTTTACAGTTTATAGATAAAGAGCTTTGTTTTATTTAACAGTTCAGAGAAAGACAGAAGTACAGATTCAATAGCCAAACCTCTTTATAGATTGGTAGAAGAGGTTTTTGAAATTCAAGGTTTTTTCCGATGGTTTCGTAAAAGTCTAATGAGTTTCGTAGAATTGACTTTTGGACGTTCTATGGACAGGTGAGAAATTTAGAAACAATCTTAAGTTTAAAGTATTCATTTAGTTTCATGACATTAGAAATTTTAAGTTTATTGTTACAGGTTTTTCATTGTATTTTCATTGTGATTAAAAACAAAGGATTGGGGATTTATTTACCTGTAGTAATTTAGTGACAGCACATGATCTCATTATCAACAAGGAAAAGGCCAGTAGTCAAATATTAAACTCTATCAGCTCAAATCCCATTACACTACATGTAAAACTAAATTCTTAAACACTATACCGTTGTGACCCTCATTTTATTATGATTTTTTTTAAACTAGGTCATATTGTATGAATACCATATAATACCACGCTAGATAGTTGATATTCTACTATATTTTCCTTGTTAGTGATTCACTTTTACCGACAGTAAATATAAAATACTTTAAAACAATTTTTAAAATGATATACAAGTATTTCATATAAACATTTTCTGTGAAGTGTTTTGAGAATTTATTTCATCTTAATGTTCAATGTGAAAAAAAACACAGCATCAGATTTGCTTGTTTGTTTTTTCTTTTGTTTTTCTCAACTTTTCTTAAATAAAAGATTATTTATTTTTATATTTTTTTTTTTTCATATTTTACCAGACAATTGAAGGAAACAGTGGATCATTTAGTCAGCGAACAAATGCTCATCTATTACATCCAGCTGTTTAAGGACAGCATGAGCCCAGAAGGGTATTCGCCAGACCCATTGCAGTCTAAACAAGAACAACAGAAACTTGAGGATCGTCTCCAAGCGAAAGCCAAATTACTAGAGAACATGCCAGGTAGTGTAATTTATTTTAGCAGGCATGTAGTTTATCACATATTTACACTTAAAGTGAGTAGACTATGAGAGTGAGATTACTCCTAATTAACAATATTTTCCATTGTGTTGTGTTGTTTAGATCCACTGAAGTCTATACTCGGAGAAGATAATGGGCGTAGAGGAATCATCAAAATTTTTGAAGCTTTACAGGATAAGAATCTAAACAAGCATTTATTTTATGTAAGTGGGTTTGTGATTTGAAAGTCTAGTTTGGATCATAAATTATATTTTTAGACCTTCTTCATGTATACAGTGAGTTCTAAGCAGCAAAATATTTTTGACACTTTTTTTTTTGGACAGAATCTGCTAGAAATATTCTTGCTGGAACTTCTGCCTGAACTGAAAAAAGCTAAAGAAAAAATCTTGACGAAAAATCTATCCCAACAAGAGGAAGCATTCAAAGCAGAGAAGCCAGAATCTAGTTTGTAAGTTACGAACATGATAAATCCATATGCTCTTTTATGGAAATCAACTTAAAATGTATAATATTTACTTGGTATATTTTTATTTTCCTTAAGTCTAGAATAAATTGTACTACAGTATCAGTATTTCAAGAAAATTTTAAGGTATATTTCAATACAAAGCAAAGTCAAATTTCATGGTTTTAATCACTTCACGTTTATATGCTGTTTAGTGAAAATTTAAAATGTATGTTGGGCATCACAATGTATTAGATAAATACAGCGATATTACATTCTTAATTAAAGTTTCTTACATAAACTCAACAATGAATTATTCTTCATGGCTGAACTTATTTTGGTTGCTACATTAATTCTACCAATTTGGTTCAGTTTCTCATGATAGTAATTATAATCAAGATTGAATTTGAATATTGCCATTACTGTGTATACACATGCTTGTTTTGTGTCATGCATTTTGGCTCAAAAAAAAATTTGTCTCCTTCAGGTCTTTTGTACAAGTTAAAAAAAAATTTTTTAGCAGGTAAAGTACCTGGAATTTATAGACGAAGGTTTCCTTTTTTCATCTCTTGTATTAATTTGTTCTATTGGTGGAGGTGAAGTCAGTTTCTAAAACAGTAGATGTTCTCTAAGATAATTGATTTTTTTTTTTAATTTAATTAGATACATGTTAGTTTGAAAGGAAAAAATAACTCTCTACTTACTCATCTAAATGAAATTTTGAAAGATTGACTGTGAAAAAGACTTTACCTGCTGACGAGTGCAATATCAGCTCTTTTTTAATCCATAGATCAAACTTGTAAATATTTGTTCATTCATTGCTTTTCTTATATGAATAACACTGCGTTTGAATTTTTAGTTAATCTTTAAAACATTGCATAATAATTATAACAATTGTGTGACTTTCTATGCTTATTTTATACATGTCACTGACAACCATGATAAGACATTAAGGGAAAATCTGTATTTTTAAATGCAAAGTAATTCAACTTCAATGGCTTTAATTATTTTTTTTTTTACATTTTTTTTTACACTCTCCCCATAATTTATTCTTCCCCTTCATTAATGTGTATTTTGTATATACAATATTCTTTGTTTTAACATAGATTGTTACAAATCGATACTTAATTTTTGTATTGTGTTTTTAAGAAGTTTGTAAATTCATGACCAAGTTAGATGAACAGTTTTTTGTTTAGGTTGGAATCTGTTTATGTTTTGCTCTGGATTATTCCCCTTAAGCCAGAGACACACTTTCCTTCCTTACATTATTTAGTATTAATAGCAATGGAAGATGCACATGTACTTAGTTTTTTATAATGTCTTTCTGGAAATGGTTAGTATCAATATTGTATATTGCTTTTGAAAAATTGTTTTCAAAAAGATAGTGTTTGATAGTCTTACATGTATTAATATATAATAAATATATATATATATATATATATATATATATATATATTTAATGATAACACCCACGTGTTTAAAGAGAAAAAAAAATGATTCCTGCATTTCTCATGATATGTAATGATGTAGGATTACATAGAGGCTATAATCATGTAGAATTACATACTACAGGATTATATTTTATTATGGTAGTAAGGAGACAGCCCAAAAATGTCTCTGGTGGCAAGATATCGTTAGACCCAATGCTGTTGAGACCCAGTGCTCCTCGACAAGGGCTGAAAGGAAGAAGATGATAAAGTAGTAAAATTAATGAATGTATAATTATGTTGTATTACAAAGTAGTGAAGTTAAAATGTATATTGATATAGAAGCTATCTATAATCATGTTGGATTATGAAGTAGTGAAATTAAAATTTACATTCAAATTGAACTATGTTGTATTATACAATTAGTGAAATTAAAATGTCTGTTTATATAGAATCAAAATCATGAAGGATTAAAAACTAGTAAAATTAATATATTTTTAATATAGCAACTATACTTATGTAATGTAAATTTAAATTGTATATTCATATGAAACCATAATTGCATAGGATTATATAAAGTGATGAAACTAAAATGTTTATTTATGTAAAAGCTTCTAGACCTCCCTGATGCTGAATAAAACATCGAAGACTTTTTTTTTAAAATAATATTTAAACTTTATTGAACATTTGATTATTTAATGTGTCAATAGGCATGATTATTATTTTTCAGTTCCATTTTATTTTGTATTTACACCGTGATTGTTCCAACAATTAATGAAGTATTTTTACAGAACAGACTGTGATATATTTCATTGTTATGTGCTTGTACATAATATATATACATAATCGTATATGTGTATAATGTTTGTCCAATATAACTCTGTTAAATGCCAGTAACATTTTTATTGCTAACTGTAATTCATTTCATAAAAATATTTTGTACTTTTTCTTTTTTTTTTTTTATTTATACAAAACATCTTGAATAGGTCACTGTAAACATCTCTAGCTGAATTAGTTGTATTAAAAAAATGTATCTATTTTGGAGCTTGAAAAGTAAAGTTCCCTTAAGGGCCATCGAGGCGGGTGAAGTGTAGAATTCATCTGTCTCTGTAACCCCTGCATATTTTGGGATTATGTAGCTAGAACAAAGCCGGGCCAGCCGCCTTTACTTCCTTTAATAACGTCAGGTACCAAATTTAAAGCTGAATGGACTTGCGGGACTTTCAACCAATATTCACCAGGAACTGGGGAAAACCCCCTTTGTTCTAACTAAGGCTTGAAACTCTGACTCTCTGGTCAGCAGTCAATCGCTCATCCACCCTCCTAGTTTTAGTTTACAAGGAAAAAAGAAAATGTTTGAATAAAATATTGACAAGAGAATCACGTGTATTTCAAATAGGAAGGCTGTGGGTTAGGCCCCTAAGCTGCTGACCAAAAGTTCATGGGTTCGAGACCTAGTGAGGGCCAGGTTTTTTTTTTCGTCCGATCAATGTCCATATATCAACCTAGCTTAAAAATGGGTACCTGGGAAAAAAATAGGGAAAGTAAAGGCCACGCACTGGGCATAGTAATTTGTAATAGCCATACAATCTTTTAGAATGCTGTAGGTTCCAAAGCAGGTGTCACCCTATTGCAACTGACCCCAACAGAATCTTTATGTATATGAAATGCTGTGTGGGATGTAATTTAGTTGTGTGATAACGAATTTCTTCAGAGGTGACCACTTAAATTTAAATGAAAACCGACCAATGATACATGTTAAAATTCAGACTTAATAGAAGATTCTTGATCATATTTATTTCATCTTGTATCATTGTTATTTGTAATGCTAATATACTAAAGCAATGATCAATGAGTTCTTTAAGAATTGGTCATCCCTGATGTTGATTGAAGTATCAAGTTGCATGGCTTTTGTTGAAATGATGATAGATTGACTAGTTAATTGAATTATTAATGATCGGTAGAATACTTATCGTATAGAACTGTGCTAAAATCTAGTCCTTTGTTTCATTTCTAGTCTAGACTACCATGTTTTTCTTCATGTTAATTTTTTTTTAAATTTTGTTTTCTCCTTTTTTAAATCTTTTTTTTTTTTGTTTGCTTGTATTTAATCAACTCTTCGTATTCTACAAGGGCTGCACAGTATTTTTTTTAAATTTTTTTTTTAAATGTTATCTCGTGTTTTCATTTCTCACATCCTTTTTTGTTTAATTCTGAATGTTTTCCGACATTTGTTGTTATCCAGCATTGTTGACTCCCCCCCCCCCCCCGCACCACCACCCACCTAAATCCCCCATGCGGCTAGAAGGGCAGCTATCATTTGACTTGATTCACTGAAAACTTCATTCTAACACAGGGCTGCCAATCTGGTCGTTTTTTATTTTTCAATCCAGATGTAGATATTTTTAGAGGAAATCTAATTAGCATAAAATACTATCATATATTAGTTCTGGAAAGTTTTTTATTTTGTCATTTATATATATAATTTTGATTACTTACTTTCAGAGATAGAGTTAAGGGGAGACACACCGGGCGCAAACTCAAAGGCCCTGAATATTTAGGGGCCCCAGAGAGCCCAATTTAAAACCATTTATTATTTTTCTAAAGGGCCCAACATTTTCTTCTGCCCCCGGGGCCTTAGCTACATAAATCCGCCCCTGCTTACTAAACATTTAATATAATCTAGAAATTTTTCAAATATTTTATGGATAATTCTTCCTGAAAATAGTTGGCAGCCCTGTAAATCTAATGCTGAGTTTAAATTGTGTCCTTGATTGCAAGAGTTGTGGAAGTTTGTAACTATTTACTGAATTGTCTTTCTTTTTTTTTTATGTACGTATGTGACTTTATATCTGATTGAATAAATTTGTCTACGGCAGTAAAAATTAATGGTACCAGTAAACCCTGTTTGTTTGTTTTTTTGTTTTTTAATTTGTTTTGTTTTATTTATATTTTGTTAAGACCTGTTGTAGGCTTATGACAATTTTTGTGCTGCTAAATTAAAAATAATTACCAGTTTACTGTCAAATGTTAAGTGTCGGGTATGTTAAAAGCCTTATTAGTGGGTCAAAGTTGACATTGGACAACCATTGTTTTTCAAACTCTGATAGTGTTTCAACACTGAAAATCACGCCCGCAGAATTGATGCGCTTGTCATTAAGAACACCCGCAGCTCGGTGTTTAGAACGGGCAGAGCTGTTGAGATGCCCTAGACAGATATGTTGGATCCCTAGGCCAAATTACCGCTTGTGACCTCCCCTCCCCCTGACATATATAGGCGGCCGTCAAGATAGTCTCTCTTTAGTATGCACTTTCTGGGAAAATGTTCAACATACTTGGGATAAACTAGCATCCCGGGGTGTTTGGCATTTACTTTATGTAATATTTGTGCTGAAAATGTAATCGTACGCTCTGCGACGGTGGCCCAACCATCTTTACTGGTCATGTAGGTCGTCGTCCCCCCCCCCCCCCCGCGCTTCACTTACACTTAGACTAAACGGTGGCAATAGATAGTTGGTGTGTAACTTTGGAAAGGGGATTTTAAAAAAAAAATTGCAAAACGTTGTGCGTAACGTACTACACAGTAATAAAGGTCTACTTAACGAAATTTCAGTTCGCTCCGTTGTAAAATGCGAGGAGGGGGCACTGGTGCCTATCACAGAGAAGGCCCTTCTAAGCCTGTTGGTTGAGTAGTTTCATAGCCTCCACGCGCATCTATCAATATGTGACCATATTCTGTTTGGAATAATCGGAACGTAATCGTCAAAGTAAAACCGTGCGACTATTCGTTGAGTTTAGTGCGTCTCTTTTTAAATTATTGTTTTTTTTTTATTAATTTAATGTCAAAACTTTAAAGCACGAACTTACGTCTACGTCAGTTAAAGTTTATTAGGTATGGATGCACCACATTCAGTTAACTAAGGTGTGGATGCACCACGTTCAGTTAACTAAGGTGCGGATGCACCACGTTCAGTTAACTAAGGTGTGGATGCACCACGTTCAGTTAACTAAGGTGTGGATGCACCACGTTCAGTTAACTAAGGTGCGGATGCACCACGTTCAGTTAACTAAGGTGTGGATGCACCATGTTCAGTTAACTAAGGTGTGGATGCACCACGTTCAGTTAACTAAGGTGCGGATGCACCACGTTCAGTTAACTAAGGTGTGGATGCACCATGTTAAGTTTACTACGGTGTGGATACACCACGCCAATTTTACCACGGCGTGATACATCACATTTACTATTTCATCGACTTAATCTTTGTTTTCAATAATTGACTTCATTTTTTAAAAAGTGGTTTTGAGCTAAGCCCGACACTCGGAATGAAAAGTAAATAAACTCTTTGCAGACACTAGAAAGTACACAACAAAGGCTCTGCATTATGAAATCTACGCATGTGGTAAATATAGTAATTGGGTGATTAAATAACAACATGTATTTGTTATCTTTCCATTTATCCACTTTGTGGAGAGAGACCCAGTCAAAATAAACCCTGTGGTCAAAGAATCAGAGCAATTTAAACACATTTCTGTGTTGGGACACTTCTCGAATCAAGGTGAGGAATTCTGATTTTTTCGTGCATTTTCGGATTTGAATTTTGGTGAGATTCGTTGACAAATGTTTTTTTTTCCTTACGATATTCCAATTGCATTTATTTAATATAAATAAACTTAAGTATTTGCATACGATTGTGTAATTTTTACCTGGTTTTCTAAACGAAATTCAAATAGTGCTGAAAGTTTCTACTGAATCCGTTTCAAGTTGTTGGTTTTTTAATAGAAACAAAATATTTTATCAGATCATTTCAATTATGGTAATATAATGTTTCTGTAATATCAGAACAGAACATTTTTTATTCTTTAACTTATGGTATGTAGTGAAGCGGGGCGGATGGCCGAGTGGTGTAGATACTCAACTGTCGACCTGAGAGTCCTGGGTTCGATCCTCGGTGAGGCCCATGGAATTTTTCCAGGTGAAATTTGGTGCAAAGTCGTCCCACAAGTCCACCCAGCTTTAAATGGGTACCTGGCTTAAGTTGGGGAAGTAAAGGCGGCTGGGCGTTGTGCTAACCACACAATCCCTTCATATGCCGAGGTTATAGAAACAGATGAATTCTACACTTCACCTGCCCCGAAGGCCCGTTAGGGCTAAGAAGGGAAATTTTTTTTTTTATGTAGTGAAGCACCTATAACAGAACCGTTCTTACGTTTTGGGGCAATGGCAAAGATACATTTGGGGGCCCCAGGCAAAATTACATTTGGGTGCCCGAGGCAAAGTTATATTTAGGGGCCCCCGGCAAAGTTACATTTGGTGGCCCCAGGCGAAGTCACATTTGGGTGCCCGAGGCAAAGTTTCATTTGGGTAGCCCCAGGCGAAGTCACATTGCGCCCCCCAGGCTAAAACACCGAAAAGGTGGCCTCTTGAACATTTTGGGCCCGTAGTATTCTTTAATAAATGGAGCGCCCCCCTCCTATCAGCCCCTCCACAGTTAAGTCAAGATTTCAGATTGCCTTTCCTCATGCCTGGCAAAAATAAAAGTTTTACCAGGGGGCCCGTTAAGTAGTTTAGGGGGAGAGGCTTAGGCAGCGGCCTAGTTGGTATACCCATATGAACGCCTCTGCTCTATATGAAAGGTTAATGACCGGTGGCGTAACTAGGGGAGGGGGTCCGAATTTGAAAATCCCCCCGGGCCACAGCTTGAGGGCCCCCCCAAAGCAGTGTCCGAATTTTACTTACATTAAATATTAAGTACATTATCTCATGTCAAAATGCAGGCCCCTCCCCAAAGAGGTCAAGCCCCCCAGGGGCCCCCAAAATCTCTAGGTACGCCACTGTTAATGATCTTTCTTTTCTTTAAAATAAATTGTAGAAATGACATCTAAAAATTTCGAAACTATACAGAATTGAAATCTGGCATAGGCGGCATTAGTGTGTGTCCTAGTTTGGGGGGGAGGGGGTGGGAGAGATTGTCGCGGAACCAAGATTTGCTGACAGCAGGTCTGTTCTGCACACCTGATCACCGACTTCCGCTATTTTAAGCATACCAATACATATTTATCGGTTCTACACACACACACCCAACCACACACACACACTCAAATGGTGAAAGTCGTGTCATCTTCCACACAGAGATGATGATTAGTAAAGAGCAACAAAGAATTTGCTAGAGGGTTATTAAACATAACAACATTTTGCGCACTCTTTTTTTACTTCTGCTCAATAGCTTGTAGAATCGACATTATTTACGCAGACACAAAACGATACTGACTAAGAAAGGAAGCGCGAAATGTTTGCCTATGTTAAACTGTTCCAGTATTCTTATAAATTATTTTGAAATGTTTTCCTAATCTTAAAAAAAAATGATACAGTAAAAACCAAACAAAAAAATTATCGGTAAACCAAGTAAAAGCCAAAAAAAAAAAAAATAAATACATGTAGTATGATTCCAAGGTAAAGCCATATACTCAATAACCCTTTGTTGAATGTATTATGATTAGATCGATAAGTTAAGCCATGTACTCATAAATTAGTTTATGTAAACAGAAAGTTGTTTACGACATAACGAAATAAAACAAAATAGAAATAATAGGGACAGAGATAGTGCCATGGTTAGTAGCCACTTTCAAATCATCTATGTTGGAAGGGGGGGGGAGCACAATGCACAATGGGAGCATTTTGGTGCAATATAAAAGCCGACAGTTATGACTCTAGGCCCCGCGTTTGACACTCGCCATAGGCCCCGCGGATTCAACCGTAATGCTAGGGCCGCCCCTGGTCTTGATAAATTGTGTAATAGCCGCATCACCCCCCCCCCAACCCCAAACCTATCATCATCATCATTGCTCTTTTCCTATGGCAGGGTATGGGCCATAAACAACACATCTCCAGAGCCCTCTGTCACCACCCACCCCCACACACACTCCCAACTTCCATACACACACAAATGTTATGTATCCATTCAGAGGTCAGATGGATCTGATAAGTCAGTAGTTCTCAAATTTTGTGCTACTCGCGCACCACCATTACAGAAAGAAGAAAACAAGAGATAAATGTAAACCTGTCAAGGAATCAACAATGATTCGAATCAAATCAGCTCGCGACGCACAATTTGAGAACTCCAATAGGGTCATCCTGACTAATACAAAATACCAGATTCGAATCCTAGAGCTCAAAACCATCCTGACCTTTTATGACCTCTCACCCCGAATCAATCCAACACTAGAAAACAGCAAAACTTATATACAATTATTTCCAATATAAAAACACAGCGATAGGTATAATACGTATTGTTTCGTTAACTTTGGTTTTATCGATTTTTTTTAGGTCGGTTTGACGCTTAAGTTCATCGGCAAAAAAAGCCCCCATTGAAAATATGTCCATAGTAGAATTTCTAATAAATGAGCTCCACCAAAGTGTAAAGTGATTTAATCATTTGACTTATAGCTAAGTCATTTTATAGTAGATTACTATAGTAGTTTTCTATGAGGATCCTAAGCTCAGGTGGCCCCAAATATGTGTTCGGGTTACATCCCTTTTTAACCATCACAGCTTCACTAATGGTGAGTATATAGTAAAGCCACTTGAAAAAAATTGTGTACCTAAATAATTAATACTGGTTTGACACAGGATGTGGTCGTATTACCATCCCATACTAACAGGCAAGGTCGGCTTTACTGGATGAGGGGACCCAATTGTTGACAGGTTTCACTGCAAGGTTTTGTTGTCAATACCTGACCATCTGAGAGTTTCATCATACGAGCATGTGGCCCCAGATTGGGGGGGGGCAGTCTTCATTCTGCCCTGCTCCTAAAAAGCGTTTAAAAATTGTTAAGTAACTCTTTCATCGTATATATATATATATATATATATATATATATATATATATATATATATATTACGGACGGTATTCATTTTACTCCTTTTCAGACATTATAATCAAGATAAACTAACGCTCAGACTTCAACTCGGACAAGACTGTCGCTCGTAAACTTGTCAGAGATGGTGCAGCTCCAGGGCGTGTTTGTCCTGTTGATGACATCCCACGTCATACTTGTCGCGTGTGACGACTCCCTAAGCTCGAAATTCAAACGGTTTGAAATCTTAAGACCGAGCATGGTCCAGGTGAGGGTGAAAAGGGACTCCGGGACGGGCGGCGTGAAAACCAAGACCTTGACCCTGTTTGCCCTGGACAGGCTGTTCGTGCTCAACCTTCTGCCCGGGGCACCGGGGCTGCACTCGCAGTTTAGAGTCGTCCTGGTGGACGGTCGGGGCGACCGGACCCCTTACGCCCTGGACAGGAGCGTGTTCTACTCTGGTCAGCTGCAAGGGGATGACTCCAGCGGCGCGGACATTGTCCAGATTGAGGACGCCTGGGTGGGCAGGATTTTCACGCACGACACCGCCTATGGAATTGAGCCGCTGGACTACCACGAGGGGGGAAACGGCCGGACGCAGCTGATGGTCATGTACGATTATCGAGACGTGAGGTCAAACCAGACTGGCAGCGCCTTCTGCCAAGAGATCTACTTCGACGAGAGCGGGCGCCTGCACTTGAAAAACAGGGCGCACCTCTTTCTCGACCACGGCCAAACGTTCCGAAAGAGACAACAGCGGCACGACGCTCCGCCCCGGCGGCAAGACCGACTTTACGAGAAGGTTGGCAGGAGCTCGGGCGTGCCTGACTCGTGCGAGCTGTTGGCCGTGGCCGACTACAGGGCCCTGGTGGGCATCGGGCAGGGCAGCGTCCAGAAGCTGGCCGGGATCCTCGTCAACACCTACCAGTCGGCGGACCGCATCTTCAACGGCACCAAGTTCGGCGACCTGGGGCCCCAGCGCCTGATGCTCAGCTCTATCCTCATCCACACGGAGTACACGCACGTGGAGCCGGACGCCCTGCACTACAACATGGAGGCCGAGATGGGGAACGCCACGGCCGTCATCATGACGCTGACCGACGTGCCTTACTTTCGCCAGTTCTGCCTCATGCACCTCACCACGCAGCGGAACTTCGGCGAGACCCTGGGGCTCGCGGCCACCGCCGAGAACGACAGCGACATCTGGTTCAACGGCATCTGCGCCGACAGCGACGAGACGTCGCGCAACATTGGGCTGAGCACCCCGCTCACCATGTCCGGACAGCCCATGCCCCTGTCGGTAAGCCTCCGCCCACTGCTGCCGTCGCGAGATGATGAAAATCGATGGAGTCTCTTGCAAAGATAGAGATCATGTTGTTGTTGTTGTTATAACACGAGAATAACTCTTGGGGCTTCCAAGAGGCCAAGACCCCGCCACCGGGCCCCCCTCAAATCCCTGGCCACGCCACTGGTACCGGAACGCCTTTTTTTGCCCGTCATGTCATAAAGAAATAACACTGAATATATATTACAGTAAACAATACATTTTCGATTACGGAAAAAAAGGTTACTCGAAAAAAGGTGCAGGAACGCCATTCAGGTGCGTTCCGCCAGAATAAAACAGCGCTGTCCAAAACTTTATATATTTCAACCGATTTTTAATAGTAGTATATATATATATTTACAGTGTATATATATATATATATATATATATATATATATATATATGTGTGTGTGTGTGTACAACAATTTAAAGAGGTCACTGACTGTACCAGAGGTTCTCACGACTGTACCCCTTAGGGTGCGAACTTATGTCCACGGGTACCCCTCACATGTAAGTTCCCAAATAAATTTACTTATTGAAAATAAGCAATAATGGGATGCGCTCACCTTCTCTAATGTGACACTTGGGTCACGTGGTTTGGTGGTAAGTCATGCAGCAAATTGGCGACTTTTTTCAACCACTTGGTTGTAAATTATATGTCTTTGTGTACCCTGTCAAAAAACTTTCCCGAATCCTTTTGGGGCACACGGAACTGTACAAAAGTTAGGCGGCGAAATTATCCATTGTTTCAACTCAAAACTTTATTTATTTGAGAAAAATTTTGGAATCGATTTTCGAGGCACTTTTTAAATGATAGATTTTCCTGAAATTTTGTATATATACATGTTCTTGCTCCATAACAATGCATGATTCAATAATTAATTTTCAATTAATTATTAATTTTTATTTTAAAACATATATGAGTCACACAAAAAAATCTCATTATACATTAAGAAATATAACCGTGTTTTTAACTATGACGAACGACACTAATAAATGGGTTACTTCCCTTGCATTAATATTACTGATGTTGTTTCAGCTCGAGATCTAAGTTAAAATTTATTTTAAAGTTTAAAAAAAAACAACATATTTAAGTGAAAGGTTATCGGGTTTTGTTCATTTTTGCTTTAGTCGAACGGGATACATCGAAATGTGTGTTTGTTTGTGTGCTTGTTTGTGTGCTTGTTTTTGTGTGCTTGTTTGTGTGCTTGTGTTCAAGTAGGCTTATTGAAATTGTGTTTCACTTTTCTTCCACAGAAATACGTGTATGTGGTCAGCCATGAGCTCGGTCACAACTGGGGCAGCTCCCATGACCCCGCCACGAGCGGGCAGTGCAGCCCGTCCAGCCAAGACGGCGGGAAGTTCCTCATGTGGGCCCGATCTGGGGCCGGCGTGGAGTCGAACGCCAACAAGTTCTCCCCGTGCTCCATCGCCGACATCACAGGGGTTCTCAAGGTTTGATCAGTCGGGAGGGGGAGATTGAAGATATTTTTAAAAATCGAAATGTGTCCCTTAGGACTCTCTTTTTACCTGTACAAAATTATGGCTGGCCCGTGCGTTTATTACGATTTCAAGATCAAATATCTAAGCCATTAGTTAGTATTACTCCATATTTTTTTCACAAGCGCTTAAAATATTGTTGACAAGACTCTTAGCATTGCAGAATAAATTCAGTATGAGTAATTTATTTTTTAACTTCGCCAGGGGAATAAAATGCTAGAGAAAAGCCTATTTGTTCATCTTTAAAAATTGAATGCGTTTAATTGAAACGTTATTATTATTATTTATTTCATTTCATTTTTAGCTAGAGGGCCAACAGTTTTGTCTATCTACTAGATGTATCAATGCACGCTTTTTGTTGTGCGGTATCTATCATAATAATGTAGGCTTTACACTTGGTACACGCCCATTTCATGTGTGTAGACAGAGGCGTAACTAGGGAGAGGGGATGGGGGGTGCAAATTCGGAAGTTCTCCCGGGTCCCAGCTTGAGGGGGGCCCAAAAATTTTTTTTTACATAAAATATTAAGTACATTATGTCATATCATGATGTCGAATATCAAAATGCAGGGGCCCCCAAAGACGCCAAGCCCCCCCCCGGGCCCCAAACCCCTAGGTTCGGAATAATGCCTACTAATGATTAAAGATGCTTGTACCTGTCTTATCCGTTACTTGTCAACTTTTTTATAGCACTGTGCCCATGGTCTGTGCTCAGTTAGCTGCCATTCACTTCACGTTAAGGCTACAGTGTGTCATACAATCGTAACAATTAAGGTTACAGTGTGCGTCTGTGCAGCTGTAACGGTTGAGCCTTACCCTGTATAAAATTAAAAATCCTGACATGTCGCCCCTGACGACTTAATCATTGCTACTGCATCGAGAATGTTTAATGGCAGGCAAAGGGATAATAATGCCCAGTGTAACCATTCCACTTAATTGTTACAATTGTATTGACACACTCAAGCCTTATTAAAAGTTACAATCGTATTGACACACTCAGGCCTTATTAAAAGTTACAATCGTATTGACACACTCAGGCCTTATTAAAAGTTACAATCGTATTGACACACTCAGGCCTTATTAAAAGTTACAATCGTATTGACACACTCAGACCTTATTAAAAGTTACAATCGTATTGACACACTGAGGCGTTGATTGTTACGATTGCACCGACGCACTGAGGCGTTGATTGTTACGATTTGTATCGACGACACACTGAGGCTTTACCTTAATTGCTAGTAATTACACATCGCGTATTTTTTTTTTAAATGATTGTAATGTCATAGTTAAGTCGTACTTGTTATAGCCACAGTTACACCACACGCTTTAAGAATTTATTCTCCATTGTTTTGATTGTAATCAGTGACGTAACCAGTGTGTGGCAACGGCCGTCGTCCGCCCCTAGCAGAACTTACTTTGCCATCTGCCAGAGTAGGCATTCCCAAAGAGTACTTAAGTGGGGGGCACTTAAGTACTCTTTGGGAATGGAGGTGGTATCTTTAGAGTTTGCCCCAGGCCCCTCTAACGCTGGTTACGCCGCTGATCACAAGGTAAGGCCGCGGTTGTTTTAATAATTCCAAACCATAGAGTTGGTTCTTAGCAGATTGTAGGCCTAACATAGGTAGGTCTAAGTGGGCGTAGCGGTGTGAGGGCTGAGGGGGGGGGGGGTTGGTCCGCCCCAGCTGACACTTTACTTTGTCATCTGCAAAGAGGGGGGCATTTCCTCCCCCCCCCCCTTTATTATGCAGAGAAATGGGGCGAAACACTTTTAGGGTCCGCCCCGGGTACCACAAATAAAACTACAGTTAGGCGCCTTAATGTCTATGTTTTTGAAAATGTACAGGGCGAGGGTGCTAAGTGTTCTATCGGTTGTTTGTTCCAGAGCAAGGCACACAGATGCTTCAGGCCTCAAGATTCCCTCAGGCACGGATGCGGCGACGGCATACTGGATGTCGCCGAGCAGTGCGACGTCGGCTTCAACGAGGATGACAAGGACCAGTGCTGCCAGAGGAACTGCCGGCTCAAGAAGAGGGCCGTGTGCAGCCCTTACAACCACCCTTGCTGCACCCCCGACTGCCAGGTCGCGCCCAAGACGCAGCTCTGCCAGGACGCCTCCCTGAGCCAGTGCTACAGGACCCCTCACTGCACAGGTGCGGATCACAGAACGTGCCCGTACCCCGAGGCCTCCCCCAACAACGCGTCCTGCGAGGACAGAGGGACTTGCTGGTACGGCCGCTGCCTGACGTTCTGCGAGGCCAGGGGCATGTGGTCGGACCCACCCCGGGATCTGAGCCCTTGCAACTGCGACAACGACACGGAAGTCATGTGCCAGTACTGCTGCCGCGATGTGCTGTCCCCGAGGGAATGCGTCAGCACGGGGACCAAGATGGACGACGGAGCGCCTTGCCTGATTGGCTTCTGTAAAATGGGAGTGTGCATAAAATCCACCAATCTGGACTCGCTGAATAGCCAGGATGATCCCGAAAAAAGCATGTCAAAAAATAATGCCCCGGTTTTAAAAATTGTACACTTTCTCATTTTAGCCATAGTTTCGCATTTTAGGCCAATATAATTGGACGGTTTCATCGGTTTATTGTTCTTGTATAGTTCATTCTGTCGTGTTCAGTTGTGATATCATAACGCGCGTGTTTTTCTTTAGTAATTAGTGCTGTAAAAAAAGATAGTATTGCTGTCTTATTAACATTAAGACAGAAGACACACAAAAAGATTATTTAATGCGCGTAGGCCTATCTGTATCATGTGCCATAAAGTTGTATTTTAAAACTCCATAAATAAACTAAAGCCACCCAAGAAACTGTTTGTTTGTTGACTTTTTTTTAACCGTTGTATGTCGTTTGGTGTATACACCGACATTAGAGATTGACAAACGGCAGCGGGATTTACAAACAATAAATAAATATATCTACTGGTACACGTGTGCCAGGACGTCGTGTTTCTTTTTTCAAAGTCGTATTGTTTTTTTTTTTGTGGTTACATTAATCCATTCCCTTTTGTTGATATTATTACATGTAGTGGCGTATGTAAGCTCCACCGCCCTGTTTTTTTTATATTACTTATATGGTATATACCAAAGTTACGAGTTAGAACATAATAAACAATAAACATTATCAGATTTAAAAAAAAAATTCCCTTAAGCACATTGGCTCATCGGGGTAGATGAAGTGTAGAATTCATCTGTTTCAATAACCTCTGCACATAAAGGGATTGTGTGGTTAGCACAATGCACAGCCGCCTTTACTCCCCCCCCCCTCCTCCCCCAACTTTAAGTCGGGTACCCATTTAAAGCTGTGTGGACTTGGGGACTTTCATCACGACCTGACAAAAAAAAATAATAAATAATCCCAAGGGTCTCAGTGTGATTCGAACCCGTGACCCCTGTGGTCGACAGTCGAGCGCTCTACACCGCACGCCCACCCGTCCCCCCGTCATCATAATATGGGTGGAGTAAACAAACAAATATAAACAAACACTTGAGCATTCAGAAACAAACACCCGGATTGGGTCTTTGGAATTTGCAGTCAGAGAGACAGAGAGAGAGACAGGGAGAGAGAGAGAGAGAGAGAGACAGAGAGAGAGAGAGAGACAGAGACAGACAGAGACAGACAGAGAAAGACAGAGACAGAGAAAGAGAATTGTGGACAGCTGCCTAGTCTAGTTAGTCCTATTTACTAGAACATAATTATTATGCAGTGCCCAATTTAGTGCCCATTCTATTGTCCACAACACACACACAATCACGGCAATCAACAGCCGCCGAAGCTGCAGTGGCACCATGTGGCAGACACCCGGCCTTGGAAGAGTGGCGTGTGTCTTGAAGCTTCGGTCGTACAGACTCGGGAGCCCCGACGACCCACCAATATGTGAAACATACGTAAAACAAACCGGAAGGAACAGAAGGAGATTAGGCCTACGTCATGATTTCATAAACCAGTGATTCTCAATCGTATTAAAAGTTGTGAACAGCTAAACTTTAACCCTTGCAGAATACTTTAAATGGCCTTCAGAGACATGATCTTAAAAGATTGTTTTATTTTTAAACCAAGATTGCAATAAAAAACGAACATGGGCCGAAAACGGTGTTATTTGAAGAGAAGAAGAAAAAAAATACCAACCATGCCAGGTTGGCCTCACTCATTATTTTTAATTTTTTTTTCTAATTATTGACCATTTGATTTTTCGCAGAATCGTGTGTTTTGTAAATCACATGGCCTACTGGTAGCGAGAATCAATGCCATAGACATAGGCACAGACGCGCATAACATAAACAAAAAAAAAACTGGTTTTGCTTTGTGTAATTCAAGAACACTTTAATACTTATTGATTTCTATCAATCTACCCGTATGTCGATCCGTGTCGATCTATCTTTCTATCTATTTTACACCGGTTAGTTAGCTTGCGTCTGCCCGTCTATTAAGTGAGCATAGTGCAATCAGCAAAACTGACCTCCATGATTAGAGGCATAACAGTTGTCTAAGCAGAACTGTTCGTAGCGTTATGCGAACTAAGAGCTTCCCCCCCCCCCACCCAAACAGGCTAATAGCCCCGAAAATAGAACGGCTCTGCCTTTAAGGATATGGTAGTGTGAAGTCCTTGCAAGGATGTGATGTTTATCTCTCAGATCTTATCAACCATTAATGGGACGGTTGTTATAGTGCCCTTCTATCCCCCCCAACCCTTTAGCTGATTGTGCTATGACCAGGACCGTAGCCAGGTCAAAGTAAGCGGGGGCACCAATACCAGCAAGGGGGTACTTTCTCATTTTAGTTACTTTTTCTTTATTTTTTCCTCTTTTCTTCTTTTTAAGCGAGGGGGGGGCACGCCCTCCCAGTGCTCACCCCTTGGCTACGGGGCTGGCTATGACCATGGAGGCACCACGGGGGGACAGTATCCGGAACACTCAGGTCGACAGTCGCACGATTTACGCGACGGGGCCCGGTTACTTAGCTTGTCCGTACCCTCGTCTATAAGGACGAGTAAATATCCTGAGTCAAACCAGTAACTATATGCGAAGCTACAGCTGAGATTTATTATTTTTTTTATATTTCTAACCACCACCACCACCACCCCCCAGTATTGACGGGGGTTAAAAGGGGAAAGACCGGGGGGGTAATGCAGGGGCTTACCTGGGTGGGGGAGGGGGTCCACATTTAAATTACATTAAATATTAAGTACATTATCTCATGTCATGATGTCGAATGTCAAAATGCAGGGTCCCCCCAAAGAGGCCAAGCCCCCAGGGCCCCCAACTCCCTAGGTCCGGCACTGGGGAATAGTCTAGGTAACACCCAGTATTAATTTATAATTAAATCTGGTGCTTAGAGAGCCCCAAAAGGAACCGAAGAGTGCCCCAAAATATCTCTGCCAGTGTCTGCCTAAAGACCACAAAGACCTTGGAACGTCTCTGCGCACACACACACCAGTGGTTTAGTCATTATTTAGCAGGTGTGTGTGTGTGTGTGTGTGTGTGTGATTATTTACGCTTCACTAGTCTAGTTAGTCTAGTTTATTTCTCTCTATGAAATCTGCACCACGTTACAGCAATCTTTTAATGGCAATGTCGTTTCCAGTTACAAATATTTCGCATACGATATCCAATACTTGTTGAGTAATACTGTAGGCTTAATAAAAAGCACTTGACTTAGCACTGCCGTCATAAGTCTGAAACCACCGCTTAGACCTATAGTTTATACCTCGGTTAAAATGCGACTGAGAAAAATGTGCTGTTTTTTTTTTTGGTCAAAATAAGATACGTGTCTCATAGGGTTTCGCACCCTTTATCAGTCCATTGTGTTTATATTATCAAGTTAAAGCACACATGTAGGACTATGATAATTAAAATGTAAATTTATATTTTCAAGTTATAAACACTCAATTATTAGGTCGAAAATCTATATTTTGGTAACTTTTTTTGGTACAAGGGTATGACCATTTAGATAACACTTAAATTTATTCTTAAATATTTATAATCTTTAAATAAAATGTAAAGAAAGTTATTAAAATACGGGGAGTTATTTTCATAGTGAATGGAGAAACGCATTTCTCATCGCGATCCTCTCTTAATTACCTGTCGGACTGAAGCTTTTTAAATGTTTGAGTCTACCTTTCGTTTTAAAGGTATACATACAATAGGGGAGAAATTCCCAGACCGTGTTGTTTCATTCAATCCGACCTTGCGGAGAACGAGGGGTGGTATGTAATTATTTGCCTGCTATTCCACAGAATGTTTTGCTGTTTAGGTATGCATATCTTTGAGAACAGGTCTGAGAGACAGATTTGATTGGTTGACCCAGGTCACGTGACGTCACATATGTTAATAAGCAATATGGAGGACAGAAATGTGTGAGATAGTCTTAAACAAAATATCTTAGATGAAATATGCCAGAAAGAGGAAACGGGGACCTTCCCCTGCCCGAGGGATGGGAAAAAGCGGTGGATTATGATGGAAAAAGTTTTTATATTGATCATATCAATAGAAGGACCACATGGATAGACCCCCGCGACAGGTATAATGCATCTTCGTTTACCATTTTTGTGTACATATAACGTTATTATTATCAAAACTAACCATAACGAATGCATCGCTGAAGCTGTAGACGCCTATAATGGAAGTAAAATGTATATTTTGATAACATTGAAAACAGTTATGATACCCACCCAATGTAGATAAAGGTTTATCTTTAGTTAATTAATGCTTTTTATTGCCATTCTCAAATAATATCAGTATCATTGATCACTGAAATCAGACTGAATTGGCAATTCATTCATTCAGATATTTGAGCTCTATCAAATAAAACATTAGGGGGGCATTAGCTAGGCAATAATTAAATCTATATTTTTGTGACATAGACTTCTTTCTGCAATGTAATTAATAGGTCTAAGTGTATACTTAATTGGCTATTGATTGGATTTGTTAAATGTCTTCTTGCTGAATTACTTAAACTTCATGAAATGATTTTATTTTAGTTGTCTTAATACTTTAGAAAAAACCTTACTAGTTTAGTCTTTATTTGAATTAACATGTTTTATAGTGAACCTGTACATTTTATTAAATGATTCAATTGAATTAAAAATTGATAGTTCTGATTAAAAAAAAAGATGTTTTACTTTGTTAAAATACAAAATATCCTCATTTATCTCTACTTCATTAAATGAAAAAAACCAGACATTGTACTTTATTCTTAAAATTAATATAGTCATTGAAAAATACTCCAATTCAAGTAAAAACATTGATTGGAAAAGAATTTACATAGAAAACATGAGTGACTATATTTTGTTTGCATTTAAAACCATCTTCATCATACTTCTTGTATTACAACATCGGTGACAAATTATGAGCACAATTTTAAAGAGTTCATTGTTAACTTTATATAAATTTATAGAACAGTTAACTTCTAATTACACCATTGCTAATATTCTGTTATTCATGAATTCTTTTCTTGTTTAGGTTTACTAAACCTCAGTCATTTGCAGACTGCATTGGAGATGAACTTCCCTTGGGTTGGGAGGAAGCATATGATCCTAATGTTGGAGTCTATTATATTAATCATATTAATCGTACGTTTAGACCTTTTATTATTACCTTCATTATCTGTATTGTTTTTAATTCGCTAAAATTTAACTGAATAATATTTTTAGACTTGTTTTCTTCCTTAAATTTTTTTTTTCTGTGTTCTTTCACACATATAGTAGCCTCTATTCTTATTTGACCTCACTTTCTTCTGTGGTGTTCCACCAATGTTTTGTCCTTGAATATTTCATTGATCATTTGTTGCACTTATTGACTGTATCACCACTATTTGTATGCCATGTATTTTTAGAAATAAACCAATTAGAAGATCCTCGGGTACAATGGCGACAGGAGCAAGAGCATATGCTGAAAGAGTATTTGGTAACTGCACAGGAAGACTTAGAGGTGAGCTGTTAGTTTAAAACACTGAAGTGTAGTTCAACACACAAAGCATATTTAAAATAGCCAAACATTTAAATATTTGTCATCTCTTTGAAAAGAAATACAAAATTACTACATAACCAAAAATACTTAATGTTTGCATTTTAAAGCACTTAATCTCACATTGGAAGCCCATTATCACTCATGACTTTTAAAATTTTACTTGCAGGCCAAGAAAGAAATATACTCAATAAAAGAGCAGCGCTTGTTATTGGCTCAAGATGAATTTCAGTATTTGAATGACACTTTGTCAGGATGGAAATCATCTCATACCAGCTGTAAGCCATGGCAGAGTTAATTAGCAGCATATACGCTTAAGTTATTGGCCATATTCCACTTTTACTGAGATAAGACTAAGCCACTCCTTTTTTTTTGGTCATCATTCGTATATTCTGATTTGCTTTCCGTAGTGTCTCATCATTTGCAACCTCATTCATGTCAGTGATTTTTTCAAAAAAAAATTTTAATTAGACGGAATTTAAAAAACTCTTGACTATAATAACTATTTATCATTATTAGCCTTTTATCTTGAGATGATCTTCAGCATATTTCCCTTGTTTCTTTTACTATATAAATAGTGAGGCATTTTCTGCTGAGTATTTTAACAATGTAGGTTAACATCCCTGTATATTATGTAGCAATTTGGTCAGCCTATCAAAATATGTACAACTCACTGACTGTAGAAATCTTGTTTGCTATTCTTTTTCATCCTTACAATTATACCAATTGTCAGGTCATTTATTATGCTTTATTATTATTTTTTATTGATTTGAAGTGCCTTTTGTATTCTGTCCAAAATTGGGAAAACATCCATATAGGTTTAGAACATCATGGTACTCTCAAAGCTTACGCCTTTTCTTCCACATTTAACTGTTTAACATAACAGTTCACTCTTCGCTTTTGAAATAGTAAAAAAAAAATTATTTTTTTTAAATAACACGCTGAGTTTAAATTTTAAAATACACTAAACGTCTTTATTTCTCAAGTGAGATTTTTATTTATAATGCATGATTTCTGTGGAACATCTCCCCAGCTTAAATAAAAACCTTAAAATATTATGCTATTATCTGTGATTTAAATGCAAAAAAAAAATAAAGTGTTTTTTTTTTTTCAGTGAATTCCAATTCAAGTGTAGGTAGCACAAAATACGATCCAGACTTACTGAAGCAGGATGTAAACTTGGCTAAGAGCCGGGTGGCCAGGCTTAAAAGGGAGCTAGAACAGATTGGAGCGGAGATGTCCTACAAGGAGCAAGGGGTGGAGACTTTGACAAAGTGAGACTTGCTACCTCTGTTATATTTTATTGTTTACCATTTACCTCTTCCAAATTCTCTTGACTAGGTCTTCTAAAGGTACAGAGGGTCAGACATAATAGTAATCATCCTTTCATCATTATGGCTAGTTCAAACATTTTGGCCATTAAGGGATCTTAAATTTGACAGAAGGGCTAGAACGACAGGAGATGGAGTGTATATATATAGGAACCAGAGCCGTAGCTAGCCATTGTGGCGCCCTGTGCGATTGTCATTTGTTAGCGCCATCCTCTTACACTGAGAAGTGCAAAAACATTTAACGGCTCTCTTTAGGTACCCCTTACTAGTTTTGTGCCCTGTGCGGCCACACAACCCGCAGGTCAGATCGAACAGTAAAATGGGCTGTTCATAGCCTGCTGGCTGTAGTTTAATCATGCCTGGGCTATTCTGTATTGGAACTGGGCTTCTAACATAGTAGTCATTTATTACTTCATAGTCATAATGTAGGCTAGTTTTTATATCTTGGTGGGGAAAGCATTTGTCCTCAAGCCTTATCTCAATTTTTGGAATTGTTCTGTTGTACACATTTAGTTTTATGTTGGAATTGTTCTGTTGTACACATTTAGTCCTATGTTGGGATTGTTCTGTTGTACACATTTAGTCTTATGTTGGAATTGTTCTGTTGTACACATTTAGTCTTATGTTTAAGGGTGATTTAGTTTTACTATTGTCATATTCAATTCAATAATTAGAAAATCATTTTCACTACTTTAGTTTTTCTTATTTTATTTCAGTGTTGGCCAGAAACTTGAGTCTATATCAGGTGGATATAGTTTAGAGCAAGCCCAAAGGATTTTATCTGAAATACACCAGCTTCGGAGTAAAATGTCTCAAGGGGAGAAGGAGAAAAATGAACTCATGCAGGTAGGCATCTTTATTATAGATGAGCTGCTGGGAATGGGGCAGTCTGCTACAATGTTCTATATTCTCGGCTTCCCTTGATTGTTTTAAAAACAATGTCAGTCAGGCATCTCTTTTTGATCTGTTGTTGGTGTTGAGGAAATGTACACAATGGAACTTTTCTTTTCAACTACGTATAGTTTGTTTTTTTGGTCTGAATGTGAATACGTTATAAATTTAAAAAATAAATTATATTAAGGTTACATTTTACATGAATTATTATGGTAGCAGATTTTAGCTTTTCCAGTTAGAAACAGGATATGTTCTTTCATTTTCTCGATATGCAGTAGACATTGATATTATAGAATAAGCGACTTATTTCAAATTTAGTTGTTTTTATATCTTTCTATATGTTGGGCAATTCTGTTTTATTAGAAGAAAGTGTATTCTTTAAGTCTAATTATTAAAAAATTGAATTCAGTGGTTTTCATGAATGTTTTCTAGATGTTGGAGAATTCAGAAATGCTAGAAAAAAGTGTTTTTTTTTTTTTTTAATTACCAAAGTGCTAAATTCTCACCCTTGTTATTTTTTAATAAGATCATAATGGATGTAAAATTTACAAATGTTTGCTGAAATGGAAAACTGACACCAAATTTTAATTTTCGCCGTTTCTTTGCTAACCAGTAAACTTATATATAATCCTGTTTGATATTTTTTGTGCTCAGAGGTAAAAAAAAAAAAAACAACCAAATCAATCACTGGCGTTGTTCAATGTATAACACATTTTTTCCTGAAGAATTTGAATAATTCTTCTCTTTATTATATTATGCCATCTGTTGAACTGACAGCTAATTTTTAATCTGTTCTGTTTCATCTGCTTATCAATCTACTTTAATCCTCTTCACTATACTTAGGTACTGAAAGAAAGAAAAAAAAAATCTTACATAGGCGTTACACAATCATCATGTGTACTACTCATGACAGATTTTAATAATGTTGCTTGTGTCATTTTTAATCAATTCATGGCTCAATCCATTTTTTAAGGCTAAATTAAAGTGAAATTTGTATTCTGTCATAATAAGTTTTTTAAAAATGTGAAACAAGAATACTTCTTAACAGGTTATCAAATAGAAATTCACTTTGTTTGATCACATTTACTGTTGTTCAATCTGATATGTTAAAAAAATACTTTCAGTATTTACGGCTTATCAAAAGATAGTTTTTTTTTCTTACCACTGGTTACACAGTTTTGTGTTTTCTGTTCTAAGTTTCTAAAAAAATTGTGTGAATCTTTTGTGTTCAGCAAACATTGCATTGATAATGTTATAAGGACACGTATAATCACATTTGTCTTCAATGAGCTGAAATCCTTTTTAATTTTGCACTTCCGTTGAATTGTCATTTTTGAAAAAATATCCTTCCCCCCTCCCCCAAATCCATAAAAAAAATTACAAATAATGTGGAGCTTGTATTCTGTTAATTCTCATTTGATATTGGCATGGTAAAACTTAAGGATATCAATTACATTACCTTCCCTTGTGACCAAGGATACTTTTACTCATAAAAAAAAAATTAAAAAAAATTCTTTTTGCAATAGCAGGATTTCTCAGAATGTTTTTTTTTTCTTGCACTGGTATGTATCTGGGACATTAAAAAAAAAGTATGTCAGCAGGATATGTCACACTTCATGAGACAGAATGGTGCTTGAATTTATAAGACCTGTCAGTGGCTTTGTATGGGCTACTTGTTTGTATATCTTAATCAGCTAAGAGACTGATGATTTGATATAAATATACAGGCTTACATGGGCGCATGGTCTTATTGTATAACAATGAAACTTTTTTTTTAAAGTGGGTATGTATGTGGCTATGATTTTTGTGGTCTGTAGAAATCAGCATCCTTGAACCAAGAGTCACCTGACTTTCACAGGAGTCCTTTATTACACTTTGAATGTTCTCAGCCAATTAGTTTTCTTTAAAATTATCAGGACTTGGCTATTTTTTATTTTATTTTTTTTATTTCTAAAAACTGAATCAACAGTCTAATTCCATTCCTTTGAGAGATGACCTTTGGACTGTTGACATTTTAACTGCACTGGCATGAACTGTTAAATCTTTAATTTGAATTGGGGAAATAAGAGGAAAGCAATATTCGTTAATTTTGTTAAGAAAAGATTGAATTTTAAAGTTTTGCACGTTCGCATTTTAATATGATGTGTTACTGTGTCACTAGATGAAAGTTTAAGAACCTTGCTCTGTGAGACACTGTTATTAATATATATCTATAAAAATATGCAGGGATTCCAAACATTATACTGTTAAAATTCTTAACGTATTAACAGCAATTTTATGAGTCTCATTGTTCACCCCATTGTTGTGTCTGGACCGTCTGTGTGTGATGCTGTGTTTGTTGTGCCTGGACATTCTGTGTGGATGCTGTGTTTGTTGTGTCTGGGCCTCCTGTGTGTGATGCTGTGTTTGTTGTGCCTGGACATTCTGTGTGTGATGATGTGTCCGTGAGATCTGTATGTGATGCTGTAATACTTGTGCCTGGACCTGAGGTCTGTGTGTGATGCTGTGTTTGTTGTGTCTGGACCTTCTGTATGTGATGCTGTGTTTGTTGTGTCTGGACCTTCTGTGTGTGATGCTGTGTTTGTTGTGTCTAGGCCTCCTGTGTGTGATGATGTGTCCGTGAGATCTGTATGTGATGCTGTAATAATTGTGCCTGGCTGAGGTCTGTGTGTGATGCTGTGTTTGTTGTGTCTGGACATTCTGTGTGTGATGATGTGTCCGTGAGATCTGTTGAGGTCTGTATGTGATGCTGTGTTTGTTTTGTTTGGACATTCTGTGTGTGATGCTGTGTTTGTTGTGTCTGGGCCTCCTGTGTGTGATGATGTGTTTGTTGTGTCTAGGCCTCCTGTGTGTGATGATGTGTCCGTGAGATCTGTATGTGATGCTGTAATAATTGTGCCTGGCTGAGGTCTGTGTGTGATGCTGTGTTTGTTGTGTCTGGACATTCTGTGTGTGATGATGTGTCCGTGAGATCTGTATGTGATGCTGTAATACTTGTGCCTGGCTGAGGTCTGTGTGTGATGCTGTGTTTACTGTGTCTGGACATTCTGTGTGGGATGCTGTGTTTGTTGTGTCTTGGGCCTCCTGTGTGTGATGCTGTGTTTGTTGTGCCTGGACATTCTGTGTGTGATGATGTGTCCGTGAGATCTGTATGTGATGCTGTAATACTTTGTGCCTGGCTGAGGTCTGTGTGTGATGCTGTGTTTGTTTTGTCTGGACCTTCTGTATGTGATGCTGTGTTTGTTGTGTCTGGACCTTCTGTATGTGATGCTGTGTTTGTTGTGTCTAGGCCTCCTGTGTGTGATGATGTGTCCGTGAGATCTGTATGTGATGCTGTAATTCTTGTGCCTGGCTGAGGTCTGTGTGTGATGCTGTGTTTGTTGTGCCTGGACATTCTGTGTGTGATGATGTGTCCGTGAGATCTGTATGTGATGCTGTAATACTTTAATACTTGTGCCTGGCTGAGGTCTGTGTGTGATGCTGTGTTTGTTGTGTCTGGACATTCTGTGTGATGCTGTGTTTGTTGTGTCTGGACATTCTGTGTGTGATGATGTGTCCGTGAGATCTGTATGTGATGCTGTAATACTTGTGCCTGGCTGAGGTTTGTGTGTGATGCTGTGTTTGTTGTGTCTGGACATTCTGTGTGTGATGATGTGTCCGTGAGATCTGTATGTGATGCTGTAATACTTGTGCCTGGCTGAGGTTTGTGTGTGATGCTGTGTTTGTTGTGTCTGGACATTCTGTGTGTGATGATGTGTCCGTGAGATCTGTATGTGATGCTGTAATACTTGTGCCTGGCTGAGGTCTGTGTGTGATGCTGTGTTTGTTGTGCTTGGACATTCTGTGTGTGATGATGTGTTTGTTGTGTCTGGGCCTCCTGTGTGTGATGCTGTGTTTGTTGTGTCTAGGCCTCCTGAGTGTGATGATGTGTCCGTGAGATCTGTATGTGATGCTGTAATACTTGTGCCTGGCTGAGGTCTGTGTGTGATGCTGTGTTTGTTGTGTCTGGATGTTCTGTGTGTGATGCTGTGTTTGTTGTGTCTGGGCCTCCTGTGTGTGATGCTGTGTTTGTTGTGTCTAGGCCTCCTGTGTGTGATGATGTGTCCGTGAGATCTGTATGTGATGCTGTAATTCTTGTGCCTGGCTGAGGTCTGTGTGTGATGATGTGTTTGTTGTGCCTGGACATTCTGTGTGTGATGATGTGTCCGTGAGATCTGTATGTGATGCTGTAATACTTTAATACTTGTGCCTGGCTGAGGTCTGTGTGTGATGCTGTGTTTGTTGTGTCTGGACATTCTGTGTGTGATGCTGTGTTTGTTGTGTCTGGACATTCTGTGTGTGATGATGTGTCCGTGAGATCTGTATGTGATGCTGTAATACTTGTGCCTGGCTGAGGTTTGTGTGTGATGCTGTGTTTGTTGTGTCTGGACATTCTGTGTGTGATGATGTGTCCGTGAGATCTGTATGTGATGCTGTAATACTTGTGCCTGGCTGAGGTTTGTGTGTGATGCTGTGTTTGTTGTGTCTGGACATTCTGTGTGTGATGATGTGTCCGTGAGATCTGTATGTGATGCTGTAATACTTGTGCCAGGCTGAGGTCTGTGTGTGATGCTGTGTTTGTTGTGCCTGGACATTCTGTGTGTGATGATGTGTCCGTGAGATCTGTATGTGATGCTGTAATACTTGTGCCTGGCTGAGATGTGTGTGTGATGCTGTGTTTGTTGTGTCTGGACATTCTGTGTGTGATGATGTGTCCGTGAGATCTGTATGTGATGCTGTAATACTTTAATACTTGTGCCTGGCTGAGGATGCTAATCAAGATAACATCCTAGTAAGTTGCACCCAGTTTCCCTTGCGAGTCCAACATTCTGGGTTCGACTCATGTCAGTAATGTCAGTGTTCCTAATCAGGTCACATACTCTGTCATTTCAAACTCTGTGTGTATTTACAGCGGCAGCTCTAGCACATACGTTAAGAGAAAACAAAACACCGACATTCAGTGTGTTGTGAACTCTGACCTGGCATGTGCCACAAAAAAAAAACAAAGACACATGCTATAAATGTAAGCCACCCCCCTCCCCCTTTCGGAATGCGGAAACACATTGTTACAACCAACTGTAACAATTTTTACAAGTGCCAGGTTTAAATGTTGATTTTTTTTGTGAGGCTATTATAACGTCCAGTGTTGTTTAAAGCCTTACGCTATACCCCCCCCTCCCTTTCCCTACAGCAGGATTTACCACCATCTTGTTGTTTTTTTTTTAACTTTTTTTGGTCTGAAAGTTTTGTAAAATATTTATGTATTTGGTTGATTATTTCTCTTGCTTGAATTATACTATACGACAAAAAAAAAGGCGGAGGGATTGGGGGGGGGGGGTGAGTTCATCATTTCTCTCTCGTCATCCATGTTTTTATTTTCCGCATAAATTCGGCGGATAGCGTGGTCTTTATCCTAGTGAGAAGAGACACCCATCTAGTAGACAGTTCTGAGCGCCCCCACCACACACACACACAGACACATACGTTTGAAGAAGGTACATCAAATGTACCTATATATTTGTGTATAAATGTCATCTGTTTTTCTTATCAATCACATTTTTCAAGTATTCAAAAGCGCTTTGAATTTTAAAAAAAGGAATTAGTTCTCGTCTGCAAAGTTACAGACATGTGTATTAAGGAATTAATGTCGCGGTGCTAGTAGTAATGCTCGGTGCTAGTAGTAATGCTTGGTAGACTTTATTTGACCGCTGGCTATCGTTACGAGTTGTTACGATCGTTGACCTGCGGAATTCACAAACACACACGCAGATCCATTTTGTCAGTCATTCTCGTTTCGGTACTATCAGGGAAAAGTCGTGCGTGTATTTTGGTGTTTGAATCTGCCGCCGTGTGTGTAGACAAGTCGTTTTTATATTTGAAATGTTTCAATTAATTGAGGTTTTCAACGTGGCCAGATAGGTTTTTTCTTCTCATTTTACTTTTCAAACTTTCAGTACTTTAACAGGTTGATCTACTTTGGCCTACTACTATGTTAGTCTCAATAATAGCGACGCATCAGTCTAAACTAATCGCGACGCATCATGCATATTTTCACCCCATGGTTTTTTTTACAGATAACATTTTGTTGTTTTTCAAATCTATGAAACGATAATTCACTCATAGCTCGTGTTTTAGTGTCGCCAAACAGCCACGTGGCAGTTAATAATAAACAATCTTTCACCATTTCGACCCATTTTTTTTTTACTTTGTAGTCATTCGTCAACTTGGACCTAGTGCAGCGGTTCTCAACTTGTTACGCGACTTTATCCCAAAGGGTGTGGAAGTACGTCTTCGGGTACCTCTCATAAACTGGTGATCTTCTTCAAAGTCTTGGTTGTTCTAAAACAAAAATTATATGTCGCTGCGTACCACTGCATGACTTTTACCTTGTGGGTACGCGTATCACCGGTCGAGAACCGTAGGGACTAGTGTAATGTTCCTTTTGGGACTAGTGTAATGTTCCTTTAGCTCATTTTATCCGACTTAAATCTCAAATCTTCCCATTTATTTCTTGGGGTTTGAAAATTACAGAACGTCTTGTTTTTTCCCCTATTAAGTAATGTAAACACAAAATGGATGGATCATTTCCCCACAAATTGGATTTAAAAAAAAAACTGCATCAAATATTCTTGATTTCAAGGCATCGATGAAAATTTGCATGTACATTTTGGAAAAAAAATGCGAAACTCGCTCTAAATCTAGGTGGCACGAGCGCAAGGAAACAAAAGTACTCATAATAGGAATTTTAAGCGTTCGATTTTCGGATATCAAGTTGTTCGAATTTTAAGCGTTTCAGATTTCGAGGATTTAGTGTATTTTATATACTTGGAAACATTCTGGATATGGTTGTCATGAGTATGTTGTCTATGTTTACACTGGCTTCCTGTCTTTGCTACGCAGAAACTGAAGATGCTGCGGTGACTTAATTTCACTTCATTTTGGGTTCTCGGTACATCTCCAATCTCTCCTGCGTGTGTGTGTGTGAGAGAGAGAGAAATATACTGCAGTGAAAAGATTGTCCCAACCCTTTACCCTAGTCCCAGTTCTGTGTCAGACAAGAAGGATAGATGGGTGGTTGTTGTCAGACAAACGGAGCTTTTTTGTCGCCAGATGGGAATTTGACACCGTTGTCGTCCCCTTCACACACACACACATTTTCAAAGTTTTTTTTAGTTCTGCTGAAATAATTAGTGATGTGTTGCCTCCCTCCTCTTCTACGCTTCTCATTACGTAATGAATGACGACCCCCCTCCCCCCAGCAGGTGCCCACCACGTGTCTGTCATGGTCTAAAAATACTGTTACAACTTGATATTATCCAGAATGACACACAGGACACGTGGGTTCAATAATGACTAGACTGATACATTTATTTATTACACAAATTTACTAAACATTAATTCCATAACCACAAATAAATTCACATAGGAAACAAAAATCACTGCCGGCCACAAGCAAGTCCAACGTGTACTATCCAGGTCACGAACTCCTTGTTCTCTAAAACAACAAGAATCCATTAACTACACATGTCCGGTCTACACCTGCAAAATCAGGTCACGTCACTGGTCTCCACGCATCGTCCTCATCTATTGTTTTTACACACCTGTCCAGGTGACGACTGGTCCAGCGCCGTGTGTAGAAATAAGAGGGTCACAACAATACATTTAAAGACATGTACCTGGCTGATAACGTTCTTATTGTTTTAGCCGTTGTTCTTTTTCGCATTAAAAAAAACAGACACCAACAATAGTTGTAAATTGAAATCCGACATTTCCTTTTCAAATTAATTATTCGCCGTTGCGGCGATTATTTAGAAACATTTTTTTATTACCACCACCTACCACCTCCCGGGGCTGGCCTTAACCAACTATTACATTTCCGTTTGGGTCAAACACAATAGAAGATTATTTATTAAAACCTTTCGGTAGAGTTATATCCCCTTAGGCTTGATCGGTAGCCTAGGTTATTTTTGGTTTAGGGTAGATCCGATTTTTTTCATGTTTGTATTTTAAACTGGAACACTGTTGTATTAATTCTTAACTTTCGATTTAACGCAGAATCCACACCGCTATTATTTATATAGATTATTTTTAACTAGCTGTACTCTGCAAAACCTTTGCATAGAGTTAAATTCCTTTAGGCTTGATCAGTAGGCTAGGTTATTTTTGGTTTCGGACAGATCAAATTTGTTCATGATTTTATTACAATTTAAAGATGCAGTTACGCTATAGAAATTCAAAAGAAAAATAATATTTAAATGGAATCATTTCACATTTTGGCCATTGAGTTTCATGCTTGAAAACCGCAGAGACTATTCAAAACCGTAGATTTAAAAAAAAAAAAAACATTTATCGAATCGAGATGCTGACAAGACGCCATTTTGAATTGTTGTTTTCCCGCTTTCGATTTAATGCAGATGCAAGACCGCTATTATTTATATTAGATTTTTCTAATAGGTGCCACGTGCCGGCTTTCCAAGATATCACACAAAAAGACACTGTTAAAAATACTTGAAAGAAATGCTCGGGCCATCGTTCTTTTCCTAAACCTTGTATGTATGTGTGTGTGTGTGTGTGTGTGTGCTTGTGCTATGCTAACACACAGGCCTACTGAATAGTACATAGTGTATAGTTGTTTTTTTTTTACAGTCCAGACAGGCTGAAAGTTCTCGAAGAGGGCAGCGTCAGCCTGTCGTAAGGATACAACAATTGTCGTTATCGGCTCTTATGGCCGCTTTGCGGATTTATCGTTTACAGTTCGCTCCCATTGAAGTCGCTGTTTTCTTTTCTTTTTTTTTTCTTTCTATTATTTCATTTACTTTTATTCTTTAGTTCAGTGGTTTCCCCCAACCCCCCCCCTCCGGGGGGCCGGTTCCCGTGGATCTACTGGTACCGGGCCGCTCTAGAAACATTAACGAGGGGGGGCAAGGAAGGCAACTTGCGCCCGGGGCATTTTACCTTTTTTAATACCTTTTTAGCGCCCCCCCAATTCGAAAATTATATAATATTATATGTAAAATATACCATTTGGCGCCCCTGAACCTCGGCACCCGGGGACATATGTACCCCCCGCCCGCCTCCCCCTAGCTACGCCTCTGAGTTAGTATAAATCAGAATTTCGTTCTCATTGACCTCATGCGAGGCCACCCCTGGAATAGACTCGTCCGATCAGAGAGGAAAACAATTCCAGCCTATCTTCAGGGTTTGAGATTATTTGTGTATGCCTGTCTGTGTAAACATTCAATGACGTCATCGTGACCTCTTTTTTTTTTGAATTACAAGCGGCCAGGTTAAAAATGTTAACTGTTTACAAATATTTGAAATTATCTGGCAACACTTCCGACTTACCTTCTTAGATTTTTATTTTTTATTGTTGTTGTTTCTTTTCGATTATGACGTTATATATTAGTCAGCTATCCGTTTAATGTCGTCACGTGTTTAGACTTGTCTAAACGTAAACAACAAAATAGAAACAAATTGTTTCTCCAGAATGCAAACAACACTGTTTCGGGGGAAATGAAAGGTCCGTTCTGGGAGTTTTAGAAACGAGACAAATCCTGCAGCGCTACTAGTGTACACCGGCTCTGATTATACTGTATATTTCCCCCAAAGTTCATATAATGCGATTGGTTTAGTTGTCTGGATGTTCTGTTCATAACGAGTGCCGTTTATATGGATAATCAAACTATGAAAAGTTCCTGAGCGCCCCCCCCCGGGGGAGGGGGGGTCCACTTCCTTGGGTGTGGGGGGGGGTTCTTCCAGTACAACGTCCTTATCATGTTTGATGCTTTCAAGGCCCCGGTGTATACGTAAGCATGCCCCCTCCCCCCCCCCCACTATGTGTGCATGGTATTTTTTTTTATTACCAGTAACATTACTTGTGTAGTTGAAATGGTGGGTCATGGTGGACCCATGTGTGAGTATCCAACAGTCTTATTGACAATCAACATTTTGTCCCCCCCCCCCACCCCTCCTTTTTTCCCTGTTCACTTAAAGAATTAAAAAATATAGTTCTGAATACGTACGTCACATACAGGCTACACGTGAGCCGCCATTGGCACATATATATATACACAACAACAACAACAACACACACACACACAAATAGTGTTTACGTTGAAGCTGGGCTTATCTGCACAAAAGTTGTGCGTGTGTGAATTTCAAGAGAGGCGCGACCTGTGTTCAGCTGTTGAAACATGCACTGGCGTATTCGCAGTTTATTTGTACAATAGAAATACTCTTTTGAAGCCATTGTTTAAATATTTGTCTGGTGAGGCTCGCGGGGGTTTGGGGAGGGGGGGAGAGAGAAGAGGACATGGGCTCGTTTCAGACGTGCCATGTTACAAATGTAGAGCATCGCGTGTGCGTGTTTTCTCTTTTTACTTTTGAAAAAAAAAACTTCTTCTTCGGTTCATTCCATAGGCCAGATAGCACTGTGACCTCCCCCCCCCCCCCTTTCCTCTCGTTACACCGTTGACCCCGGCTGGTGGCCGTAGTTTCCACACCTTGGCATACCTGCGAGGTGAGTCATCCGGTGCCAATGCCTGTAATCTTCAGGGATAAAGTCTAGTTAGTGGAAGTGGGGGGAAGCATCTCACGCACACAGTACAGACTGACATACTGGAATAAAGTCTAGTTAGAGCAGTGGTCCTCAACCTGTACAGGGACGAGGCGTGAGTGTTGCCCGGTCATATTTATAGAAAATGCTATTTTTTATGGTACTGTGTTTATTGAATCTGGTGAGCGTAATCATTAATAATATAATAGTGATTTGGGTTCTGTGTTAAATCGAAAGAAAAAAATTTATACAACAGTATTCCAGTTTAAAATACATGTACAATCATGAAAAAAATCGGATCTGCCCGAAACCAGGAATGACCCAGCCTACCGATCAAGCTTAAGGGGATATAACTCTATGCAGAAGTTTTTGCGGGGTACGGCTAGTTCATAATAATATGACGACAAGTTTAAATGCATACACCATTCGTGTTTATATAAATCGTATGTGCTGTTAGTCTAATAATTTATACAAATAAATAAATAATAATGTTTATTTGTGCCTATATATGTGGCACAAAAACATCGATACATTTTTCTCTAAAAGTTGTGACCGGCAATTCACAGTTCAACAAACGGGCGACCCTTCTTCAAACCCTTTGGTTGTTTTGAACGAAAATATATAAGTCGTTGCGTAGCCCTTGAGGTTTCGCTTACCGCCGATTGAGAACTGCTGCGGAGTTGGAACGATGTTATGAGCAGCTCACCCACACCTACACTACAGGCATACTTTCAGTCGAAATGTGCTGCGCTAGGTTTTGCGGTTTTTCGGGGCCCGGGGGGGGGAGGAGTTAGACACCGCGGCTTCTCTTCTAAATCCATGCCCCAGTTCCGACCAAGTTGAACTAAAGATCCGTGGCGATTGAAGAGCGTAGGTAGAGGAGAACGTTATTGTTATTATTATAACATGGAGACGGAAATAACTTGTTTACTGCACACACACACACACACATACAGACAGACGGAGGAGAGTATCGGTACATCATGTCATCCTAACCCTTTTGTTGATATTTTTGACTCCATTTGGCATTACCCATTGGTTTTATGTGTGTGTGTGTGCATTATGTAATAGTCACCGCTATGAAAAGTGTACATTGCAGAATACCTATAGATATTTACACGTGTATGAGATTGACGTTGGTCTGTCTGTGTGTGTGTGTGTACAAAATGATCAAACAGATGTTTGATGGTGCTCACCACAGTGTATATATATATATATATATATATATATATATATATATATATATATATATATATATGTGTGTGTGTGTGTGTGTGTATTATAACAGTGTCAGCGATGCGCTGTGATTGATCAATCCGTAAACTGTGCACTTCTTAAAGGGCTGCACGGGTTGATGGTGGTAACAACTAGGGGCTGTCCCCCCCCCCCCCCCGCGATAGAACTTTTGTCGCCTAGCTAACTATCGGGCCCCGTGTTGTGTGATGCTTTTCCTGGGCCCCGCGTACCGTCGTCGAATTACCCCCCACACACCCACCACCATCGTGTAAAGCCGCTTCTACACGTCAGCACGCTTGAAGGGGGGGGGAGCGTGCTGAAGTTGCACACCAATCTACACGTCGGCACGTGACAGCACAGGGTGGGGAGTGTGTGTTTGTATGTGTGATTCGGGCCGTGTGAACGAGCTGTATTTACCGGCGTGTGATTGTGAGCTCCGCATTGATTTCGGCCTTCAAATGTCTATATGTACTTGAATGATAGGCATTTTGTTTGAATATTTCCATTATAACTAGGTTAAACGTCGGAAACTGGGTCATTACGTCATGTTATGAATTTATTGCCCTTAAAATATTGGGTCAGCTGTAAAATACATCAGTAGTGCGCCCGTGATGCGTGGGTTCTTTCCCTTTGATATGTTTAGAAGTTATGTGACGCTGATGGATTTATATATATATAGAAAAAGAGTTGGTACCGAACATTCTGTGACCCATACATTTTATAAATATTAGTTAAGTACAGGTTTAATTACGTAGAATTTTAGCCTTTCACATGGACATGAGATCCAGGTGGGGGTCTACAGCTAAAGGGGTGAGTCCCGTCTACAGCTAAAGGGGTGAGTCCCGTCTACAGCTAAAGGAGTGAATCCCGTCTACAGCTAAAGGAGTGAGTCCCGTCTACAGCTAAAGGGGTGAATCCCGTCTACAGCTAAAGGAGTGAATCCTGTCTACAGCTAAAGGAGTGAGTCCCGTCTACAGCTAAAGGAGTCCCGCCAATAGATATGGGACCACAGGATGGATATAGTCTGGGGCCCAAGATTAGCCCCGTCTAGTGCCTCTAGTCAGTATACCTTTGCATTGGACACCCCCCCCCCAACAGCACTGCGTAGAATTCATAAATACCTCAACCAAAGAAGCAGACGAAAACATTGATTATAAATTGCGATTGTAGAATGCATTGATACTAAAACAAAATTTAGTATCTTTTGTGTGTGTTTAGTTACATGTGTTTCTGATTTGTCTTAATTAGAAATGACACAATAGTCTGACTGGAGTATCTGCTGAAATAATAATTAACGGAAAAAAAAAACAACCAAGGGATCTGTTGGCTGGGCTGCCACACTGAGAACATACAATCACCGTGTGCAACAGCAAGATGATTGGAGGGGGGGGGGAGAGTGTCACTTAAAAAAAAAAGCTCTCTGGGGTTTGTTGTGTTTTTTTTTTCCACACTGTAAACTCCAGTATTTTATTTACTTTTGTTTGTACAATGTGTTATAACAGTGGTTCTTATTCCATGTAGTTTACTGTCTAGATCAGATCTTCTAATATCTTTTATCTGCTTCTATGAGTGATCTATTTCTGATCTGAAGGGTATCTGTTGAGAGCCTGCAAAAGAATGAATCCTGCACACATAACCAAAGTTGTGTGTCCCAACACACTTGATATTGACCTGATTGTGTCCCAACACACTTGATATTGACCTGATTGTGTCCCAACACACTTGATATTGACCTGATTGTGTCCCAACACACTTGATATTGACCTGATTGTGTCCCAACACACTTAATATTGACCTGATTGTGTCCCAACACACTTAATATTGACCTGATTGTGTCCCAACACACTTGATATTGACCTGATTGTGTCCCAACACACTTAATATTGACATGATTGTGTCCCAACACACTTGATATTGACCTGATTGTGTCCCAACACACTTGATATTGACCTGATTGTGTCCCAACACACTTAATATTGACATGATTGTGTCCCAACACACTTAATATTGACCTGATTGTGTCCCAACACGCTTAATATTGACCTGATTGTGTCCCAACACACTTGATATTGACCTGATTGTGCCCCAACACACTTAATATTGACCTGACTGTGTCCCAACACACTTAATAATGACCTGACTGTGTCCCAACACACTTGATATTGACATGATTGTGTCCCAACACACTTGATATTGACCTGATTGTGTCCCAACACACTTAATATTGACCTGATTGTGCCCCAACACACTTGATATTGACCTGATTGTGTCCCAACACACTTAATATTGACATGATTGTGTCCCAACACACTTAATATTGACATGATTGTGTCCCAACACACTTGATATTGACCTGATTGTGTCCCAACACACTTGATATTGACCTGATTGTGTCCCAACACACTTAATATTGACCTGATTGTGTCCCAACACACTTGATATTGACCTGATTGTGTCCCAACACACTTGATATTGACCTGATTGTGTCCCAACACACCTAATATTGACCTGATTGTGTCCCAACACACTTAATATTGACCTGATTGTGTCCCAACACACTTGATATTGACCTGATTGTGTCCAAACACAAATAATATTGACATGATTGTGTCCCAACACACTTAATATTGACCTGATTGTGTCCCAACACAAATAATATTGACCTGATTGTGTCCCAACACAAATAATATTGACCTGATTGTGTCCCAACACAAATAATATTGACCTGATTGTGTCCCAATCAACCTCATTGTGTGCCAACACTCACAACACCTTTTGACCTAGTTATGGCACAACTCAGATTTGACCTAGTTATGGCACATCACACACACATATATTTGACCTAATTTATCCAAATACACACATAACTTTGACCTTGTTATGTCACAACACACCAATAATGCCCATGTATGGAAAACATTAACCTACTTATGTACCAATATACTTAGCTTAAACCTAGTAATGTCCTGTATGTATAAAAGACTAGTTGTGTCCCTATGCACTTGGTTTTAAACCTAGATGTGTTGCTGTAGGGATAACATTAACCTAGTTATGTCACAGTTTCCACAGTTAAGCATGGGCTCACAAAGTTTGAATGTAGTTTACTCCTAGCTTTAAAATTCAGTTTTATATATGATTGGGTTCTTGGTTGTTTTTTTTTTACACTGTATTGTTTTGTGCCTTTATCGAAGGTTGCATTTCTTCAGTACTTTTTATTATGTTCTGTTCATTTCTACAACATATTGCATCTTTAAATTGTAATAAAATCATGAAATTATCGGATCTGCCCGAAACCAAAAATAACCTAGCCTACCGATCAAACCTAAGAGAATATAACTCTATGCAAAGATTTTGCAGGGTACAGCTAGTAATATAAATAAAAGCGATTTGGGTTCTGCATGAAATCGAAAGTAAGAATTAATACAACAGTATTCCAATTTAAAATACAATCATAAAAAAATCGGATCTGCCCGAAACCAAAAAATAACCTAGCCTACTGATCAAGCCTAAGGGGATATAACTCTATGCAAAGGTTTCGCAGGATCCAGCTAGTTTAATATATTAGGGGTAATATGTTTTTAAGGATTATGTTATTCATTTTAAATAATGGATGGAGCTAAGCTAGGAAAACTGATTCAAAACATCTCGAAATGAATTTGGGGTTATGTGATTATGATTTTTACTCAAAGTTATCGGAGTACATGTAGACAATGGGGATAAACAAGGAAAAGTTCTTCACAACAGCCCATTTGACCATAAAATTTGTATCACACCATTATTAGTCTATATGTACTTAATGAAAATGATCAATATATTGGTTGATGGGCAGTGAGTTTCATTATCCAAATTTTTTCCCCCAACTGTATGCCAGTACTAAAGGGGAAATAACCATGGCACTTACAACTTTAAATCTACAATACTATTATGCATGCCATTCATTTTTTTCCAGCCAAGTGACATTTAAAAATTCATAGTTAAAAATGCTCTTGTTTTACTGTATACTTTTACCATTGCCCTGTTGGGGGAGTGGAACCATATATATATCTTTGTTATGCAATACTCATTTATGTAAATCTACATATTATCTGTTGGGCCAATCCTTACAGCAACAATAGGAAGTTTTAATCCCTCCTGACTGGCTGTCTGCTAATGTTGCCACACTTGATTCAACAGAGGGTGCTGTCAGTAACTTAGTCTCTGTTACTTATTCATTGTTGCATACATATCTAAGGCACTGGATCAAAGCCCCCCTCTCACCCCCCCCTCCCCCAACCACCATTTGCTTTCTATCTCATCAGATCTGACTAAACTTTAATGTGAAATAAATTCTTGTTAAAAAAAAAAGTTTTACCTGTTCACACCCTCCCCAAAATACTTTTATCTTATTCCTTTTATTAAATTTTAAACTTCCATTTCAAGCAAGGATGAACTTAACTTCATAAACCATTAATTTGGAATCCAAGACTTGCCACTTTTAACTCTGATACATACCACAGTCTCACCAAATTATGGAGGAAGGCTGTGCAGTTTTCTGCAAAAGACATCAATCATATATCCTTACCCCACCTATGAACAAAATTATCTTTTTTTTTTCCCCTTTCTGTTACAGATAATTATGTATTAATTAGGCCGAATGGTACAATGAAAGTGATAGCCGAGATTCAATAATTATGTTCATTATTCTCTGAAAAAACCCAGCAGGTCAATAATGTATTTTAGGAGTATCGCCAAAAAAAAAATACATTTATAATTAAAGGATACAAAATTTGCATTATTACAAATCTATTTCTCTACTCGTTTCAAGACTAAAAGTAAACAGTGAGTTTATATGCCAAGTAAAAGGGAAAATTACTTTCATTAATCTTTTATCTAGTTTTTCGTTGACAGTTTGGTAGCCAAAGTGTTTCACAAAGTGTTAAAATTTGAGGACCACTGATTTAAACTTTCACAAATGTTTAACTTGATGTTGTTTTTACTCTCCTTTTGATGTGTTTGTATGTATGTTACATTTTTATAAAAGAGGGGGAGAGAGAGAAGAGGCTGAAAAAATGTACACAATTTTTCATTCATTCATACTTAGAACAGCAGGGAAATTGTAAATTACCCGCCCTTATTTCTGTAATTTATAAGTTATCTCCTCACACAGGATGTTACCTCCCCTCCCTTCCCACATGTATGTTCACTGAGAGAAATGTCTTGAATGAAATTTATAGTTATCTTTTTTTTAAATGTCTAGGAGGAGGGGGGGGGGTTAAAAAAAAAAAGCTGAGCATTAAAAAAATGTGATAATTTGTGTACATTTATCTGGCCGAAAACATGACTAGACTTAAAAGATATTTAAACATTTTTTTTGTTTTTATTTTAACTTGTCTGGTCAAAAGAAAAATGTGCAGGTTTATTCAATATGAGTTGTAAATACGAATCAAGTCAGTACAACATCAGGCTAGAAAGAAGAAAAAAAAACAACCTAAAATATACTTGATTTGAGAATTGTTCAAATTTTTACATTTTTTTTCTGGTTCGGATTTTTTGTCTCATCTATCCAGTTTGTTAGCCAAATAACGGTGCAGCATATATTTGATATATAAATTTTCTCTTATTGTTTTTTTTTTTTTCTCCTCCAGTCTTTAGCCAGGCTGAAAGAGGATTTGTTGAGAAGGGCAAGTGGGTCATCTCCAGATGTGTCGACTTTATCCCTGGCTCAGGATCATCTGGACATGGCCTCACAGACTGACCTTAGGGGCGAGGTAATCAAGATTCTTTTCGGGTGTAGTTTTACTGCAGTTATTTTGTGGGAATCATCTCTTTTATTCATTCAATATTATTGGTTTTGCCTTCATGTTAACGTTTTTTTTTTCCCCCCCAGTTTGGAGTCAATCATAATAAACTTCTAGCGGAGAAGACAAGAATGAGACTTCAGTACGATGAGGCGCATAAAAAACTGGCCGAGCTCAAGTTCTGTTTGGCCAACATTGAGGATAAAATGTTACCTGGCCAGCCAGAGTCTGACAGAGACAGGTTTGTGCCGCCAGTAATACAGACATTGAACTCATGATGACAACATTCCCCCCTAATTCCCACTTGAGGAACAAAAAGAAAATATATACTGATGATATGAATTCATTTAAAACATTTATCAACAATTTTTTTTTTCTTATCAGTTTCTTAAAGCTTTGTCAGCAAATGTATATTTTAATATAGCCTGTCTACTACTTCTGTGACTATGTAACATGGTGCTAAATGATGTTGTAACAGCCATTTTTACCCTTTCGTCAGGCTGCTTCTGGTCCAAGAAAAAGAGCAGCTTCTGAGAGAGCTTCGCAGCATTGACCCTAAAGGTCGCAGTGAAGATGACATGGCATCTATAAGGCAGCGCATCACTAAATTGGAGTACGACCTGAAACATGCCCAGATCATTTCTAACAAGCAAATCCAGCAGAGGTTGGTTGAATAGAAAACGTGATAGAAAAATTTCTGTTTGGCCTTTTTAACTTTCAGCCGGGCATGTAAAATAAAACAATATATGTCTTGTCTTCCCTCACAGGGTAACTCTTCATGAAGAGAAAGCATCTATTATGCAACAGATAACAGAGACTGCCAAACTTACCTCATATTTAGAGTCCCAACTAAGGAGGTAATATGAGTTGTTGTTTTCTTTTACAGATAAGAATATTTTAAAATGTTGTAGGGAAGGGTTGAACAATCTTTTCACCCCCTGATTTCTGCAAATGGAACTCATTTTATTAAAATAATTATGCAGAACTAAATTCCCCATGTTTTGACTGTGCAACTCTGTTTTAGGGTATTAGCTCTGTCCCCACTGGGGGTTTCCTGATAAAATGAACACACTGAGGAATATTTTTCACTAAAATGAGCGGTAAAAAAAAATTTCATTGCGGAAGAAATGGTCGACTGAAATATGAGAAGGTACAAAAAAGGGGGGACTGACACAGCAAGTTTATTTACCTTTTAACATGACAAGTCTGTAACTTGATGGTTTTGTTTTAACAAGGATTTTTTTGTGTGGTTTAAACTGCATAAGGCTCTGGTTCATATTATCCTTTTCAAATGTTGTTGTTTTGTTGTTTTTTTTCTGTGGCCATTCATTCATTAAAAAAATATGTAACAAGAGCTGTTATGAATTGATTATGTTCCCAGTTTGTCTTTGAGCACCTTGTCAGTTTCTTCTGGGTCCAGCCTGGGTTCTCTTGGCTCACTTTCAGCTGGCAGCCGTGGGTCGCTGAACTCTTTGTCCACCATGGACATCTACAGCGCTGGTCAAATGGGAGGATCTGCTGGTGAGGTCAACCTGCAGGAACTGCATCAGAGGGTGGAGAAATTGCTGCAGGGTGAGTACATTTTTTGAAAAAAAAAATTTTAAATGGTCAGTAATCATATTACAGTTACTGGTAGTTTTCAATCACTATGAGTATTCTTTACTTCTTTTCAGGTCACAGCATGTCTCCTATACACGAGACTCACGCCGTACTTCCGCATGATGATGTGACAGAAGCAGCGACCTCTAGCTACATGCAGTCTGTCATGCTTGGAGCCCAGGAGAATGGTGATGCTGGCAGCACCTATGCATCCAGCTCCGCCATCAGTGCGGCCGGCAAACAAAGCATTGTGGCGAAATCCCAGTCTTCCTTGACTACCACCTCTTCTTCCTCTCCACCCATCTCTCCCATGTATGGATTTGGCCCACCCCCGACGTATGAGCAGCACATGATTGCTCTGGAGCAGCGCCATGTTCCGTACCAACAGATGCTGCATAATCAGATACAGCAGCAGCAGATATTAATAGGTGGCATTCCAAGCACTACACCCTTAGCAGATAATGTACAGTGGCAAATTGGTGCCAATGTAACCTCGAGCTTAGAACAATCAAAATTCTCTGAACTTTCTCCACAAATGAGCTATGTATGTTATAACTCTTGCAAACATTGTCTATTATAAAACTGATTAATATTACATAAAACTATAACATTATCTATTATGAAACTGGTTAATATTACATAAAACTATAAATATTTTTATCAAAGTAATTTAGATCACATTCATTATTTTTTAAAGACCACTGAAGTTTCTGGCCTTCTGAACAACGGTCAAGCCTTGATACAGAACTACGGCGGCCGAAGCGCTTCCAACATGGAAACTGTCGGGAATCCACCGCTGAGTCCTATCAGTGAGAGCAGCTCTGGCGTGGGTCACAACTTGTCAGGTGGTAATACAAGGAGCGTTTCTGTGGCGGTCAGTGACGAGTCAGTGGCAGGTGACAGTGGAGTTTTTGAGGCCTCTGTGAAAAGGTAACTGGAGGGTTTCGTTCTGATGGGAATCTGTTGGCGTTATTTTTTTTTTATCAATTGTAAGATGGTTTCATATTTAAATTAAATAGTTGGTATTATTTTTGGTAAGGTGTTTTAAAATGAGTGTTCTTAGATTTCTCTAGTTTTTATTTTATTTTTTTTTTCAATTTGCACTTCAGAACAGGTTCAATCGATCAGGTTTTAGACAGTAACATGGAGAGTGCTCAGATTCAGATCAAGTTAAAGTAAGTCATTTTACTCCTACTACAGTATTTGATTTCCGTATCATTATTTTTAATCAATGTAACAAGGTTATGAATGAACTAACTCACTTGTATGTTCCCCCCTTCTCCCAATTAATACAGATATGATGGTGTAGAATGCCACTTAATAGTTGTAATAGAACAAGCAAGGAACTTGGCGGTGTTGCCTTTCCCCAAAGACAGCTGCGTGTAAGTATTAATCATTCATAACATCTAGAGATAAAATATCTCATTTAATAGTGTGATCGTGCTAAGATTTAACCAATGAAAACATTTTAAAATTTTTTTTTCAGTTTAAATCAAAGCCGCTTCTTATCAACTCAGAATATATGTTTCAGTTAGAGGTTGGATCATATTTTTTTTCTCTATTTTCTCAGATGTATTAAGGCGGCTTTATTGCCGAGTCAAAATGTCTGTCTAGAAACAAAGCCCTTGCCTGATTTGAAATCTCCGAAATTCTCTGAAATGTTCTGCGTGACAATCCCAGAACATAAGCTGTATTCTAAGACACTACAAGTCCATGTCTGGAGCATCAGCTCAGACAAGAAAGAGGAATGTTTGGTAAGTGCTCCCGACAGGTTTCTTTACTCTTAAAACACCCAGAATTGTCGACTAAATCACACTTCTTTTTTTTTTTGCACCTCTCTGCATCACCTAGTAAATTTTCAGGTCTAGTTGGGCAAGATCCCCAAGTGATTAATATGAAAGATTAGAATATAGGTTTTCTCAAGATCCCCAAGTGATTAATATGAAAGATTAGAATATAGGTTTTCTCAATTTGAGATTGATTTTCTTTTTCCCTCTTAAAATTTGTTTGATTCCGTCAGTTGGTCTTATTTCATGAAGCACCATTTAATTTTTCACAGGGATGTGCTCAAGTTAGTCTTGCTGACTTTGATCCTAAGTCTGTTTCTCTGCGCTGGTACAATGTTCTCAGCTTCCGCTTCATGCAGTCTGATCAGAAGGCCCAGGGATCTTCTTCTGGACAGTCCTTGACGGTGGTCAACAACCTTGTAGAGGAGGCAAGAAAAGTGAAGGAGGTTGTTCTTTTTTTTTTTTGTGTTTTGTTTAAAACGCCTTTTAAGAAGGCGAGCAGTCGTGTCTCATATCAACACCTTACAGTTAGATGTCTGACAGTTAGATGTCTTACAGTTAGATGTCTGACAGTTAGATGTCTGACAGTTAGATGTCTTACAGTTAGATGTCTGACAGATGTCTGACAGTTAGATGTCTTACAGTTAGATGTCTGACAGTTAGATGTCTTACAGTTAGATGTCTGACAGTTAGATGTCTTACAGTTAGATGTCTTACAGTTAGATGTCTGACAGTTAGATGTCTTACAGTTAGATGTCTTACAGTTAGATGTCTGACAGTTAGATGTCTTACAGTTAGATGTGCTAAAATGTGAACATTACTGAGTTGCTGAACATTTGTTCCCTATTTTGCTAATGATCATAGAGAATAATAAATAAATTGCATTTGCAGAAATCAGGTCAAGACAAGGTTGACATATTGCTAGAGGCTTCGTCTGCCAGACTGAGGCAGGTGATGTCGGTCAGTGATGATCAGTTGTCAGGCACAAGCTCCGCATTAGGTCGCAGGTATGCATCATATCTACTTGGGCTAAAGATTTCTTTTGAGTAGCTTCATTTGTATGGCAGGCTTTAGTTTGAAGTAGTTTGATGCAGGGCTAGTAATTAAAAAAACAAACTGTTATCTGCAGGGACTCCACAAAGTCAGCGCACCGTGTAATTTTGTGTGGTAAAGAAGAAAGTAGCGATGAGTCCACGATCATCTCCTCCCAGACCTCCACACTCACCAGGAACCATGGTAAATTTTCTGTCACAATTCACCTAATTTATATTTCAAACTCCACGGCCCTCAAAGTTCCTTGTTATAATTAACACTGATGATTATTCATTCATTTATTGAGCAGTGTTAGCCGAGGAAAAATTAAGAAACTAAAGGATACTATAATTTGTAGCCTCATCTGTGCATTTTATATAGTTTTTCTTTTTTATTCTTTGTTTTTTTTCCAATGCTGCTTAAATACTGCATTGCATTTTCCCCTTCTTTTATCACAGTTGAAATTATTAATAATGTGATTGTTGGTTACGGCCGAGAGATCATTCATTATTATGCATATATTTTTTGTAGGCCCTGAAGATATGAAAAATCATCAGTTTGAAGGTCCGAATTTGTATGATGGACTTGAAGATGACGATGAGGATGATGAGGAGGAGGAGGAGGAAGAAGTAGATGAAAAGGTAAGCGAATTTAAATGTAAATTAAAGATTCCCTTATAGACCACCTAGAGTCGGGTGAAGTGTTTACTTTCCATAATTTTTTAAGCTGGGTGACTTGGGGACATCAATCAAATGTGAGAGATGTACTAGGGCTCGAATCTGGACCTTTTCAGTTGAGCGTTCTACTGCGCTGCCACCCCAACTTTAGATTAAAGCGTAGAGAAATGTTTTTTTCTTATCTCAAATGGCTTACCATTTACATAATTGTGGCCATAGCCTGCATTGGAGACCAAAGTCAAACTGAGGGAAAATTTGATAGAATATGTATCATTTGTATTGATAACTTATTCTAATGTACTTGCAATACGGAAATCATCGCTTTCCTTGTTAAATGTTATTGTCCATTAATTAAAAAAAAAAATCATTTTATCTGAAATAGTTCTAATCAAACCAAGTATATTGGATCTTTCAATTATTTTCAATTTTCCTGTTTTCTGAGAATTGCTTGGGTGTAGGGAAATTTTAAAATCATCCTTAACAGATTTGAAAAATGTATCAATTTTTCATTGAGTTACTTCAAGATTATTTTCAGATCTTACTGAATCATGTTCTCTAATGAAATCTTCATTGTCAGTAAATCACAATGACAATAATGTTATAAACGGGGAAGGTGAATTGTTCTTTAACCCAATAGAAAGATGTTTATTCAATATATTGTATTGTATTGAATGAGGGTTTCTCCAAGTGCTTGTAATCTTGTGACACTAGTCATTTTTTTTTTCAGAAGATTTAGATGTTTCTAGAATATGTACATGTATTTTAAAAGCATTTTTTTTTAATATTTTTTTTCATTTTAAGATTTTTAAGCAGTTTGTGTTTTTTAAATTAAATCTTTGATGTTTTATGCTTGACATCTTCACACCTGACAGCATTGTCTTTTTTTTTTTTTTTTACAAATAATGGGTTGTTTCTATTTTTGTTGATCTTTTGAATGTTTTATCATCTAGGCTTGTGCACTTAGATTGCTTTAAGAAAGGAGCTTTCACGGTCTGCTTATTCTTGCATCTAGCCCAATAGGTTTATCCATGCATGAAAGAAAGATTCGTTCAGATCCTTAACTTTTTTTGTTTATATAAATGTTCTTGTTTTAATAGTGGGATCATCATCACTGAATGTTTTAGTGTAGGCTCATTACATTCGTTAATAGTTGGATCATCATTACTTGTTCTTTTAGTGTAGGCTCATTACATTCGTTAATAGTTGGATCATCATTACTAGTTCTTTTAGTGTAGGCTCATTACATTCGTTTTTTTTTTGTTGTTGTTATTTCTTTTTTACTTTTGTAAGAAAGGTGAATTTTTCTAGAGAGAATAATTTTGTTACTACTAACTTGACCAACACTTTGTTCAGTATAATCCAGTTAATTTTTTATATTTAGATTTTATCATAAAAGATTAACATATTCCGCTATATCGAATGGAAATTCTGCACTCTATTTTTCCAGCCTTGTTGTATTAGAAGTACCATCGTTTAAAAGATTTTTCTTAGTACTGAGTTATTTTACACGAGCGTGCATCTCCTTCATCACTCTAGGAGTTCTATTTTTGTTTGATCCCTTGTGAATCTCTTTAATCTTGCTGTTGTCTCCACTGAGCCTCAAAAGGCAATATGAAAAGGCACTGGTTTAACATTAACAACAGGTGATTAGTACTGGATCATCCAATACTTACGATGAGGGGGGATGGGGGTGCACTCAGTGTTTTGAGTTCATTTGGTGTGATCCAGTTATTTCAAGTCCACGACTAAAATCACTTGATACCTGTACACAATGCCACTTTGATTAAGCTTGAGTTTTTGGACAACAATTGCACAATGCTTATTCTAATGTACTTTTAACTAAAGTTTGCTAAATGTAAACTTGCGATGTGTTCAACCCACAGCTTTGATTGATTTCTTGGATGAAAGTCAATGATTAGTAAGCACTTGGATTTAAAAGTTATGACGCAGGTAACCGCAGAAACCGTAATTTCGGCGTGAGGATATTGTTATGTGTAATGATTAGGTTACCTGGATAGCTTAATATAAATAAAAAAAAAAAAATGACATGTTCCCATAAAATGAAACATCTTTAATAACTTACTTGTAATTTAGAAAGGTTTTATTTTCTTAATTTATAGTTTCCACAAATAAGGGCCATGCAATTAGTTTCACGCTGACTCACAGCACTGCCACTGGTGCCTGTAATGTACACTATACAGCTATTGTAATACAAGTTTTCTACGCAAAGAACACGAAAAAAAAATGTCTCAACTAAAAAATAAAAAAAACAAAAAGATGAAAATTTTTTAATTTCCCACTATATTTTATTTCATAAGTAAGCAATAAAAAAATTTTGCAAACAAAAGATTTAGTCAATTAGTGGAAGCTGAATTGAATTTTTAATTGTCACACACACAGAAAATCTACATTTTAATTTGTTATCAAACAAAAAGAAAGATTCAGTTAAAAAAAAATATGTTAAAATAATTTGTCAATAAACTGAAAGAGTTTTAAAAACTTACCCCAGGCTTCATTTGCTTAACTGACATAGCTAAAAGTTATCCTCTGTTTAATATTATAGAAGCCACAGGATATTCATAAAGTTAGTTTGGTTACACAAGTAATAAAGTCGGGCTGAAATTATTCGAGAAATGTGTTTTTGATAAAACTGGCTTTTATCAAGGTACCAGGGAGTAACATTTGTTGTGCTTTCACCTTTTTGAGCCTCCATTGAATTGATTGGATTCTGCCCCCAAGATGTTCTCTTACCGGCATATGTACATTATGCATGTTAAAATAGCCTAGCTAACAGTATCAGCGCTATCAGTGATGCGATGTGTTGATACTCTTGACTGTTGTACATATATACATTTTTGCCAATATTATTTCTTTTTTGCCAGTATTATTTCTGAAACTTTGATAATGAATGTTGCTGATCGCATTTCCATACAATGTTCTTATTCACCTAGAAAATAATTGTGAAACTCAATATAATTTATTGTTGATATTTTGTTTGAATGGCCATTGGCACTGTCAATCATCCTAACAGGCTTCCCCTTCAAGTGTTTTTTTAGCATCTCATTACAAGGTAGTGTATCCAATCCTTAGAGGCCTGGTCACATGATTAAAACCATTGGTATTGCTATATGACCTGTTTTTTTTTTTTAATCCCTTGAAATTGTACAACTTTCCAAGACCCCCCCCCCTCCCCTTCCCCAAGCAAAGGGCTATCACTCAATTAATTCTCACTGAGATAAGCCAGGCAGAGTTGTGACCAAACAAAAAAAAACTTTCCCTGATAGTGGCCTTGATATGGAGAGAAATGGGTTTTGTTTCTGAGGGCACTTGAGCCTGACCGGCGTGTTGGGCGTTATTGGTTTGATCAGATCGGCGTGTTGCGCGTTATTGGTTTGATCAGATCGGCGTGTTGCACATTATCGGTTTGATCAGATCGGCGTGTTGCACGTTATCGGTTTGATCAGATCGGGGTGTTGTACGTTATCGGTTTGATCAGATCGGCGTGTTGCACGTTATCGGTTTGATCTGATCGGCGTGTTGCACATTATCGGTTTGAGCCCCAGCCAGCCCAGTAGAAGGGGCACTGCAAAAAACTGTCCCAGTTCTGATCTATTGGATCATGAGATGAGCATCTCATCCTTTGGGTCGCAGTATGGTATGAAAGAGATCTCCAGCTTCATAGGCTCAATTTTGGCATACAAGAAATAAGACTAGCCTGGCTGCTTTATTAACTATGATACTTTCTACTTTCTTTTAGGATCAGGACTACGCTGAAATGATTCAGAAGGTGCTAACTGAACTTGCAGATTCAGTAGATAACTATGATGATGAGGACCTGACAGAGTCAGAGGATGGCCTTCTCAGTTCTAAATGTGATAAGGAGACCAACACCGAACTTGGCGACTACAGGCTGAGAGAGGTCAAACACAGAGGCACGCACCACCATTACCCACAGAGACATGCTAACAGTACCCTGCGGAGTAGCACCATCAGGCGCTCACAGACATTTTCCCCAGCTTGTCGACAGCCTCCACCAGGTTACGTTTGTAAGGTAAAATAAAGCTTCATGAAGTTTTCATAGTGATCATTATTGTCTTAGGCTAGCACATTATTGGTACTTTTTTAAGAAGTATGTTCTTGAAATCTTCATTTAGTCTACTTAGTATTTTAACTGCTTTTTAAGTCATTAGCTTCTTAATGGTTTTGTGATGTCATTTTGTTATTGTAATCTTAGTTGTTGGAAAGATTTGTTAATATCATTGTAATTTTTTTATAAATTTTTTTTTGCTCGAATCAGTCCATGTTAATTTAGCAGCAGCAGTGTATTACTACTACAGTAAAAAATAAACGCAAATACAAAAGATAAATGATTGTCTATGGTAAGTTTTAAATATGTGATTTTTTTATTAGATTCTTAAAATATATTAATTCCTTTTTTTTTTTTAGTTGAATCGTAGTGACAGTGATAGCTCCATGCCACTTTACAAGAGAATGCCTTTCCAGAGAAACACAGTAAGCAGACGCAGCCTGAGATGGAAGAGAGTAAGTACCACAACAGTAATTTTATCAAGAGCTCTATGGATGGCTAGTATAAAGTTCAAAATCTTTCAGGCTGAGTGTTTGTAATTGAGAAATTAAGTTGTTTAAACTCCGGACATTTTTTAACAAGGGATGGAAAGAATACGCTTTTTGATTTATTTATTTTTGTCAGAATATTTCTTTTTTGTAGCCGGTGTGGGTAGTCAGACAAGTCGATGTAAAAAATATTAAATTTATTTTCAGACTGGAACAAGGGAATTACTTTAATTTACTCTTCAGATTTTTTTTGTCAACTATAACAGTAGTCTCAAAATACGTCTAATAATTTACATTTTCTGCGTGGTAACAGGCTGATGGTTCAATAGCAATGATGCCATTATCAAGTCAGCTACCATTCCGTACTTCCCTTGACCTTGAGCTGGACCTTCAAGCCTCCCATACCCGACTGTCCCACTTGAATGATGAAATAACCAGGTTAAAAGAGCTGAAACGAACCTTGGAAGAGACAAAAAGTAAAGGTAAAAATCTATAGGAGGGGTGCAACCGGAAATCAAATTCATTGTCAACTTAAATATTCTGACATGCAATACAATTAAACAAAAAGATGACAGAAATATCATACAAGAAAAATGTTTGAGGCCACCTGTTATAAAATGAAACTAATTGTTTTATCCTGTAGGTGAAGGTGATCTGCCAGATTGGCTATCAGAAAATGAAAAGTTTCATCGCTTGTTGGCTGCGGCTGAAAAATTGGTAAGTAATATTGCCGCATACTGCTGCCCCTAGCAATCACATGTTGATGATAATAATAATGCATTTCCAGCTATGAAAAATATTCGGCGGTCTTATTTTAATTGTGAATATGTTTGTAGGCTTTCCCGAACGGCGACAGGAAGGAGTATGTCTCCAGGCAGGATAAAAGGGCTGAACACCTCATGAGGAAAGTGACGAAAGACGTTCAGAAGATGAGGCAGGGAACCCAGCAGTCGAGAATGTTCAATTTCAGGTGGTTATTCTTCAACTGATCATTAGCCCATTGGCTTTAATTTAGTTGCTACATGTTACAGCACATAACTGCGGGCAATGCCAACAGGCTAAGTTTGCTTCAATATAATTATGATATTAGATTCTTAAAAAGATCTTTTGTTAACGACAGGGCGCTGCAGGAAAAATTTTCAGTGTAAAAAAACAAACTTTGTGGGGGGTAATCCCTTAGCCCTAACGGGCCACCAGGGTAGATGAAGTGTAGAATTCATCTGTTTCTATAACCTCGGCTTATGAAGGGATTTTGTGGTGAGCACAACACCCAGCGACCTTTACTTCCCCAACTTAAGTCAGGTACCCATTTAAGGCTGGGTGGACTTGTGGGACGACTTTGCACCAAATAACACCTGGAAAAATTCCATGGGCCTCACCGAGGATCGAACCCAGGACTCTCAGGTCAACAGTCGAGTATCTACACCACTTGGCCATCCGTCCCACTTTGTGGGGGGTACAAATATGATATTGAGTGATGGATTGTTGAGTGGGGTGTAAAGTGTTGGACTGTCAACTTGTGGGTCCTGGGTTCCATCTTTTGGTGAGAGAGAAATTTTCTCTACCGACATTTTTTTGACAAAATTTGCGATTTAATTTCCGTTAGACGTCAAGCCCAATCGAGACCACCCCACTTGAGAATCAGGAACCTAGGGAATTTTTCCTGGTCTTGGTAAAGATGGTTGAAAGTCCCTCAAGTCAAGCCAGATTTAAATGGGTACCTATATTTAATTGAAGTAAAGGCAGCTAGGCGTTTTGCTACAGAAACAGATGAATTCCACAATTCATCTGACCAGATGGCCCTTAATATTGATATATATATATATATATATATATATATATATATATATCCATACAAAATATTCTTTTTTATAAAACACAATACATGTATTTATTTAAATTTCAGAGAAAAGATGGCTTTTTTTACCAGCACAAATATGGATGTCCCCATCATACCCTCTGAAGCTCTGAAACCATCAGCATCAGCTCGACCATTGGCTGATAGATTGGCCCCTTCATCATCATCTTCAATCACAGCAGCAGCTCGTTCCTCCTCCAGTGTAATCCATACAGCACAGAACAAGTTCAGCGCACCCAACAGCAATGGCTCATCTGCAACCTCATCCTTTTCACTGTCAACAGAATTGTTTAAAAGCTCTGCATCATCAACATTTGGTCATGGAGCTGCACTGGTGCCAGGCTTACAAAATTTTCAAAATTGTGCAGGAAGATCACACGCCAACAACTATGATTTTTCGTTATTATCTCAGAAAACACCTTCAGGTGTCTCAAATAATGTTGCACAGAGTAGTAATAAGCTGCCAGTGGAATCCCCGAATAGCAGCAAAGGCAGATCTAAAGGCATCGATCAGACAATGGGGGCATTTTTTTTAGACAGTCGCTTGGGTGAGGAAGTGTAATGCTTGCAAGACTGCGAGATTTTCGATTGTTTTAGATGATTCTTCTGATCACACCTTTGACCTGAGTCAAATCCGTTTTTATTAGCAGAATGACACAACATGCTTTTCACCAGATGCTGGTGTTTGTCGGCTCAAAAAGTTGCCCCCAGTGCAGCTTTTTTCTGCATGGGCCACAAGTGTTTGTTATGAGCCCTGCAGCTTACAGCAGAAATTGGTCTAAGATGTTTGAAATGTAATTTTACTGCTAAACCTGGTGATACCAAACTTCGCTTGATGTGTATGGATGCATTGTATTGTCCCAGTGAAGGGGATAGTATATATATTCCTATCTCAGGGCTGTAAGAACTTGGTATGTGCTGAGTAAGCGTCAGAATAAGCCGCGGCTTGGATTAATTCTAATAAAATCATGTGGATGAACCGAAATGTAAACATCCTATTGGGAGATCTCCTCACCTGCTGCTTGTTTTTTTTTTTCTTTTTTGTTCATGCGACCGTCGTGATCTGAGAAACCAAAATATGTTTTAACATCTGTGCCATCTTCACACACAGAAACAAAGGAAGTTTGTTTTCTCTCAAGCAATGAAATAACGAATGCAAGTTATTCAGTAGCTTAATCTGGATTCTCAAAGCAAAGCTTATGTTTGTTTGAAATCGTTCCTCATTTATTACATTTTTATTTAGATTTGTTTTCAGTTGATGTAAGTGTAACTGTTTTTGGTCATAATCCATATGTAGAATGAGTAAATTCATTTCGATTTCCTAAAAGTTTCACAGTACCAATCAGTCCCTGACATAATAATAACAACAGAAGAACTCCAGTAATTAATCTGAGTGTGAACGCTTTTTCTCCAGTTTTTTTTATCATCACTGTTTAGAATTAGCTTGTGTTTTTAAAGCATCCCTTTTATACACTTTTAGTTTCTCTTCTGTACTAGTATTAATGTTGGTTGGCTTAGAAAAACTTCAAATATAAAAGAGGCTGTCATTTTTTTTTTAATGGACAAATGTGTTATTTTACATAATTCATAACTTAATAGAACTAAGTCAGATAGTTTTTCAGCTTACAATCAGGCAATAATCTGGCAGAATAGGCATACCTCTGCTTTAATATTATCTGTGGTTTTTTTCATATTGTGAAATGGAACTAGCCGTCACTAAATTTGTGCCTTTTATTTAGATATTTACATATTTATATATATAAACACATATTTTTTTTTGTTATCTATTTTTGTGGTTATTTATGCAACACCTGACCCAACAAGTCTCGATGTTGAATTTACATTTTGTTAATAAATGTGAATCTTCATTTTTCAGTTGGGTCCCAGTGAAATGATAACTGACATTTGTGTGGTGTTATGTGTCTACTACCTTAAATATTGCCAGTTTTATACAGTGTGAATCTTCATTTTTCGTTTTTTACTTGGGTCTCAGTGAAATGATAACTGACAGTTGTGTGTTGTCGTGCGTCTGCTACCTTAAATATTGCCAGTTTTATACAGTGTGAATCTTCATTTTTTGTTTTTTACTTCGGTCTCAGTGAAATGATAACTGACAGTTGTGTGTTGTCGTGCGTCTGCTACCTTAAATATTGCCAGTTTTACACAGTGTTTTTATTGTCATGAGGCTTTAGAAAAAAACTCATTCGCAGATTGTGCTTGTGGTTTTTTGTTTCTATTTTTGTTTTGTCATTGTGTTCCTGTTATTTAACCCAATCCCATTTTTTAAGTTGTAGCTCACACTGTTGACCTTATGATTTTGCTGGTCAAAATTATAACAAGTTTTTTTCAAACTTAAATGTTATGTTCTGCTGTTGTTGTTGTTTTTAAATTTTTTAGCAATATGTTTATTTTTTTAATTACCAGAACGAATGTCGTGTGTTTAAGTAGCCCAATGGTGTGGACTGTGTCAATTGTATTTTAAGATTATGTATTTTAAGATTATTTCCCCTTGTAAATTGTACAGGAGAATGAATTACGCCCCTTTATAGTTGTGTATTTGGTGTGGTTATTTTTTGTTATTTGGTTGAGCCACCATGCAGATTTATCATGAACCAGTTTTTGTTTTTTTTTTTTAAAATCTGTACCAATGTTAGCAGTGCCCTTATTTATAATATATTTAGTCAACTGTCTTTTTGACTGTCTGAGGAGAATTGTTATGAATTAATAAGTTAATGTCACTTTTAAAAAGCAGAAGACTTGAATAAAAAGAAATGATAACTAACAATCATAAAATGTACATATAAATATTTTTATTGCATACATTATGCAAACATTTGGTATGACTTGTCTACGGTTTGGTCTTCAAAGATAAAATACACCCCCCCCCCCCTCCTTTGATAATTCTAAAAAAAAAAAAAACACAACTATTTTTTTCATCTTTTCTGCAAAACTTTTTTGTGCTGTAAATAAAATGACAAGTCCTTGAGTTGTGATCAGGCATCAGTTGATAACACTTCATGTAATGACTTCACACACACACTTGTACACCATGAAAAGTTTTTTTTTGTTTTTTTTGTGTTTTTTGGTTGTCGGATTGAATCTTTTTTTTTGTGTGTGTGTGTTTGTTTTGGGTTGTGAATGTGTCATCAAAAATACATCCTTGTTTGTACATATTATATAACAATTAATACTCACTATGTTAGATAAATAAATTTTGAACGTTTTTTTTTTGTTGTTGTTGTTGTTGTTTTGCAGTTAGATAAATCGTCTAACTAACGATCATATTATATAAATAATGTATCAATACTATTTATAGCTCCTTGTTTGGAAGATTCCAGTTTTTCATTACTTGTCACATATTTATTATTATTGTTATTTTTTTTTTATTTCTGCGCCCCCCTCCTTCCCTTCAGTTTTACGCTCTGTCCCCTCCCCACCCCCAAAACTGCTCTTAACAATTTTCCACCCCACTACTCTCTGATGAGGTAAATAAAAACATATGTACATATCTTTATTAAAAAAATAATTAAAAAAAAACAGCAAAAGATTTAGGCTGTTCTCATTGTTACCAGAAAGTTTTGGACCTAAGCAGGACAGGGCCTAAAAAGTTGTAGCACATACATTTTTGGACCAAAGCAGGACAGAGCCAGAAAAGCTTTGTAGCACAAAGTAGCGCATATATTTTTCGGGAAATTGAAAACAAATATTTATAAAGGTCGTTTGTTTTTTTTTTTTTTTGCACACTTCGGAAAGTTTTTTTTTCAGTAGCGCACGGTTCTTAAAAAGTACTGTAACAAATTGCCAAAAGTAGCTACAATCTGGTAACACTGGACTTCGTTCTTGAGTCAGTATGATGTTTTTTTTATCTAATATCTCATGGATGACAATGAAATGCCAGTGTATAGCTTGAGTCAGTCTTGATTCATTTGCAACTTTTTGTCATCCTCTGGGTTGTGTCATAGCAAAATTATCTTTTTTCTTTTTGGGCATGTTTCAACTATTGTTATATTGTTGCATTATTTTTGTACTATATCACACACACACACAAAAGTAATAATCTCCGGGGTGGGTTGGTTGTGTTATTTTTATTATCTTTAACATAACTTGATGTTTCTTTTATTTTTGTTTTGTTACCTATGATATTTATATTATGTATATAAGTATTTATACAAGAGGACAATATGGAATGAGCTGTTTTAAACAACAAAAAAAATTGACCGTGTAAGATCATTGTATTTTTTAAGAGGCTGACATATTTATGTAACGGTAACAGGCGAAGGTTGTAACCGATCTAAACCTTGATGTGAATGTAAGGCATTGGATGCTGGATGTTGAGTTGACTATGTGACCAATGAATTTCAGCATGGAGTTATTAAAACAAGTGATTTAGAAGTCTGATTTATAATACTTAACTTCTCATGAAGAAATGAGCACAAATACAAATACTGCTGACCTTGGAGATTTCCTGATCACCTCTTTGGGAAACATAATACAAACTTAAGAATGTCAAATGCGCTACATTTTTTTTTTTTTTAAGAAACTCAATAGGTCCTGAATTAGACCCAAATCGTGTATCACTAAAACATACTTGTATTAGTTAGTGATTGAATATTCATCTGAATGAAAAAAAACTTGAAATAGTGGAATTTTTTTTTATATGGTTTAGAAATTGGAGATTTTTCACCCTTTTATTTTTCATCTGATTTATTGATCCCAATTTTAATCTTTTTTTTTTTTTTCAGTATTCCATAAAGTTTGTTAGTTCTGTATATCAGAATTAGGATTCAAATGGGTTGTTTAGAGTAAAGCATTTTAGTACTTTATAACAGAATCAGTAGTTCAGAGAAGATTCTGTAACAGTATCAGCATTGGTACAGTTGTCAGCATCATCCCATCAAGTATCATCCTTATCAATATGATAAGGTTTTCTCACAGGTTCAGATGCCAGTCTTCCTGTAGTTTGACCTTTGCCCTTCTCTCTTGGTCACATTTCACACTTCGTGACCCGTCACGGTTTTAAAAAAAAAAAATTCACTCCCATCACATCTAGTATATTTTTTTTTTTTTGCTTTTGTCAAAATATAAAAAAAAAACTCGAAGCATAATTAACGTTTACACCCCATAGTTTATTTAACTTTAAAATGTTGAGAGAAATCAACTGTTAGATTTGTGTTGAACATTCAAATTTTTTTTAGAATTGAACTTGACTTGAAGAAATGTTTTGATTCATTGGGTGCTGCCTTAACATTTGTATTAAACATTTTACCTCCAGGTTTTTTGGTTTTTTGTTTAGTCTCGACATTAGCTGCAACCAAATATTTTTTTTTGTTAATCCTTGGTTACGTTTGGAATTTCGTTACATTGCATATTTATTGCATTTGTTATAATCTGTTTTTTTTTTTTTTTAATTTCCTAACAAGAAATTGAGCAGGCTACTAACTGCCCTTATAGTTGCAGTTGCTTTTAATGCTCCTTCTTTCCTATCCCATAATTCTACGAGTTTAAACATAATGTATTGATGATATATTTTGTACAAACAGCCAGTTATTAAAATATCCATACAGTCTTACTCAATATTCTTGACTTTTTTTTTGTACATGTTCACGGTTTGTTAAACCTGATATTTGTTCTCTTAGATTGATCCTATTTTAATGTACACATTATAAATCAGAGCAGATGGTCTCGTAATTGTGGTGTAGAGGGCTCAACTGAGTATCCTGGGTTCGAGCAAAGTTCAATGCTAGTGATTTTATCTGATCCTGATAAATTGGTATCTAACATCAGCTGTGGGGAAGAAGACTGAGCAAAAACGATTCCTTAGTGTGCCGTGGCTAGGCTAGGAAACACGCTCTTCATCTTTCAACCTCATGGGTAGTAAGGAGCAGCAGGCTTGTCTGAGGGTTGCACGCATTCAAAAAAGCATTGCAGTTAACTTAAAATACATAGAGCGAAAAATGGGTTTTTTCTTGGTCCACATCATTGCCTCTAAGAGCAAGCAAACCAATGTTTATAGATATAGAAAGTCAAATGTGTTTTAGAATATGGGGGGAAAAAGAAAAATAACACAAGAGTAAAAAAAAAAAAAAAAAGTTCCCTTAACCCTACTGGTCCATCGGGGCAGATGAAGTGTAGAATTCATCTGTTTCTATAACCTCGGCATATAAAGGGATTTGTGTGGTTAGCACAACACCCAGCCACCTTTACTTCCCCAACTTTAAGTCACCCATTTAAAGCTGGGTGGACTTGTAGGAGGACTTTGCACCAAATAACACCTGGAAAATTTTCATGGTTCTCACTGAGAATTGAACCCATGACGCTCAGGTCGACAGTCGAGTAGCTACACCACTCGGCCATCCGTCCCATGCAAGTTAAGAACTTAAATGAAATTTCTGCCACATGCATCCTTAGCGCAGGCCGCAGGTGAATGTAAAGGCCACATCCAGGCTACCAGTTTAACATTCCTGTTCAAGAGAATCTATTTCTTAAAAAATTACAACAATAAAAGTATTTATTTACGAAGTCATCAAACAAGTATCAAAGGCACAAAGTAAGAAAATCAAGTTGAAATATTGTGTATAAGCAAATTTTATTGCAAGGCACTTAGAAAGACTTACAGTTACATTGTAAAATTTGTTGTGTGGGTGAAGCTACTTATATAAATAGTCTATATAAATTTGTAGATACATTATACAGATGGTCTAATCATTAGTAAAAAAAAATATTTTTTAGACATAAAAGGCTGACTAATTCGGTCAATCGTGAGTGCACAGACAAAATGTACACTTCAATCGTGAGTGCACAGACAAAATGTACACTATCGTCTAGTCAAATTCATTTCAATAGCTCACAATTGCTTATAAAAAGGTTACTCAATTATATTACATCATCCTTTTACCCAATTTTTTATCTTCTCCCAACTAGAAAGGAGCAACTGACAAGCTACATATTCAATTTAAAAAATATATACATTCTAAAAACAGACTTAACAATGAAATTTACTAAAACAAATAGATTTTCTTAGGTTTAGATCATTCCAATATTTATAGAAATTTTTTCACAAAAAAAAAAACTTGAGTGCCAATATGGATTAATTATTTTAATTTCACTTGCTTCTGTTGATAAAGCTTATATGAAATATAAAAAAAATAGCACGCCAGACTTGAAAAAAAAAGATCTTCAGAACTCAGCACTCTAATTGAACCATTGCTAAACCTTCAACAAGATAATTTCTTTTTGCCATTTCCCTTTTTAAACTAAACAATGTCGAAAAAGTAAGTAGCTTCGGACACCATAAGAGTTCAATCGACATGAACTTTTTAAAAATACTGTGTTGTCATCGAGAAAATAAAATTTCAAATTGAATGGGCTTTGAGAAGTTAGTGAAAATTTATTTCAAATTTCCCAATTTTTCCACCCATAAAATGGCAAGAAAGTTAGAATGACAAAGAATGTTAGAATAAAAAATTTTGGAATTACCTAATCTTATAAGGATAAAAATAAGGTATCAAACCAGGTATTATACCAGCTTGCCAATAAAATTAGAGGAATCAACTTAACATAAGCAATTGAATGCAATAATTAAATTAAAAAGGAAATGATAAACATGTTGTTTGTGAAATATTTACGTATGAAATACACATTATGGGGCATATGTGGAATAATATAGTCAGTCAATAAAAAAAAATCCTGATTTTTTATATTATTTAATTTAATAAATATTTGTTGAAAGGCTGTTGGAAAATCATCAAAATTTATTTTAAGCCGTTTTTTTTTTAATGTCAACAATGCAAAAAAGAAAACAAAACAGTAGTATTTTGAAATTAAGTTTTCAATAATATTGTGATATCTACATTTAACCAAATTATTAAAGGTAAAAAAAAAACATTTCAATGTCTCACTGCTAAAAATTGTAAACCCACATCTATATGGGGCATTAACTGGAAAATAAATTCAATACAGGTTTCTCGCTATTATTACTGTTACATTGGATATGTTCCCAAGATTTCTATTTACAAAATATGTCCAATGACTGCCTGGATGTCTGATGAAGTAAACAAAATGTAAATTAACTGTAATTCAGAAATAAATATAAAATATAATATTTGTCTATTACGGAGATATTGATTTTATAGTTGATGTATCTGATAACGAAAGCAAAAATTATTGTAAAAAAAAAAAGAATCTGCCAGCACCACCTTGTTCAAAACAACTGGAAGAAAAAGATGGGCCGCCAATTTAGGGTGGAACTTTTTTTTCCCCTAGTCTATTCTTAGCTCAGAAATCTTATCCAGAGAGGTATATATAGCTCAACATCACATATTAATACAATATGATGATAGTAAGTAGTAAGTAAAGCTCCCTTTTTAGCCTTTGAGGAACATCAGGGCAGATGAAGTGTAGAATTCATATGTTTCTTTAGCCAGATTGTGTCGCTAGTACAGCAACAGCCACTTTACTACCCGAACTTAAGTCAGGTACCCATTCAAAGCTGGGTAGCTTGGAGGACTTTAAACAAACTTTATCCATGACCTGGAAAAATTCCCTTGATACTCACCGCGGATCAAACCCCGGACTCTCAGATTAACAGTTGAGCGCTATACACCTCTCTACCACCCCCATCTACCCAGGCCTATATGATAAAAGTTATGAAGCATTATTTTTAGATTTTGTTTTCTTTATGTTCAGGAAAACTGATGTTTTATTATTTTTTATTTTTTTTTGTGAAAGAATTATTTTTTTTAAAGATGCTTCACAATGGTATAACACCTTCTATTAACTACAGTATAGTTACCATATATATATAAAACTATGGTTGCTATTACACTCCTATTCTATAACTTTGCAAATTTTCAAAAAAGCAAGTGTAATGACGACCAAATGGTGTTGCATCTTTTTCTTCCTGCCAATTAACAGTAATTAAGACAATGTTGAGCAGTCAAGTTATTTAGAGCTTAGCCCATCACAGGCAGAATTCATACAGCAGCTGTATCAAAATTGGAAATGGATATGTAAAAAAACATTGTGAACATTAAAATAATTTAGAAATATTGCAGTACAAGTATGATAAATGTCATGTTACAAATTAACAAAAAACATTGTAAGCATTAAAAAAAAAAATATGTAAAGAAAAACAATAAACATAGTAGATGTAGGGCTAGAACAAAACTGGGTAAATTTGTGTAAGTTCCATGATTAAAGAAAAATGAAGGGAGCGGGGGCGCAAATTAGTTAATACTGAATGGGACATTTTCTTTAATAAATTTGTGACAAGAAACATCGTTTATTTTTTTTTATAAAAATAAAAATATATCAAACCAAATGAGCAATAAGCTAAAGAAAAAAAAATGCATGTAGAAAAAGTGTAATACTGAGAAATGAAAAGTTTTGTCGCAAACAGAGTAAATTTAACATGTTCGGAGATACTAAAAAAATGAGGGAAAAATGGAAGACAATCTAGAGCAGAAGAGAATGTGTCATCATTAAATATAAATTCAACCATATTCCAACATATCTGTGCAGTTATTTCCCCTCACACATTTCACCTAGTTCAGTGGTCAAGTAGAGGTTACAGTAAACATGAGACCATCGCCAACCTATTGTTAAGTTAGCCTTTGGAGTTGATTTAAATGGTGACCTGCAGACCAGGGGAGAAAAAAAAATCCGAGCTCTGACACATGACTGAGTCATTAAACGATTCAATCATGCAAGGCACCACACAACTGTTATCTGTTGTACAGTAGAAGCTACTTTCAAGACTGAGTTGTTATACAATTAAATCATGCAAGCTATCCTACAACTGTTCTGCAGTATAAGCTAATTACATGACTGAGTTGTTAGACAATACAATCATGCAGGCTATCATTCTGTTCCACAGAATATACTAAAAAATAAAAAAAAAAATCTTTCACTGAAAATTGATTTTTATGCCTGCAGTTTATAATGATGAATGTTTGACATTCAAACCGTTCTTCAAATTAAAAATGTTAACCTTGGTGGTTTAAGAAAAAAGCAATAGTGAATTATGCAGCATCAAAATAACGTCAGTGTCAAAAATTATATTAAAAGGTAAATGTTACAAATTCGTTGGGATTTTTATTATAATCAATCAGGAACATGAGTTGCTAATTGATTAACAATGACACTCTATTTTCATATAAATTCACATAAACCAATTTAAAATTTAAAAAAAAACAACACGCAAGGCATTAAGTTTTATATTAACTTTTCCCTCAATATAATCAATAAATTCTGAAATATATTTTTTTTAAAGAGTAGATTTCAGGAATATAAAAAAAAATATGTACAAAATGTAAAATTAATTTGAGTAAGTTTGGAAAAAAAAAATTATGTATAAAAATATTTTAACAAACATGGAAAAATAGAAAAGCAGAGAAAAAATTCATTATTTAATCTCTGAGCTTTTTTTTTTTTTTTTAAAATTTATTTACTTAACAGCAATCGGTTATTTATTTTACTTTCATTTCAAATGGCTTCAACAAACATAACAGGAAACATCCCTCTCTTGCCATTAAGTCGTCCCCATCTCCAGTTGCCTTTGGTGTCTGCTATCTCTTCCATTTCTATTACATCCCCTTCCTAACGATAAAGAGAGATTAAAAAAAAAAGGTTGACTCACACTTTATTTTGATATTAATAATCAAACAACAACATATATTTCATTCAAACATTTATTAATACAAACAATCACAAACCTTAATTGTCAGGTCGTTTTCAGTTTCACCCTGAAAGTCATGCACCACCTTTCCAAACACTTTTTCTTTCACTTCTGGTTCTGAAGAAAATAAATTAACTTTTAGGTCAACAATATGTGAAAAAAAAAATTAAGCTAAAGTTTAGAAATGTTTTAGGATGATCTATGATTCAAATGAAAATGTTTTTGTATAAATATGCGAAAATAATTCATCCCAGTAAAGAGATGGACCAACAAAAAAAATGTCGCCAACATTATCAATGAGCCTGAGGTGAACTTTTCAGTGAACGTGTCAATATGCAATATGAAGTTTGTTGATTTTTTTTGTTTAGTAATTCATCTGTTGTTTTTTTTTCTAGTAAAATCTTTTTGTTTTTAGAAGCATTAAAGAAAAGGATAACACTATAAAACAGCCATATCTATCAAAAGTAATACCTTCAACAATGTCAGGTTCAATAATTTCTTCAGCCACAAGATTGAGTGGAATCATTCCTTCCTTTTGTCCAAGCCTTCCCTTAGCCCAGTCCTCGCCAAAAAATTCTATAATTTCTATCCTGTCGCCGGCTCTGAACTCCAAGTCACCTAGAGGAGGATCAAGGTAGTCGAATCTCCCTCGACAGTAACCTTTTACAGTCTGTGACAAAAATATATTTAAAAAGTGTATAAAGTAAATAAGTTTCAACAAAAATTTTAAAACATTTTACAAAAAATCTATTTTATAGATAGAGACAGGGTGAAGCGCGGAAAAAGGAGCAGGCTGCATGTCCCCTATGATGACACCACTGCCTTAACTACAGTGACAGAAATATAACAAAAACACAAAGGATCTAATAAACTATGGCAGCAAGCAAGTGAACAATTGATCTGGCTTACCTCCTTGGAGCGCTGCAGCAGAGCAGGTCCCAAACTGATAAACTCATCAGCAACCTGCTGCCTGGTGTCAGAATTTTGTTCCTTACTCAGGTCAGGCTGTTTACTTTGAACAGCAACAGCTGTCTTGGCCAAGGGCTTTTTGTAAGGTCTGTATTCAGGCAAATTGAGTGGAACATGACTGACGAATGAAGCTGGGAATCTTCCTTTCTTACCTTGGTACTCTCCATGCAGCCATTCATTATTTACTTTACTTAATACATTGATTGTTGCACCTGCCTATATATGACAATAAGACCAAAAATTTGCACTTGATTAATAAAATGTATTACTATATTCAGTATATTACTGACAAATTTAAAAATGATTTGAACAAAAATGTACTGAATCACACAAGAAAATAGTCCTCAGACACAAAGATATACATAAAAAAAAAGAAATGTACAAATTTTACAAATGTATTTTGCAATATTTCAAAATTTTATTTTTCATTTCTTCTTTTTGTTTTTAAATTCACTCACCATGAAAGTCAGTTCCCCATCATGGCCGTTGAAATCGGCAACAGCCGTTACTTGCTTGTCGGCACCATCGCTACCCAGCTGAAGATCTTCAATGATTTCAACGAATGATACTGGGAAAATACCTTTACGTCCTTTGTGCTCACCTCTCAGCCATTCTGTTCCCACTCTCTCCAAGATCTGTACAACATCCCCATCTTCAAAAGCCAGGTCACCATCTCCTTCCCCTGTCAGACGAACACATTTTTATATTAAGAAAACCATATGTCACTGATATAATTTTGTAACAAATACACTTTGGCTTAATGCATGTATTTTTTACATCAAAATGTTTTAAAAAAAATGAGCTCTCAAAAGATATGTAATTTGTATGGATATCTTCTGATGTGTTTGCTATGGCATTTAAATATTACTGCTTGTTGCTATTGCATTTAAATCTTCTGGTGTGTTGCTATGGCATTTAAGAAGTGCATGTCAAATTTTGAAAAATGGAATAAAAACTATTGATTATAACTTTTAAAAATAAAAAGTTTAATCATATTAGAATTAAAATTATCCTTCATGTGTGTGTGTGTGTGTGTATATGCAATAAGGCTTCACCAAGTGATCAAATCCAGAAAAGATCACCAGAACATAAAAAAGTTTACTTTTTTTTTACTACTTTTGAAAAAAATCCACAGTAAATCACCTTCAAAGTCAAATCTGGCTCTGCACCTGGGACCTTGAACTTGGCCAGTTTCTGATTCAACAGCTGCACAGGCTCCAGCGCTTGACCCAGCCACACTTGCAGCTGGCAGTTTCTAAAAAAAAAAGAATTAGTTTGTTTAAAACATGCGACGATTAACAATTGAAGGCCTTGGGTTACACTGCTTTGACACCCATATTTTAAATGACAGAGAAAATGCTACTTGTTTTGTAATGTTTTGTTTCAATGGTAAATTCAATTTTCATACCACGTCTTTAAATAGGACAATGTACCTTTGTAGTAGTTTGTAGGCAGCGACCATTTCCAAAGTATGTATTGACCTATTACGTATGAATCCAATACTCAAAATTAATTCAGGTAGGCCCTTTAATTTCTTCATTCCTGTTTGAGATTACCCCTGCTTCACTGCCATTTTATTTATTCTATTGTCTTAAGAAAGAAACTCCAGAACTAACCTCAACCTCATCTGGCAGAGGACATCTAACATCTACATAGTTGGCAGGAAATAATCCTTCTTTGTTTCCAACCTTGCCAACTAACCAGTGTTTGTCCTCTTTTCTCACCAGTACAACTGTATCACCTTTCTGTAGAATAATGAACAAGCTCACAATATGATTAATGAGATAAGATGTATTATAAATTAAAACTGTACCTTATTAAATATTTATAATATAGCTTCTCTAAGTAATAAGTTCTCAATTAGAAAAAATCAAATGTTTCATTGTTTGTTTTTTTTTTACCTTAAAGGTCAATTCATCCTCCTGGCGGGCAGTGTAGTCATGTACAGCTATGCCATGTGGCACGTTGGCCAAATGATGGTACAGCGGATGGCCAGGCCCTGGTCGCCTAGGTAAAGCTACAGGTCCTGTGTGGGAGAAATTTTGAAAAACATTAACTTAAGTAGAGATGATTAAAAAACAAGAAGAATAGGTATACATTTAATAAAATAAACAACAAAGAAAAACAGATTTAAAGCAGAGTAAAGGGCCATTATAACAACACTGTCATTTCTTTACTTTAATAGATGCATTCTGCTGGAAGTAATCAAAGATTGTTGAAATAATTGTGAATAAGGGTGAGTCGTACCATATTTTTTTCTTATCGTATGCATGTTTCCATTTTCAGCTTGTTAATATGGCAAAAGAATGTGTGCATTTATTTAAAAAAAAAACAAAAAAAAACACTTACTAAAGCTAAAATCTATTTGTGGCAATTAGCTAGTGAAAATTAAAACAAATCATATAATAAAACAACAATAAGATATTTTTTTTCAAAATAAGTGAAAAATTATACACTGCTCTATCTAAACCACATAAAGATACATTGAATCTAACCCACTGGTTGGTTTGGATAAAGAAATAGAAGCTGGTCTTTCGATTGAAGCTGGTCTTTCTGGCTTTTCTTTAGTGATTAATCCAGAGCCGCTGCAAAATAAATTGTTCATTTTGTAGATATTTATTTATCAAAAAAAAAATAAAAAAAATTGTCATTATAAATGACAGGCACCATCATCATTTAAAAAAAAATTTACTGCCATACCTGGGAACATTATCTTTCTTGTTTTTATCTTCCGAAAAACTGGGCTGTTTCTTTAACGAAGCACCTTCATCAGGATTATGTTGAGGGCCACTGCCCTCATGCGGGAGAGAACATCCATCTGGGCGTGGTGGAGGTGCTCCGGGTCTTGTTGGTTTCTTATTATCAGATTTATCTCCTGTAGGGGACACTGAGTTAGACACAAATCAACATACACTGGGGTTAGAACACTTTTTACACTAACTTCTCAACTTAACAAATTTATCTAAATCAGTCATGTTAATAATTACTTATATTGAAACTTTTAGTGATTCAGAGGTTGAAAAATTAAAAAAGAATGTTTAACCTTGTTGGGGAGATTCTGTGACCTTGGGTGCTTCGGTGGAGGCAGAAACTTTTTTGGGTAAGGAACTGGAAAAAAAAAAATTATTTCCAAAAAGTCATTAGTTAGAAAATCATATACATAAAATGCTTTGTTCCACTTCCTGTGTTTCGGTGTATACACAAATGATAGGATCTATCAGGCCTGTAGCATGCGGGGAGGGCCTGGGGGGGCCAGGCCCTCCTGCATTTTGTCTGGCCCCCTCTGCTTGTTTGCTCTACTTATTAACATTTATTTCTTGGACCCCCCTGCTATTGCCTGGCCCCTGCTGTAGAATGCCTGGCCCCTGCTGTAGAATTTTCACACTATGGGGCTGGGATCTATGCATTCAGTTATTACATCACAAAAACATTTAATAAATAAATTGTTTGATTCTTTTAAGGAAAAAAAAAATCATAAGGCAATTTTATATCAAAATAAAACTCACTTAAAAAATAATACAGGCTATTTAAATTCAAATCAAAGCTTATATATTTAATTAATTTTTTTTTAAAGACAGCTAGCTTATGATTAGGTGAGATCATAAGTCATTGATTTCAATTAAACCATTGAATTAGAGAGTATTGATGATGTCATTATTTTGAATAAAGACAGCTAGCTCAGGATGCAGTTAGGTCACAGTAGACATTGATCTCAATTAAGCCATGGAATTCAAGAGTATTGATGATGTCATTATTTTTAATGTATGTTAGCCATCACTAATTGTCTGCTTTAGCTGGCTTTAAAGCTACTACTATTAATAATAAGACATTTAGAAATAAATACATTTTTTTAATAGCATTAGAACAGTTTCTAAACAATTTTAACTCAAACAATTTGTAGAAATTTAAAAAAAAAGTTTCATATGTTAAATAATTTTTACACTGAAATGAAAATTTCATTGAAGTTTTTTTTAAAGTTTTTAACTGTTTATACAAGTGATTAAAAAAAAAATGAAAATATTGAACAATTTTAAAACCTACATAAACAAGTGTTGCTTTTTTTTTTTAACTTTGAAAAAAATAAATTACTTAAGATTTTCTGGTTTTGCTGAAGTGTGCTCCTTGTTTTCTGCTCTTTCAATCGAAAGTTTGGATGTTTCATTTCTATGAGGTCCTCCAATAACCGTCACTGGCCTTTTTGCTGGAAGAGGCGGGCCAGATTTTTCTGAAGCTGAATGGGAATCATTAGAGTTGTGTTCAAACCTGGCCAAAAAATTTTCTGATATGTGGCCAGGCTTGACCTCATTATTGCTGACTACGTTTGCAGGCACATTTGATTTTGGTCTCATCACTACTTCAGCTTTGCTGTCAGTGAAAACATCCTCTTGTGGTGTAATGCTTTCTGTGACCTTCATTTTATCCGAATCAGACCTGCTTAAGGGTTTAGGCTTCAGGGCAGGTTTAGGCAGAGCTGGTGGTTCAGATTCTGGTTCTGACTTCGTCTCACTAACTTCAGTGTCACTGCTTGTGATCTTATTGGATGGCTTGACAATTTTAGCATACACAGGGCTGTCATCTGTGTAATCATTATTTGGCTTTGAGGCTGGGATAGGCTTGGGATGGCCTGATGGTCTTTTGGGTCGCTGAGGAGGCTCTAACTGGGTAGAGCTCAGAGAAACTGTAGCCTGAGAGCCTTCTGTTGACCCATTGCTTGAAGAGCTTGACACAGACTTCTGAGATGATTCTGATCCTACAGGTGATAGTGTTTCAGATTTTGAAGGAATCTCTTTGGCATTTCTTGGTGCCGGTCTTGGTGATGGTGCCGGATGATTATTTTTTATTTCTTCTGGTGGGGAGCTGGATTTGACAGATTCTTCAGGAGAAAAAATGGAGCTCCGAGGTCTTGGAGTGGGACTTAGTCTTGGCGCATCCACCGTAACTGATGATATATGTGGGGGCTTGGGTCGAGCAGGAGTGGGATTTATTGTTGTGTCTGAGGACTTTTGATCTAAAAGAAAAAACAAGCAAAACATGTTTAAGGATAAATTCAATTTCTAAAAAAATCAACCCTTTTGGTTGAACTTACACTTATGTTGAATTTTAATCCTATGAATTATCCCAGCCATTACTCCTTAACTGCTTCCAACAAAAGCCACTATTTATCTCTTTATATTTACTAAGGGTACTTGGAAGTTTGAAGAAAACAATACCATGATAGTCAGTAGGGGCGTGGCTGGGGGATCGAGGGGGGTTAACCCTTTATGAATAAAATGAAAACCACAATGTAAATAGGGGCAAGAAAACTCGTTAAATAAAAGAAAAAACACCCACAGGCATGCTATCAGATACCCCTGTTCTTTTAAAGCAATTTTTAATTACACATTTGATTTTTCTGCAGGACACTTGAGGTGGCTTCATGTAATACCATTGTTTACCAAAACAAAAGCACCTGGCCAAATTTTTTCCTAACACAAAGCACCATGCCAAATTGGCCCTAAAACAAAGCACAGTGCCAAATTTTGGCTCAAATAAAGCAGTGCCATTTTTTTCCTATTGTTTAGTGCAACATTAATAAATGGCACGAAATAAACATGGCCTGACACCAGACAATACAAGATCACTACGTCACATGACATTTTAGCTAGCGCAACATGTTTTCTATACATAGTGGTACCCATTTGACAATATGTTATTGTATTGGTGAAATGTAGCTTGTCCACTTGATGGTGCACTAACAGACTAACTGATAAAAAGACTGTGTAACAATCAATGAGACGTTGTAAATCAATGTATACACTACAAGCAATCAAAATATATAAGCCTACCTGGAGGCTTCTGGGGTCTTATAATAGTAGGTCGTGAAGGCCTAAGTGGCACAACACTGTCCTTACTGCTGGATGACTCAGAGACGACTCCTTCAATGGATGGAAGTACAGCTGGCCTGGAGGGTTTAGGTGATGGAAGAACGGTCTCTGCTAAATCAAGAAAGTAAATCCAAAATATTTGTGATAAAAGTTCAGTCTAAACATTGAAACCAAACAAATTTTGAGCTAAATGCATTCTGTGAAGAAAATTAAAATTTCTTTTAATGCTATTCCTAATACATAATATTCCAAATTAAAATAGATTTTTTTTAAAAAGATATTTATATAACCCAGAAATGAGTAGCCGATTCTTCGCATGGGTTTCGCCACATGAGAATAGTCATCTTTGCCTTAAATAATCCTTATACAATTTTTTTTTTACCCATCACCACTGCCAGCATGACAGGGTACTGTATTATGATTGGCCATTCTCTCAGTAAGCTACCATAAGATATTACAAGAATGACCTCACAATGGAAACCCCAAGGCGAGAGAAAGGTTGGCTGCTCAAAGACCAGAATGAGATGATCTTGCAAACAGGAGTTGAAACAATGCAACGACATATGGGGTGCTGAGAAAGACAGTATAAAATTGCATCCATTGGAGAGCTAATAGATATTTGCTTTACAAGGAGTTCAAGGAAATAAGCAAGCAAGAAAGCACAAACAAAACAGATAATAAACAGAATGATGAGGTGTCATGTTAATATCACGTCGAGTATTTCACAAAAGTAAACAAAAAATTGTTTTCTTTTCAAACGTTCTGTGTTAGTGGGACAATTTTTTCTCTCTTGTTGAAGCAAACAAATAATTTTTCACTTCATGAAGTTATTAAAAGCTGGTGAAATTTTACCATGATTCACTGAGGGTCTTGATATAGATGATCGACTTGGTTTTGGTGGTCCGTCTTGTTCAACTTTGTTGGCCAAATCTGCTAATTGAAACAGAATTGCCAATTATTCTTTTATATACATTTTATAAACACAGAAATAGAAATAAGCAAATTCCAATATCAAGACTCCAGTCAAGATGACATACTGTTAATCTCCAGTAGGTGCAAGTGATACAAACTTTACTATGCACATATAAAATTTCTTTCACATTAACATATCATAATACATGATTAGTTGCTAACTTTATCGACATAAGTCTAGAATCAAAAGAATACATCACCTGGTTTAGATGCACTCTGATCTGAGACTTGGGGTACCTGCGTGGGACTTGTCACCGTTGGAGATGTCACGCCAGCTTTCAAATCTCTGAATCCTGCCTCGCTCATAGGCCTGGCATCTACAATGGTTATTTCCAACTTTCTAATTAACAAAAAAAAACAAAAAAAAAACATAAGATTCTCACCAGCTTTCTTAATACAAACAATATTCTATTTTTTTTAACATTTCCTAAGAAGGCATTTAAAATATATTATTTTAATTAGGTGTTTTCTAATACCCGAAAATATTTAAAGTACAAGAAAAACAAACTTTTTCCCCGATCCTGGTTTTGGGCTGGGTGTACTTGTTGGTCCATTTACAGAACTTCTATTGCTTAAAGATGGCTGATCTTGGTTATCTATAAATATTTGGTTTATTTTATATACATCAATTATATATATTTGTAAATAGCTGGAGATATCTTACATAGTGTTATAAAGTATTACATGATTAGGTGAAATGTACAGGCACTGATCTTGGCTATCTATAAATGTTTGGTTTATTTTATATACATCAATTATATATATTTGTATATAGCTGGAGATATCTTACATAGTGTTATAAAGTATTACATGATAAGTGAAATGTACAGGCACTGTAAATATGTGTGGGTGGAAAAAAAAATTGGGTAAAATTAGTAATTAAAAAATATATTGACACCAATTTTATGAGAAAATGTGAGTTGTTTCATAAAGAGTAAACAATTGTCCTTCAGTGAGTGTGATTTGTTTGGTTAAAAAACTTTTTTTTCTGTTGCATAATAATTTTCTTTGACATCATCCATTGTAAATGTACACTACATTTAATTAACCTGTGTTGCCTAAAATGGTGGTGTAAACATCAGAGAGTGGTTCCAAAGGCAAAGCCACTTTGCGACCAGATTATCACATTTTATTCTTACAGAAATAATCGTAACTGATGCAAAATAATCAAAGTTATAAAAAGTTCAAAATTATTTTGAAATTGGGGTAAATATTTTTTTTTAAATACTCTGAATCCACCTCATAGTATGAAGCACTGAACACATATATTTGATTAGCGTACTAAATAATAAATTAATTTGTTAAAAACAAATTTAAATAAAAAAAATAAACAACACTTATATACCAAAAAAGGAAATGCCTATAAAAGAATTTATTTTTTAATTTACCAGGTTTATTTATTTTGGCTTCATTATTTTGCTTCAGGACAGCAGGCGGAGGTGGTCTAGCACCAGGGGGCGCAGGTCGTGGAGGCGGTTGGTTTGAGCCTGGGGCATATAAAGAGATGAATTAATAAAATAAACACCATTTGACTTCTGATACATAATTAATAGTCAGCAAAGTTAGTGAAAATGTAAAAAAAAAATTAAAGAAATTAAAATAGTTAAAGCCTTAAAAATCTTTTTAATAGTGAAAAGGCTACATAAAATATTAAATCAAAAATTAAAACATATCCCACACAAATTTCAATAATTTAAAAAACATTCTGTTAAATCATGCTTCACCAACCCTAAAACTGTTCTAAGTTAGACAACTCTTGTAAAATGTCACACAATGGTTTAAGTATTGTAAGCTATTAATGAAAATGCCAATGACAACCCAGTGGTGTATAAGCAGGGATTCCCATTTTGTGAAAGTTGAAAACAGTTTTATTACAAATGTTTACACCTGAGAGTTTTTGGATTATTTTTTTAGCACTTGTGGTTATTTATTGTTCGGAAATGATGAACCATTGTTTTATATATCTGGAAAGTTTCAACATTGAAATATTAGTAGAAACCATTTGATAATAGACAGCAGTCACAAAGACTTTTTTCTAAGTCTGCCTTTTCTCAAAACTATATATTTTTTTTTTATTTTCCAAACTCAGATTGCTAAGGATCTGTTAATTGCAAAGACACTAAGTTAAACATTGGCAGGTATATTTTTAAATATACTAGCAACACTTTTATGCTTAGGAATTAAGATAATTTGAATAATAATATAAAGAAGTTTCACAGATATTTCATTTCTGAACTCAAAATAGAGAACAGATTTAAGTTTTATCAAAAAGAACAGTTATTAGAGTTTTTAGGGAACAGTGTTTTTAAAATGTTTTCCTTTCTATGGCAACCGAAAAAAATCTTTTCACAATTTTTCTTAATATCCTATGTTCAGAGGGCTTCTAATCATTAGGTGTAAAAAAAAATGTAATTACTACTGGAGCTAAAAAAAAAAGGGGGGGGGGGGCATGGTTAGGAAAGTTATTCTATTATTTAGGAAGGTTCTATGGTATGCTGAAATATTAAAGGAAAATGTAGATGTCATATTAAATTACTTTTATTTTGTTTGTTAACTAGGTATTTTGTGATTTGCCCATAAATATTATATTACTGAGTCATAAACTATTCCCCACATTGAAATGTTATCTTTATATAATAGATAAGTATTTTTAGAAGTGAGATCAACATTATTAATGTGATCATTAAAAACCATTTTACTGTGTGTATAAAGAAGAAAAAGAATAAAACCCAACAACAAATAATCCTCATCTTAACCCACGCTTTTTAGGTAAAGACATTTTTTAAGCATAATATAGTAAGTTGTTTCAAGGGAAAGTATTCTCAGATCAGGTTTGTAGCTTTCAGATTATCCTAAATATTTCTACATAATAGTAAGCTTTGACATCTTTTAACTACATTCACTTATATATGCTAAAAACCATTGTGCTTGAGCCTCTACAACAACCACTCAAGAGAAAGATATGTATAAGATCAATTAGGTAGGGGGCCCCTAAACCCATGTCTGTACATTTAGATGGCCCTGTCACACTACCCAAACACAGGGACAAGGCGTGAGTGTTGCCGGTCATAACTCTTAAAGAAAAATGTATTGATGTTTTTGATGCTACTTACATAGACACAAGCATAATACATTTATAGTGCTTTTTTTGTGCCAGTACCCGCCGGTACGGCGTACCTTCACCTTTTTCAATGAGAGGAAAAAATTATTACTTTTCTTGTATTTTAACGTTTATTATTATCTTATTTTACTATTAATTTTTTAAATTCAATTATTTTAAAATAGTATCTTTGCAGTTGTGATTTAGCTTGCATCGAGGTGCAAAATGGTAGTTAAAAGTTAGGCAATCCTTCACTGAGTACCGGTACCTACTTTTTTACAAAAAAGCACTGCATTTATGTATTTGTATAAAAAGTCTAACAACATGTACAGTATATATATAAATGAAAGTTATATGTATTTAAACTTGTAGTCATTTTATTTTGAATGATTATGCTATCTATATTCAATAAACACAGTACCATTATATAGCATTTTCTTTTAATATGACTATGACCGGCAACACACACGCCTCGTCCCTGCCCAAACAGTTGTGTTTGTTCAATGACCCATTTTTAAATGTTATATAAAAAAAGTCAGTAAAGCATTTTTTTTAACTCAGTGAGAGTCAGTGTTAATCTCTATATTCTTCATCAAAATCAGTGTGAGAAAGATCAATAATGTAAAAAAAAAAGTATTGAAGTCTTGAGCAGAGGTGGACTGAGGTCAGTTGGGGCCATGCATGAAACATATATTGGGTCCTTAAAAAAAAGACTAAAATCACAAAGGCTTTCTGATGCTACTTAGACGTCGAGACCCCAGGCGAACGTTAAATCTGCCTCTGGCTTGAATCTGTATTGTATTTATATTGATTTCAAAAATTGTATGCTAGCTTTCAGTTCTTCAAGTCAAAGGGAATCAAATAATGGACTATAGATTACGGGTCAAGTCCTACATAGAATGTTAGATTATGTTGTTTTTTTTTAAATCTTATCAAGTTCTATTTATCTTAAGTCTACTCTAAACTAGTCTTATTTTAATATTTCCAGGTCCTTTTTACATTTTCGCAGTGGCTACCATTCCAGCCACTGTACTCCGTTATACATACTTTATATAAACAATATTCAAGATTATCGGCGACAGTTGATACTATATGTATTAAAAAAATTCAACCACTTTATTTTCACAAGTTAAAATTCATTATTAACCTGGTGCTTTTGAGGCAGGCCTAATCACAGTAGGTTTGGTTCTGTTCCTCACAGGAGGAAGTGGGACACCTCCCACATTTTCGCTTTTATTTGTATCGCTCATTTTAAAACTTAACAGTCTTCATTTTTTTCCTCCTCCTTCTTAAACAAAAATACGTGATAGATATTGCAATTAAAACAACTCATTCCATTTCGATATCATTTCGTTGAATACCCATGGCATAGGGCACATAGCAATAAGTTGTTGCCAAACTTTTTTTAGGAAGTAACAGGGGAGCAACGATAAAAAAAAATATATAGGTAGTAGAAGTAGCCTTTTGCGATTGTTTTGTGGTGAATGTTGAGCTGCAGTCGAGCAGTCAAATATCATTAGATTGGCAGACAGTAAACATTCTCATGACCTTACACCATAAGCAGGGGGTTTGGAAATATTCAATGGAAATTAAGTTTTCATTGATCTAAAGTAGGATAATCGGTAGAACACAAAAAAAAAAGATGTTAAGAGAACAAACAGATTAATGATTAATAAAGAAATTGGTTGTTTAAAAAAGTATTTCACGTTTGACTCGAGTCATTTGTCAGTGTGGGAATTATTGGGAGATATAATCACCTGTAACAATTTTGAATGGCATTGTCGGACACTTTTAATGCCTTCATTAAAAATAACTCGGCAGAATAAGCCGACCCGTTCTTATCTTCATAACTCAACTGCATGCTACTATGTTTTTTTTTTTTGTTAGTTAATTGCAGTTGAGTTATGGATAGGCAAACTAAGCAGTTTCCTATCCACCTATGCCTGCCTGATTATAGAGCTCCACACTACCCCCCCCCCCTTGCAAGAAATGTCTTAGTCTTTAAAAAAAAAGTTTCATTTGTTGTTATTTAAAGTAAAAAAATTCTGAACCATCTAGCTATTCATTTCTGACACTCTGGCCAGCCACAAAGAATGGGAATCAGAGGATGAGTGCCAGACTAAATTAAAGGAGGGGGGATGTCAGAGGTGTCCTAGTTGTCAAAAAGTATTAGAGGACTGAGATTTTAAAACATGTGGCCTTTCACTAAAGCCCCCAAATCATAAGAACGACTCTGCCATAAGTTTTCTTCTTATTGATCTAGAGTAGTAGAGAGTTAATCTTTGCTGTTTTGTCAATGGTTTAATCAGTTCTTAAAATCTGTAATACTGTAAGGATGAGATGAAATCTCTTAGATCCTATAAACCAATTATGGGACAGTTTTTGCAATGCCTTTCTTTCATCACCACCATAGCCAATAGTGCAATGGCCATGGAGGCACCATGGGAGATGTAGCGGGAACTTTAACCATGGCCTGAAAAATCCATTGGTTTTCACCAGAGATGAAACCAGGGACCATCAGGTTGACAGTCGAGCACTTTAACGCACGACCATCCGTCCCCGTGTAATACTGTATCAACTATTATTTGTACTCAGGAATATTGAATTTTTCACTATAAGTTTTTGTTGCCTGTGTATTGCCTTGAATGTGGGTAACATATGACATGTCACAAGAGAATGCCCATTTTTCATTAGTAAATTAGCTAAATGATTATTAGAGAAATGGTATTTTTTATGTAAATGCCTTCTCTTAAAAATTAATTAAATTTGTACTGCCATGCACTGCTTAATTTTTATCAATATTATTACATAAACTCAGTTAATGTTGAATTTTTTTTTTTCATTTCAGACAGGCATCTAGCATTTGACTGTTAATAAGATGAGTCTATACTATCCAGATCTACTTCATGGATTTATTGAATCCTTTTTGGTTGTATTCGTTTCTGAATTTGGAGACAATACTTTCTTCATTACAGCCATAATGTCTATGAAACATTCAAGGATTAGTGTCTTGATGGGATCTCTAACATCTCTGTTTGTAATGAATTTTCTATCAGGTGCAAGAACAATTCCAATCTATTTCATTAATTATTTTTTTTTTACAAACTCTTTATTTTTTTGCTGATGGGGATAGCCAAGTGGTGTATTGTGCTTATCAGACAACCTGAGGGTCCTGGGTTTAAACCTTTGCGAGAAACAAGGGAATTTCCTAAGAGAAAAAATGGCATCCCAAGTCCACCCAGTTTATGTGTACCTGACTTTAGGAAGGGAAGTGAAGGCGGCTTGGTGTTGTGCTAACCACACAATCCCATTATATCATTACAGAAACAGATATATTCTACACGTCATCAGCCCCCAACAGTTTTATTAGGCTAAAGGAGCTTTACTTTTAAATTCCTACCTAGCTTTTTTTTTTTTTACAAAAAACCTCTTTTCAATCTAATAAAAATAAAAAAATTTTCATGAGCTTTTCATCATCTGTTTTATATGAAGAATGTTTTATTATCATAAACCTTCTAATTTTCTCAAAAAATATATGATGAAAGTTGTTTTTTTTTTTTTCCCAGTTGTTGTGGGATATGCTACTTCAATAATACCCAGGAGTTTTATCTCTTATGCCTCTTCTGTATCATTTACACTGTTTGGTTTCAAGATGCTACAGGAAGGTACAAGTGTACATTAATTTGCCATTTTTTTATCAAACTAAGTGACAATATATTTTTTTTTTCCTAAATACCCAGGCTGAGAAAACTCAAAGCATCCAGAAAGAAGTTCTAAGAAATATTTTACATCTTACAAAATATTGATCCTAATTTATGACAAATATTTTTTTCTCAGGCTGGCGAATGTCAGCTGACAAAGCCCAAGAAGAATATGAGGAGGCAGAGGAATTTCTCCAAAACTGGAAAGAGAAAGTAATATTTTTATTCTGATCTTTTTATTTAGATTAACTTTTTTTTTCTTTCATTTCCTTAATATTTTTTTTGTACATTTGTGAAACCTAAAGGGATTGAAACAAATTATTAAGTAAAGAATTCTGCTTTCGAGTAAATTTTCATTTTATATTCATGTGAGTTAATTACTGAACAAAAATAATGTGGACTTAAATGATGATAAATACCAAAACATTTTTATCAGTTTAAAATTTTTGAATATTGAAAATCTCCTAGGTTTTTTTATGTAATCAACTATTGTGTTTATATATTGTTATTACCTGTATTGATTCTAGTCAAGTTAGTGTGGCTCGCTTTGAACTATGATAAGTGTAGCCGCATTTGATCATAACCTTGATATAATTCTGTAATTTTTAGCATTTTGACATCATATATCTGTAAACGGATATGAATATTATGTGCATATTTTTTACATTTATTTTGTCTTATTATTTGGATTTTTATCAAACATATAAATGAGTTTATAATCAACAGATTACTGACTATTACAAATGTAAATATATCACTATTTCAGCTGATTAAATTTGGAAACTAAAATAAAGATGTTTTTTTGAAAAAATAAGAATGTCTCTGATATACAATGGTAAGATACAGACTAAACAAGCTAGATAATGTCATCTTCTTCTCATCTTCTTTTTTTTTTTTTTAACTTTCATTTAACTTTGTCTTATGAATGTCAAACAAATTATTCCCAAATTAATGAAAATCATTGCTGTCGAGGATCTCAAAACAATTATATTTAATAACAATCAAAGTGATTGCATTTTTACTCTGTGCTTTATTTAATGCTTTAAATGAGTTAATCAATCTTTTATTCTAAAAAAGTCACTGTAATTTAAATAAATATATATATATAAATGAAATTAAAAAAATGTTAATTATTCTTCCAAATTAGTCGGCTACATTTTTACTCAATAGTTCTTTTTTGCTTTGTTAGTTTTTTGCTTAACTTTATTTTCTAAACATTTATGTGTTCTGAATTTTGAATAATTCATTGTTGTAGTTGATACCTTTTAAAAAAAATTAAAATTTTTTAGAATTTTAGAAGCGCTTATTGATGTTGAAGTGGGAATATCTAGAATATTTTTTTTTACTGTGTTCGCTATAATTATATATTAATGGCCGCTTTTCAACCTATAAGCATTCCATCTTTTTTTGCTTTGCGCTTTATTTAAAAAAATATGTTCTTAGGAGATGTAAATATTATTTTTTAAAAATTGTTTTTTTTATTTATCAACATAAAAAATAGATGTTTAATTTCCCAGCTATTAACTCATCTTTATTATTTGCCATCTGTGAATTACACAAAATGCCATTAAAAAGCTACTGAAAATGAATTATTATTATGCTTAATATTTATCTTGCCAAGGCTTTAATTCTACTAATTACTTTTTAACAGGAAAAAGCTTCAGCCAGCCAAGGGACTCCTGTGTTTAAGAAATACATGACTTCTGCCATCTTGTCAACAGTTTTTATTCAAACTTTTTCAATGACCTTTCTGGCAGAGTGGGGGGATCGATCTCAAATAGCCACAATTATTCTGGGTGCCAAAGAGGTAATAGTTGTATTCAGTGCTTTTTTTTTTTTTTTTTTTTTTTTTTTTTTTTTGTAAAAAAAATAGATTGCTTTACTCAGTGATGGATTGCCTAACTTTTAACTACCTCGATGCAAGCTAAATCACAACTGCAAAAATACTAATTCGATTTTAACATATTAATAATATAATAAGTTAATAATAAACGCTAAAATACAAGAAAAGTAATAATTTTTCCCCACTTTGAAAAAGGTGCCGGTATGGTACTGCGGGTGCATACTGGCACAAAAAAAGCACTGGTTGTATTTCTTAATTAACTGCCTATATCTTAGGGGAAAAAATCTCCATTATTCACTTTGAAAATCTTGCTTTGCAATAAATTTTTTCCAATGATTAGATGTCTCAGGTTGATTCATTTTCATATTTTAGAATATCCTTGGAGTCATCCTAGGGAGTTTTATAGGCAACGCACTCTGTACGTGTTTGGCTGTGATAGGAGGCAGACTCGTGGCACAGAAAGTGTCAATCAGGAAAGGTTAGTTATATTAATAACCTTTAAGCGCCTTATCATTTTATTATGTTAACTGCCATGTTAGGAGGGAATTTCTCAAGATATTTTATAACACACATTTTCACATGTGATTGTTTTTTATTTTGTTTTTTTTACATATATCATACTCGGGTGTTAGATCACTTATGTTTAACGTGATTTAGTTTAAAAATCTGCTTCTACTGTGAATATTTACATCATCAATTTGTAGTATCCAATTATGAAATATGGCGGATACTTTTTTTTTTCAGTAACCTTTCTAGGTGGTGCACTGTTTCTTTTCTTTGCCCTGTCACCATTTATAATTGATGATGACTGACTTGTGGAAAAAAGTCGTAAACATATATAAGACTTGGTTAAATGGCATTTTCCATTAGTTTCGTTAATTCATGTTGTAGATTTAAACTTTTGGGCAATATTTTTTGAACCAGTTTAATTGTAATCTTTTCCAAGATTACATTTTTTTAATGAATTATTTTTACTGTTAGTCTTACTTGTTTTTTATATTTGTAATTAGATTAGATTGTAAATATGTATAGAAACAATGTAAACTACTAAATACCATATATAAAATTCATTTAGTTAATACATGTACTGTGCGTTTAGAATTTCGACAATGAAAATACAAAATACCATTGTAAGATATCAATTTATTTAGTTAGTTAGTTTAAATAATAAGTAACCCTGAATCTTAAACTTAATTTTTTTTTTACTAACTAAGCAGTTTATATTCAGTTTATATTATAAAAATGATTAATAATATGTATAAAATAATCAAGCAATTATATCTTGCTTTTTTTATTGGTGGCATAGATACCATTTTCTTGTCTGTAAGAAATACTTTTCCTAGGCCATTTGTCTCCTTGGGTGTGGGCCTTGTCACCCTTGTTGATTGGAAGCAGTCTGTAAAATCTCCATAATGCCAGCTTGCATACTACCATTCACTGTTACTCTCCTTAAAACATGAAATTTTTTTTAATGGTTTGCTCTGTTGTCGATAAGTCTAAGATTTTACAAGGTCTAATTAATTGGTGCAATTGATCAAATCACCCTCAAACGGCCCTGATACTCCAAAGTGTCTGAAGTTCCCACAGGGATTACTTGATCGCTACAGTCAGTTATGAATATGATATATATAAACAACCTAGATGCGCAAAAACTATTTGAAAAGTTGTTTCCTTGCAGGATCAACATTTTACACATGATTTCCCTTCTTTTGTGCAGTAGGCAATGATTAAAAAAAAAATTTTCAACTATCGCGGTATATTAAAAAAGGAAATTTTTATTTTTTAAATCCATTTCTTTAGAGCTGAATACTTGTACATGTAATTAGCTAACTGACAGCTGCATTGATTTCAGACACATTGTTGAACATTGCCTGTTATATAGGTCAGACTGATTGTTCAGCACCATCTGTCACCAACACAAAATGAGTATACATGTATTAGTAGGAAAATAAGCAGAAAAAAGGGAAGGGGCATTTAGGGGAATAGGTTAATGTGGTCTTGATTGGCAGATGTTGTTACTATGCAAATAACATCTGAAAAGAGTATAATATATTCTGACCGAGTCAATATTTGGCAGACATAGAAAAGTTGGTAGGCCTGCATTCCTTCAGCTGAGATGGACTTTTTATTGTTCTCTAAAATTCATCTATTCATTTTAAATTATGCCTTTATACATGACTGATATATTCCTTCAGCTGAGATGGACTTTTTATTGTTCTCTACAAGTCAACTAATATGTTTAAACCATGTCTTTATACATAAGTGGTAAATTCTTCAACTGAGATAGACTTTCTTTATTGTTCTCTATAATTCATCTATTTATTTTATTTTATACATTGTCTTAATACATTAGTGGAACGTTCTTTCTGCTGAGATGGACTTTATTGTTCTCTGTAATTCGTCTATTCATTTAAACTGTCTTTATACATAAGTGTTACATTCCTTCCACTGAGATGGACTTATTGGTATATACTAGTTATCTAATATGTTTAAACTACCTCGTTATACATTAGTGGTACATTCTTTAACTAAGAAATTTTTGCTATAAATTTATTCAGTTTAAACTATGTCATTGTACATTAATAATACATTCTCCAACCAAGATTAATTTACTACACAGGTAACAAACTTACTTGTATTTATGTTATAAGTCATTATTAACATCTGTCATTGTTCTTTAAGGTTACATTCTCCCAGTGGAATATAAATTGCTTCGTTTTTTGCTCATTCTTGTTTGAATAATTTATTCTGTGTAATTTTTAAAAAATGCATCAATGTATTTTGTTTTTCTTTATTAACATCAAATTAAACATCAATCAAACAGAAAATTTGAAGGGACATTCTATTTTTTCTATTTTCTTTGTTACCGACTGGAATGCAAAACATTTATTTGGAATTCATTGAAAAAGATAACAATTTTAGCTTTGGTAGAGTAATTACATGAAATAATGATATTAATATTTTATAAAGACAAAGCTTATGATAAAGATATAAAACAATAAAATGTACAAAAAAGATGTACAAAATTTGAAAAGACTTGAAGATCAATGAAATAAAAAAACAAATTTTAAAAGTTCGTGTAAGTTTATTTTTGTACAAATAAATCAAATTTGATATGAATAAATTGAGAAGCAATTTCAGACAAATATTAGAATACTAATAGGCATAGTAAAATAAATTAAAAAAACAAAAAATACCCCATTTCTATGAAAATGGTAAAAAGAAAAAAGTATTAAAAATTTTTTTTTTTAAATACGCTTTTATTACAATGTACTAAAAAGGACAAAATAATTCAGTATATCAGTGATTCTCAAAGTGTGCTTCCACCAGGAAGAATTTTAATTGGGTCGCAAAACAAAATTTTTTCATTAAAGTATCAAGAATTAATGTATGCATATTTACAACTCTCTTCAACTAAGTTACAAAAAATCAAAACATGTCAAAGTAGTTCAGAAAGTTTAAAAGTTTGAGAACTAACACCATAGATCATACAAAATTTATAGAAATTTTAATGACTTTAAAAATAAAAACATGTGCACCATTATACATTATTAGCTTCCTTTATTTATCTTGCAATTAGTAAATGAATGTAGTTCAAGAACAAATTACTTCCAGGATACCTGTAATTTTTATAATGTAAAAATTAAAATATTTTGGAAGAATATTAACTACAGAATATTTTAATGTTATATATTTGTCATTTCATGAATTACAAAACTGGCGCCTAGTTAATTCAATATATAACAACTAAATGGAGTCATCTGAATTCAGTCACTGCACACATTCAACCAATGGTAGGTGCTGTAACAACAATACCCTGATCATCAACATATATTCTTACTCTGTCTGTTCTGTAGTCCATGGTTACCACAGAGCCCTCTTTTACACGCTGTATCTAAAAAAAAAAACAACTCAATAAACTAATTGTATTGAAATAGTTTTGTAAATAAAATGTGCAGCTTCTTAAATCTTATAGGTTTATGTTTAATACCATAGTTAAAAACAAAATTCTATCAATTTAAAGTCAGGTGGCTTTTTAAAAAATCGGACTGAAGAATGAAGATTAATTGTTTCTATATTGTTCTTTATCAGGGTTAAACTCCTTTGTGGCAGATTTTATTATTGTCTTCTACTATTAATCTACAAATGTAAAGTACATTTGTCAAATCATTTTAATGACAGTATTAATTAATGTGATGTAATTTTTTCCAACCAAAAAATGATGAATGCCTGTCGCGTTGTTGTGGGCCAGAACAACCCTGGGGATATATGTAGATTACTACATAAATTTAAAGCTTAACTATGATATAAAATTCTTACTGAAGCTGTTTGGTAATATCGCTTTATTGCTTCAGATGCTTCTTCAAATGTCTGGAATGAAAATGTCATCCTTAATTAGCATATGATATTTGTGTAAGTTGATGAATTTTTTTAAAATCTTCAACAGTGCTATGGGCAACTGTTGCATATAATAATTGAAAGGACATCAGAAAGAAAATGATTTTCATCCCCTAAATTTTGATATTCAAAGGGTCATATTAATTAAATGAGTAAAAAAAATATATTATTAATTGATATAAGCAAACACAAATCTAATTAGGCCTACCTTTCCAACAAGATCTGGCCAAGATCTAGGGCAGTCCTAATTATCTATTGAAGGATCCATAAACAGGCAGTGTAGGCCTACCAATCTGCCAGTAGAGAAAAAAAGGATGCTTAAGATGGTCAGCAAGCTATTCCAAAAAAGATGGGAACAATTAAAGAGGCCGGCTAGAGGGGTGGAAAGGTCATGCAATGTACAGCACATGACCCTTGACCTGAAGTTCCCAAGTTATACCCCCAATGAGACACCTTGCGTTTTTTCAGGTCCTGCTGAAAATTCCCAAAGCCCAACTAAAGATAGGTACCAATGCCTGACTTAATGTTGTATAAGTAGCCTATCTGTAATATATTATTGGTATCATTGCACTTTGGGCTAGGCTGTAGGTGAAAGAAAAGCTTCACAAAAACCTTCCTTTTAATATTAATAATACTTTTATAAATTATTGAAATGAACATAAAAAAAGCTTGGGTCTTAACTATGTTTGGAGAGCATGATAATTAATATGCGTTTCCTTCATGGAGTTCGGTCTTCTAATTTATTTTAATTATCCAAAATACTGACAGGACCGAGACATAAAAAATGCCTTTTTTTTTAAAAAAAAAAAAGTAATTTTTACACGAGGGCGGATCTGACAAGTAAAGTATTAAAAGACTAATTATCTAATAAGAGAAAAGTTACTTTTAACTAGTTGCAATCGGTTTCGCTGAATATAGAGAACCTAGATGTTCATCTAGGAGACAAGATGCTTCTTCTATTTTTAAATTAATTAGACTTTTATCAAGAAATTATTTTCAGTCATAGATACGGTTGTAGTTATTAGCCAAGTGCTTGAAGATAAAAATAGCATTGATCACGTGAGGCTTATACATTTATGAATCAAGGAAATTGGCAAGGGGAACTAACCTATGGTCGTGCGTGTCATGTTGCGAAGGTCTCAAACACATACTTTTTTTTCTAATGATCTGAAATTAGTAAGTTTAATTAAACTTTTTATTTAATATACCATTTCATTCTAACGATATACGATAAGGAACTTCATCGAATCAACATTAATTTCATATTCATACTTGTTTGCTTTAAAGAAAAAAAATTGATTGATTGGCAATTTTGGGGAAAACTTACATTGTCGGATTGACCATTTTATGATTTTAAACTTATCAATAATTTAATTATCAGATCTTATTATTTTACATTTTGACTATTCCAAATCTGCTGTTATGTACTATCTCATTCAAGATTAATAAATCATACTTTACCTGATTCTTTAAAGCATTTAATCGTTATCTTTTTTTGTGCTAATTTTAAGTCGACTTGAAACTTCTATTGTTTACTACAACAGTCAACATTTTAAATATTAATATTTTTCTTGTTGCTAATAATAGTTGCCATTGTTAGCAATATCAGCCAAGACAAAGAATGTATTTGAACTGGAAACAAAAATTTCAAACCAATTGATTTAAATGCTGTGAAAATTAATTATTTTTGAAAAATAAATTAAATAATTACTATTAATTAGAGAATAAAATATTTTAATAACTTCCGTTGACTTGAAATAACCCAGATATCTCAGATTTCAATAAAATTGGAGGATTTATGGTTGTAATCTTGGCAATGACCCTATGACTTTAAAGGGGGGGAGGGGCTTCCAAAAATTTAAATACACCACTAATATTATATACGTTAACTTTATTGTAAAATAATATGTTTAGAAATTTAAATTTTATTTTTTTAACAATACAATAGAGTTTAAAACTTTCTGACTTTTTTTTTGCATTTGTAACTCAATTATAATATCTTCAACTACACTATCAATACTATCATCACCCAATTTAATTTATTTTCAGTTGATAATAGGTAAACGGATGACCTGTTCTATCTTTAAATGAATTTTTTTTTTTATATAATTTGCGTCAGTTTAGAAAACACAAGTTCACCTTCTGAATTAGTGCCTAAAGAAGAGAGAGATATCATAGATTTTAAAACTAGATTACCATTTGCAAAACTTGCAACCTTCTCATTGTTTATTTACAGCTTAATCTTTTCAGACACTGATTTACTGTCAAATTTGAATACAAAACTCTTTTAACATCACTTCAAGCAGACTGCATTGTTTTTGATAAACTTTGTAGAGCTAAGGAAATTTTTTTAATGTACTTGTTCTTTTAGAGTTGACCATTTTTTTGATGAAGTATAAAAAAAAATTTTTTTTTCAAAATCTAACTGCATATATTATCAAAATTGTTTACTACTTCTGAACAAGTCTCCACAGCAGATAAACAAGCTGTTTAAGCTGTGGATAGCACATAGAACCATTCTGCTAAAAGATAAATCTCTTAAAATGCAATCTAAGTTTAACTTAATAAAATATTAAAATTTTAATCAAATAGATTTAGAAATAAAAAGATTTATCACATAAAAATTGTATCCATTTTGCTGAAGGGCCATTTTCAGTCAACTGGCATTTTTCTATAGGAAAAAAATATATTGTAATAACTTTATCTACAATACACACACAGAATGACACACAGGACACGTGGGTTCAATATAACTCTAGACTAATACTTTATTTATTACTACAAATTCACTTTACATTTAAATCTACAACTACTAAGCTAAACTAATACATCCACTTAGAAAAGTCACTACAGGCGACAAGCGAGTCGAACGTGTTACCTTCAGGTAATGAACTCGTTGTTCTAAGAATAACTACCTAATTGCTAAGTCACGACTGTCCACTTTTTTTCTGCTCACTGCTTATATCTAAAGTCCGAAGTAGACCCCCCACCCCCTTAATTCAGGTCACGTGACTGGTCTCGATGCACCGTCCTGATGCTAGCGCCAGATGAGAAGGGGGAGGGAACGACTGTTGTTTCACGCCCACCCACATCTCTTATTTACACACCTGTCCAGGTGACGAATAGTGCAGCGCCGTGTGTTAGAATTAGAGGGCTACATGTGTTAGAATTGAGAGGGCTACGTGTGTTAGAATTAGAGGGCTAAATGTGTTAGAATTAGAGGGCTACATGTGTTAGAATTAGAGGGCTACATGTGTTAGAATTGAGAGGGCTACATGTGTTAGAATTAGAGGGCTACATGTGTTAGAATTAGAGGGCTACATGTGTTAGAATTGAGAGGGCTACATGTGTTAGAATTGAGAGGGTTACAACAATACAATAAATTTGGCACATAAACACTCAAACACCATAAGGTTGTCTGAAATGTGAAATTTTCTTCATGGTAAGTGAATTATAACCTAAAACACAAAACGCATTCAGACTTAAAACACAGAATGCATTCTGTTGTCAGGGGAATCAGTTAAGAATAAGTACTCTAACATTGTCTGTATAAGTTGACCAGAAGTTGATTGAAAATTTCAGCTCCAACATCTTAGACTTTGTTTTTTTTTATATGGGTAATTAAAGATCATTATTAACTCATACAATTTTTGGATTTTCTTTTTTTTTTTAATCTAATAAAATTGTTTGCTTTTACTCTGAGATCAATTATTTAAATTCTACCCATGTCATCTATATGTCTCTTACTTCAAATATAGTCTGTATATTTTTTCCTATTCTAAATAAAAATGTACAAGAGTAAATGTTTACTTCGTTTTTAACCGTTTTACATATTGATTTTTTTTTTTAGTAATGTTGAGCTCTATTATTAAATTAGCATTAAAAAAGTTGAAATCTGATATACAAAAATATCAGTAATTTTATTTTTAAATAGTGTTGGCTCACGGTAAGTGCATTCAGATTTAGCAGTGTAAATATTTAAATTAGGTATGGGTGGCGGTCTGTTAAAGGCCATGACTGTTGACCTGAAAGTCTTGGGTTTTTAGTTACGTTGAGATTCAGGGCTCGTTTGACCAGAGTCTACTTACTTTAAGGGGGGGGATGGCCGTGTGGTAAAGACCTCGACAGTCGACCAGAGGGTCCCTGGTTCAATCTCCGGTGAGGGCCATTAGATATTTCAGGTCATGGCTTAAGTCCCAGCTATATCTTCCATGGTGCCTCCATGGCCATTGCACTATCGACAATGGTGGGGATGAAAAAAGGCACCATAATAACCGTTTCTTTAGAGGTTTATAGGATCTAAGAGATTTCATCGCGTCCTTACAGAGACTTCACTCGCTCACTTTAAAAGAGTATCTGATATTAGTTTATGAAGTAAGGACTTACTGTAACTCCCTTAGTTTATGCTGCTTCTACTAGAAAAATATTAAATCTTCCCTGTCGGTCTTTGTTAGCACTGAAAGAAATCTTTTTAATGTTTGAATTATAATACAAAAGCTAATGAGGTATATCTGGCATTGTCAGGATTTGAACCTTTGATTAACATCATGTTTGTTTTATTATTATTACATTTGATGTAAGATATTTTTTTTAGTAATGCACTCAATAAAAAAAAAATTCTTACTGGCATATTGTGCTTCCTGCTGAGTTTTTATTGTCACTACAGCTGGCCTTAATCCTCAGATTAAATAAAGTCTCTAGTGCAATCTTAACTGACCTTTGTAACTATTATGTGAACCTTTAACCTTGCTTTATGACCTTTTTGACAGCTTTTTCTGTTTACCTGTAGATTTTAAGAATTGATAACTCACTTCTGAATTTTTTATTAACATGTTTTAGTTTTCATGACATAAAATGTTTACATATTTACTTCTGAAATGTTATCATTTGAGTTAACCCCTTTGTTAACTCATTACGTCAATAATTTATTTATCTGCCTCTACCTTAGGCAAGCAATTAATAGTTTAGCCAATCTCATCTTATTGGTAGTGTATTGAAAGATTGAGATTTGGTGAGCGAGTGATTTTTAATAATGATTTTTTTTCTTCTCTTTTGCTAGCCAGTGATAGCCAGTGAGACTCGACATATATTGTCAGAGGCAACGGTTAAATTAGCGTGATTGACCATTTACTACATCTGGCAACTCACACTTCACACAATGGCACCATTACTTAGATGATAGACAGCTTATTGACGTTTGTCAGTCACAACAATATATATACATTCGTAAATATATATATATATATATATATATAAAACAGGGACACATCAAGATGAAGATAAATATAGCCACCAGTGGGTTAGCATTCATTTTTATTAGCCTTATATCATGGAGCACAGCAACCAAAGTAAAAGAGACATTGCCAGACTCTATGGCTACCTCTCTCGGCAGACACATGCTACACGTTGATGATGATTCAGGCAGCAAAGAAGACAAAGCAAAAGAGCATAACAGTAAGGATAAAACGGAGGTTAGTTTTTTTAGATGTGTGAGGTGCCCATAATATGATTAAAAAAAAAAGTTTTGTTTTATAATAGTGACGTGTCGGACCAGTGCTGATGGTAGTGGCCTGTTATATTCACACCCTCGTTGCTTGCTAAAGGAATGATCACTTAATAAATGTCTATCTGGCAACTAAATGTCCATTTGGCAACCTGTGTTAAAATAAAATTGGTGTCAGGCCATCACCCTAATGCTTTATATTTGAATATACATCATGCTGTTGCCTTAATCAGTAATTTAGAACAAAATATTTAAACTAATACAATCCAGCTATAAGAGGTTTTTTTAAGCGTTAATTAAGCTAATGCTTTTTTTTTTTTTTAATTCATTTCAAAAGTAAACTTTTTTTTTAGTAATCATGTATATAGTAAAAAAAATAAAGAATGAATTGCTGCGTCCTTTAATGAAACGGCTGCCTTATGTTATTAATTATCCATTAGTTCTAGTTTCCTTTGTGACCCACCCCACCCTCCCAACACCAAAACACATGCTGCCCTGATTAATTTACATAAGGAATAGATACAACTGAATGATTAAAAAAAACAATTAGATGGTTGTCAGCTGCACTGCAATAACATGCATCCTTAACAGAACTTCTGAATTTGAGGAACACATTAAAATGAGTACACTGAGTGAACAGGATAATACCAGTTTCTTATTCAGTGAGGAACAAAGTACTATCTTCCATTTTAGAACTGTAAGGTTTGAAGCCCTGTTTAAAAGACTTACCTATCTCAGACATGGCAAACTGCGACCCCCGGGCCAATTCCAGCCCGTTAGGCTATTTAACCTGGCCAGCAGTCTGCTTTTTCTCAGCTTGTTCGCATAAATGCTTTTGGTCTAGCCATTATCTCCGATTTAAGAACCCATTGTAGCGCCCGGTTTAAAAAATGTGCCCACCCTAGAGCTAGCTACTACATGCTCAATTGTTTGACAACCATAAACCATCATTTTGTCAAAATTGTCTCAATATTTTTTTATTTTATTTTTTTCATATACTGCATAGAAAATTATTTGCTAATATTTTTCTCTTCAGTAAAATATGTGTGAGAGGCAAACAATATTTGATGTACTTTTCAGAACGATGCAGGTCCCCTTTATATTAAGAAAATGGACAAGGACAACTTGGGTCTTACACACGGCTTCATCGCCTCCATTTCTGTCATCGTTGTTTCCGAACTTGGGGACAAGACGTTTTTTATCGCTGCCATCATGGCTATGACACACTCCAGGATGACCGTCCTAATGGGAGCGCTGGCTGCCCTTTATTTTATGACAATTTTGTCCGGTAAGTTTTTTTTTTTGTTACAAAAAATTTTAGAACATGGCATGATTAAAGTATCAAAATAGACAGCGCTCATCCCACACTTCTTTTGGAATCTTATCACATGAAATAGATTGGTGAACTGATAGTGTTTTCTGAAAATTGTTTAATGTAATGTGAAATAATTCAAATTATAAGTACAAATGTTGTGGAATGTTACTATTTGTAATTATAGCACATTCTTGACTTGACTGAACTAAAAATGTCACTTAATTTTTTTTAATTTTCTTTCTTCGGCAACAAGTTTTGTTAAGGGATTATATTGTCCCCTTTTAATAAATATGTCGATTTTGGCTTTTCTTTTGGATGTTTACTTTGTTTGTACTCTTGGATGTTTATTAAACATTAAATCGTACACAAAAGACTCCCAATCAAAAGCAGTTAGCGAGAAATCAATTTTTAAAAAATCTTTGTTTGTAAAGCCCAATTGGGATGTTTTCAGGTGTTTTAGAATGACTGTAAAGAAAAATTGACCCCCCTCCCTTTTCTTTTAACTCTGGGTAAATTTTACCCTTTTTTTTTTGTAAATAGTGGACAAAAATGACTAACGTGGAACATCCTGAACGTCTTTTGACTTAACGAGCACTAAACCAACTGCTGCACAATATTTTTCTTTGAAACTCACATCAACCATTTTTCCCACATTTGTACTAATTGCACTGATAAGTGCGCATCAATATGCAATTATGTTTTATTTGGATACAAAACTTTAACCAAAAAAATATATGCAACAAAATATATTGACAATAAAAATCTGTCTAAAAAAAATAAATTGGGAGGAATAATTTTTTAGTTTAAATGTAACCGTCTTTGGGAGCTGCTCAAAACCAAATGAATAGGCGAATTTGGGCACCCTTGCTAGGCGAATTCGGCCACCCTTGCTATAGTTTATTTTTTTACAATTTAAAATTTATTCTAAAAATTGGAAAAGCCTTTTTTCTTTTTTTATTACAGCTATGGTGGGCTATGCCACGACAGTTATTCCCAGAGCTCTTACGTATTATGTCTCATCAGCTCTCTTCGCAATATTTGGCTTAAAGATGTTGAGAGAAGGTAAGTAGTAGTTACATTAACTCCTTGAATTAATAGCCCACTTAAAACAATACCATGTATACATTGAAGTAAAAGGAAAATACCATAGCAAACAGCACACACATCTATAAATTCATCTGTTCTAGGAAAGTAATTCTGTAAATCATTATAGTTTTCAAAAATCTAAAATTTGTAACTAAGAACTTTTTAAAAAAAATATAATTTGTTTTAAATGATTTGAAAAAATGGATCCTGTTTATCTTATCATGGCATTGATTGTAAGATTGGCAAAAACAAGCCCTAGGACATATTTTAAATTGAAAGAAATCTTGAATTTATCCTTATTATTTCCATATCAGGTTGGTACATGTCAGATGATGAAGGACAGGAAGAATACGAAGAGGTACAGGCTGACCTAAAGAGAAGGGAAGACGAGGTTAGTCCAGAATATTTACGATTTTTTTTTATAAATCCTCATCATTTTGTGCGGTAGAGAAAATTTTTTCCAGCCTGGAGCTTCTGGGCGCCAAAAGAGTACGGCTCTTGTGTTCGGCCAACATGTCCTCATTTTATCCTATCTGTTTTAAAAAAAAAAATGGACTGATGATCTTAGGTTCATATCCTGGTGAGAGCTGTGGTTTATTTATCTGACATTTGGACAAATGAAAGCTTCCGAACATTGTTCTAACCCTAAGATATCTATGATACCTTGCAAGAAGACATGGAAACTCTGCCTTGCCTTCCTTGTTGGATCTTATTTCGATATTACTCGATGCATTCCAGTCTTTGTTAAAAATTAGGTTGCATCACTTTACATTAGATTTTAATATTCTCCGCTTTTTTTTTTAAATTGAGAATCTCAATAATACATTAAGATTAATGAGATTTTCATTACATAAATGAACATTTTTTTATATACATAAACACATTTTTTTAAATGATACTTTCCATACATACATGAACACATTTTGTCATCTTTCTTTCAGCTGCATGCCCAGAAGGAGCAGGAAGAAAATAAAGTTATTACATTTTTTTTTTGTATTATATTTTTCTTTCACTAACATTTTCGTATTCAATTTTGCTTTCTAAATTAATTTTATCTGCAATAACACACACATTCTGAGATTGATGTAAGAAAAAAAATTATTTCCACTAAGTAATCATTTGCTGATCTCTTATCACACAATAATACTTTTTTGTTTTGAATGTTTTTCAAATATGAATTTTCATTCACAGACTTCTGTTTTTTTTTGTTTTTATTGAATCTACCTTTTTGTAATGTCAGAAGCTAGTCTCTGTTTTTTATTTTTATATTAGCTTTCATTTGTCTTCCAGCTGACCGTAGCCAAGTATCTCAGAGCAAACTATACAAAGTTTTTTCATTCTGCAAGATTAAAAGAAAATTGTCTCCAACCACTTTATATTAAAATTGTAAATAAATTAATTTGGTTTGACGTCCATTTCAAACTTCCTTGGTGACTTACTTTATTTTCTGGGCAACACAAATTTTACCCTTGGTGTCACCCAGTTACTGTGTTGAAAAGTATGCTCTGAAGTCCCTTGGTTATATAGGTTATGTTCATTCTTATAGGATGTTAGTGATACACTCATTTGTAAACATTTTGGTGTAACTTAGGGAGGTTGCTTAAAAGAGAGATATACATTTTGTAATCCCTCCCTTTGTACCTAATGAGTACAACATCCAAAATTGTTTGTTTTTTTCCTTTGTATTTTATTATGCTTTTTTAGGAAAGGGGGGACCCTTCCTTCCCCAACTTAAAGTAGGACCCATTTAAAGTGGGTGGTGGGGGGGGTAAATTCACCTCGAAAGTTCTCATGTTTTCACGAGGATCGAACCGAGACCCTCGGGGGGAGGGTGGATTCCACCCCCAGGGGGCCTTGTTCTCAATTTTATTGACTGTTGACTAAAATAGTCTTGGGGGCTCAGGTCCTAGTGAGTACCGTGACTTTTTCCAGCTGAAATCAATGTTACCTTATTCCATCAGCTTGAAAATGGTTAACTGACGTTTGTTGAAAAAATAGTATATGCATCTGGCCATTGTGGTAGTCACAAAATCCATAATATTCAGAGACCACAGAAACAAGTGAGCTCCATGTCATCCGCCCTGATGATTCCTTATGGTGCTTTTAAAATCTCATAACTTATTACGAGGCACTTTAATAGTCTACAGTTCAATCTTTTATTTAAATTGTTTTGTTTGATTGCTCACGAAGTTCATATAGTTTAATTCCCTTTCTCTTGTGTGATAGATTTTTTTTTTTCATTATTGAGTTCAGAAGAGTCCAATCTGTCCAAAACCAACATCGTTCCCATCTTTGCTTAAAAAAAACACTGATTGATAAAACCATTTCATCTTATCCACTTTTTTTTTGCTCTCTCTTACTTTTTTTGTTTCTAAATTTTTAATCATTGGATTATGAACCTGATGTTTGGTAAAGCTCTCTGTCATGTCAGGAAAGCCAAACTGGTTGTGACTTTTCACCAGGAGACAGATGTGCAAACTCATGTGCACTTCTAAACATGAAAATAATACATTGTAACTTGTACACTTGAATTATTTATGACACTGCCTGTCTTTGTGTACATTTTGTTATATTTATAGGACCGAATTTGTTGACAGTGTTACATTGTTTTTTTTTTCTTTTTTCTTGCAAATTTTTAAAGAAAATTAAATGTAAATAGTTTTATTTCTTTATGACAATTCAATTGTAGACTGCCAAGTGGTCAGCGGGGATTAACTTGAAAATAGATTTTTTTTTCTTTCAATATAAATATATTTAAGTATCTAATGACTCTTCTGGTGTTGTGTGAACACATTTAACTTTCAACCTCAGCCTTATTCTTCAATTTTATTTATATTTTTGTAAAAAGCAATTATAACACACTTTTTCATTGCATATCAATATCTCAAACCGCCTTAATATTATAAAGCTTATCTATATTAAGATGTTCTTCTTTTTTTTAAATGTTACACTCTGCTAATTTAATTGTAGTTCTTACATTGTTGTTGTTTTTTTTTTAATGCTATTGGTAAAATGATGTCATCTTATTACCTCACTGCAAATTCACATCATTGCTCTATGTTATAACCAAAAGTATGATGTAATATTGTGGGTTTTTATACCAGCAGCAATTACAGGTTCTAAATTTTACAAATGTTTGCTTAAAATTGTATAACTACCACTACTACCTGTCATATGCCCTAACAGTTCAGTTTGCTTGAAATATGGACAGTGTCTAATTTGAAGCATAATGGGTGCATTATTATCAAGTTGCTGGTGATGCAGGCTCTCAGTTCTATTCAGTATATGAATAACTTTTTTTTCTAACGCAGCTAATGTTGTTTTCATTCGCATTGATTTGGTATCCCTCAGCCTTTTTTAAAAAAAAGAAAAACAATTTAGAAATCTGGAATCTCCCCAAATTTGTATGATTGGCTTTTACCTTTGATTCACTCGTTTTGTTGATTTTTTTCTTTTAAAGTTCACTTAGTTTAGTAGACTCTACTCAACTTTTGTTTTCATCATCATCCCACTGTTGTCCTCAACACAATCCGAGAATCACCATTTCGCTACATAGTCTGTATTAAAATAAATAAAATGCTAATCACTTGATCGCGTACTGAATCCATAATGTTAAACAGTGCCATGAGCACATCCTTTCTTAAGAAGCCCAGGCTTTAGGAAGTGTAGAGGTCACAAAAATCTTATTCACTTCGATTTGAACCTGTAGAGTTACTGGAGCTACTATGAGAGTTTTTGTAACAGGAAATAATGAATTAACCACATGTATTATAATCAGGCTACTACTGAACAGAAAAAATAAATGTTTTTTTTTTCCACATGTATTGCTTGTGCATGCATTGAGAGGAGTCAAGATAGTTTGTATCATATGTATTCTTGTTGTCACTGTATCTCACTGTGGCTTGTTAGTGTTTGAAGTAAAGTGACAGATGCAGTTCCTTTTTTTTTTCATTTGCGTTTATGATCCATTTCATTCAGATGAATCAGATTTCTACATTTTTTATATAAGAGAATCATTCATCAATCTCTTGACTGATTGGCCACGTTTTTTTGTATCTTGCTTGCTGTTAATTGTACAGGTTCTGTTGAATCATTTATCATTCTCTGACTGATTGGTCTCATTTTATCCTAACCTGTTATTCTACCGATTGCTGGTAATTGTACAGGTTCTACTGAGTCGCCTTAATATTTTTTGTTTTGTTTTTTGTTAGCTATTGTATGTTTTATAACACAGTTCATATAGCCGGTGTGAATCACAGTTGATATAACCATACATGTTTTAGCACATTACTATTTTAAATGTATTACAACACTAGTATTTGGTATTTTAAAAAATTATTTTCAGAATTCTTACAATTGTATTTGATATAATGAAAAAAAAAAGAATTTAATTCTAATTTTACATTTTTAAAAAAATTGGCAGCTAAAACCTTTGCTGTAAAAACTTAATATTATTCACGATGGATAATACTTTAGCTAGATGCTGCCATAAAAATCACAAAACCATGTTTGTTTTCTAGTTAAACTAAAACATTAATTGCTTGTTATTGACTAATGTGCCTTTTTTTTTTTTTTTTCACAGTTGGAGAAGCAGAACGTGCCAACTCAGGACATAGAGACAGGAATCATAAGATCTCCTGGCCGAAAATGGGTCTCTGGAATTTTATCAACAGTTTTTCTGCAGGCGCTGACTCTGACATTTCTGGCCGAGTGGGGGGACAGATCACAGATAGCTACCATCATCCTTGGTGCCAGGGAGGTAGGACTATTACCTTTTTTTTACGTTGTCTTTTTTTTTCAGTTTGTACTAAAGACCGCAATTATGAACGAAGTCATGTAGTTGTTAGGCTCACGTAGCAGTGATTTGATTGGATAATAAAATTAGAGGGAAAAAAAATCAAAATGTTGAGATAAATTGAGAGAAGTTGTTTTTTGTTGTTTTTTTTTTTGTTTCATGATGCCAGAGTCATCTCCCTTCTGAAGTACCTCCCCTTGACCCTTCAAGAGTATGAGGTCCCTATGCTGACTGACCATATATATTTTCTTCTTAGGTGTTTTTTAAAATTTACTTTTGAGTCCCCACAACATTCTGTTTATAGCTGTTAAGATGGCTATCTTCTACACTAACTTCATTTGAGATAAGTTATTGTAATGTTGTTTCAGATACCCACCCATGGGTTTGTCCAGAGAACTAGTCCAGTGCCCTAAGAGTATTGTTTCTCTATGCTAACTGACCATTTATACTGTACTCTTTTTGAGTTGCTGTCGCAACACTGATAAAGCTGATACGATTGGGGGAGAGGGGGTTTAACCTTCAATGCTAACTGAATGAATTCAAGCTTGTGTTCGTGTAATTTAAACCTGTTCCGTTTTTATTTTATTTTACAACATGTATGAATTTCTCATTTCTAGAATGTGTTTGGTGTAATTGTGGGCAGCTGTATTGGACACACAATCTGTACAGGATTAGCTGTGATAGGTGGAAGGTTTATTGCCCAAAGGATATCTGTCCGGACAGGTGAGTTATCAATTTATACCATCAACTTTTTTATATGCTTGCCTTGTCTGGCTGTTGTTTGTGAGGGAAAGGGGGGGGGGGCGTGTGTGAAATTAAAAAAAAAAAAAATGTTCACCAGCTTCTTGAGGTTTAATTTCAATGTGAACTTTCCATCAGTTGTATACTCTTCATGGCTGTACACAATTTGGAAATGTTTCGAGTTAATTGATTAGAAGCTAAACCAAAGCTAATTCCAATCTGGGTTAAATAAGAGGGAAAATGTGGAGAGAGATTATGATGTCAAGTACAGCACAAGTTTGTTACTGTGCTTAATTGATTAGAAGCTAAACCAAAGCTAATTACAATTTGGTTTAATAAGAGGGAAAATGTGAAAAGAGATTATGATGTCAAGTACAACACAAGTTTGTTACTGTGCTTAATTTTTTTTTTTTTTTAGCCTTACATTGTATTTTTTTATAAAACTTTACCAACGAAATCTAGTAAAAGAAATCTAGTAAAATTCGTTGAAGGATAAAATTAAAAAAAAAAAAAAAAATTCAGTCTTTCATTGTTTACTCTAGGTCCACCACATACTTTTATTAAATTGTCTTTACCTGCAATAGCAAGTGAAATACCATTTGACACTGAAAAGTATGAAATAAAAACTAATTTAAAACATTCTTTTATTAAAATGTAAAAAAAAAAAGACCTTAAATCATACAGATACCATGTGCTGATAGAAATTGTATATGTATATATATTTGTCTAAAAATAAAAGAGTACTTACCAGAGTACTTGTATATTATTTCAATTGATAGAATGTACTCAAATAACGAGTTTGCTTTAATCAAACGGCAACCATGACAACAAAAAATGTAGAAACCAATGATTTTTAAGTTTTTTTTAATAAATTAATTATTATTTTTTTTTTTGCAGTCACTCTGATAGGTGGTGTAGTCTTCATACTGTTTGCTCTGTCTGCCCTGTGGATCGGACCTGGAACGTAAATATTATTCAGGTGGGGGGGTGCGAAATTGTTTTCTGTATGTGTGTACATGTGTGGGCTATTGGACTAAATCAAATAAATATGTGTTCATATGTTTCTCGGTTTGGTCAACAGTTGCTGTTTGGAATGATGTGAACAAGGTCCGGGCTCAACCTTTTATTTATTTTATCTTCAGAACGGTTTACATCTGTCCAAAATGTTGTGCATAGAATAGAATGTCAGTAGAAGAACTAATGAATTTGTCTTTTATTTTCTCAAAAGTTTGACTTAATTTTTTTCACTTTTGCAATTACCTCAATTTAAAAAAAAACCTCTCTTGACAAATGAAAATGGAAAAAAAAAATTTGTGTGACTTTATATAATAATAATAAATATTTTATAAAAACTTTAACAGTTTGGTAAATTTTAAAGAATCCCAGACTTATGTTTGGGTTTGTATATTAATTTTTTTTTTATTATTCAGGCCCACAGTGAACTCTTATGAAATGAAGATAATAATTTATGTAACTACTTTAAATTCATATTTATTTACAAACAAAAAAATATGCATTCATCTCATTTGAAATTTTCAGTAATGTCATTGAAATTATTGCCTGTATCTAAATGTTACAGTTTGTGTCACATCTTGCTTACTTATCTCTTGACTTCAGACGGTAAATGACTGAATTTTCAATATTCCACTATTTTTTTTTCTTATCGATTGTTGGGGAGAACATATGGGAAAACGTCACAGACAGTGATCAAACATATTAAATTGATTGGGTAAAGAATTTTATTCCATGCATCATACACATATCAAACACTGGGCTAAGGCTCTTAAATAATCTTCTTGTTTTTTGTTTTTTTTTAACAAAGCCGTTTTTACTAATTTAATGGTAGGATCTTATATAAAATGTATAATTGAATGCATCATTTAGGCTCGTGTTTTAGTAACTGACACAGATTTACTTTTATTGCATTGCCTTTTTTTTTTATTAAATTTTGGAATTCTGAAGAAAAAGATTTTTCTTCTCATTATATTGGGTTCTTAATATTTATTATCATTATGTTTATGTTTCCTTTATGTGGAATTAAAACGTTTAATTTGAATTAAAACGTTTAATTTGAATTAAACTAATAATTTTTTTCAATGTCAGTTTTTTAAGCAATTGTATAACTTTTAAACATGTCATCTTTTTGCACGATTTTATAATGACAGCGTCACATATATTTAAAATGTCTATTGCTATAGTCTATACAAGTGTGGTGGGACAGATGGCCGAGTGGTGTAGATACTCGACTGTCGACCTGAGAGTCATGGGTTCGACCCTCTCTGTGAACCGTGGAATTTTTCCAGGTATTATTTGGTGCGAAGTCGTCCCACAAGTCCACCCAGCTTTAAAATGGGCACCTGACTTAAGTTGGGGAAGTAAAGGCGGCTGGGCGTTGTGCTAACCACACAATCTCTACATATGCCGAGATTATAGAAACAGATGAATTCTACACTTCATCTGCCCCGATGGCCGAGTAGGGTTAAGGCTAAGGGAACTTCCTATACAAGTGTAAATATTTTTAGCCTATCATATTGATATGGCATTGGAATGAACACTTTTAAAATACTAAACCAGGGTTTAACTTTTTGAGTTTGTTTATATTCAGATAAAAATGTTAAAGTAAATGTAGTTGCAGAACATTGTGTAATAGTTGTGAAGCTGAAGAAAAATTCTTAAATAATAATCCTCAATCAGTTTTCTTTTCAAGTGTTAATTTGTGATCCTATAATGAAAGGTGCTGTCAGTGAAGTGAAGTATACAATGTATACTTTTACAATTTACCTTGAACATTTTAGTCCCATTCCGGTCAGCACAGCTGTGTGAAAGTCCCCTGTATACATATATTTGTTTGAAGCCGCCTTTAATTCTTAATTTTCCTTTTTTTTTTCTTTTTTGTTTTAAATCTAGCTTGAACTTGTAAATGATATTGAACTTTGTATCACTACCATTTCATGAACCTAACTGTAGTCCTGAAATTTTAGCTTTGAGTGTTTAAACAAGTATTTTACCAGGAAAGAATTTCCGCAAAAATTTCATTTACGTTAGACGAAAGAATTTCTAAAAAAATATTGTGGCGCTAGTCGATATTTAATTAATAGCTGATTTTGTTTTGTGAGAACATTCCCCCATTTCTGACTGTATTCATTTTTTGTTTTATTTCAAGAGTATCTGATATGATAGCTGACATTTGCGAAAATTCTGTAAAAATTTGTAGTCACAGGATCAATTACTGATGGGACTATGTCAAAAATTCTAGATTTTAATACAATTTCTAATATTTATCATGTTCATCTAAACTTCTTATTCCATTATCTATAACAGGTGGAACAAACCTTTTAGATATTTCTAGAAATGGGTAGAAACATAAAAATTCAAAACATAAGAATTAGGTCAATATCATATCATTTTTTGATTCTGATGTTCAGAAATGGTTTCAGTATTTCAAATTCAAGATAACGATTTATCATCCCCATTACTTTTCCTATTAAATCACATTCTTATTTTTTTCTTGTTCATGTATTTATTTTGATGTCATTTTTTAAAACATGGAATTGTTCACTCTAAGCATTGTTTAGTTTATGTAAACTAACGTCTACCATTTCATTCTGTTGATAATTACTTTGTATCATGACTGAAAGGGGGTAAAAACCTTCATAATCCTTTATAAATATTGGTTTGGAAGTATATCAATAAATAGTTTCAAGCAAAGAGCCTTATATGTTTTTGTTGTTTTTTTTTTGCATAGTCTGTGCACGTCTTTCAGATCTTCTTAGTTCTGTATATTGTGTTCATGCTCACTAATATATTTTTCAAGAAATAATCCTATGTTGATATTAATTTACTTGTATTTTAGATTTGCTTTTGTTTTAAGTATGTGTATTTTGGCACACATTTAGGTTTTTTTTTAATGTTTTGTTAGTCAATTACTTAAAGATGATCTAAACAAATACTAATATAAGATTTTAAATTAAAACATTTTTTTTCAATCTAAATTTTTGCTGTTAGAGTTTGTTATGATAAATGAATGCAGTTCTAAAAAATATTTTTTTAAATAAATGAACCTGTTTTAATTACTGTAAGTCAATACTAATACAATAGCTATCATCTGTTTCCTGTTTATTTATTTAAATAAAACAAAATAGGATAATACATCTTTAAGGTGACTCAGGGAATATATTTCCTATGTTACATTAAACATATTTTGGAGGATTGAAAAAAAAAACCAGCACAAAATAGAAGAGAATATAACAATAGACACCACTATACTAAATGCTGATGCAAGATGCACAGAATCCAAAAAAAAATTTACAGTAAATCTGTTGACAAGAATAGACAACTACTGATGATTCACAAACGGAAACCAAGGATCACATTAAAAAAATGAAAAACACTGAAAACAAGCACAGTTTATAGAACAACAAAAAGTAGACATTGTTTATCATGGCAGTATTATTATCCTTATGCCATTGTGAAACACAATTTGGTTTGACTCAATTCCAAGGGCTAATTCTATTTAGGAAAAAATATTTTAAATCTCAATTTAAGTCTTAATTTGATCTCCAAATGATACTGGAACAACCATTTGTATACCAATACTTCAGTGTTTAGTGCCAAAATTTTTTTTATTATACATAAGATGATAAAATATGTGAGTTTAATAGCCACTTCTTCTAACCACAATGAACATAATCAGTAGTGTTTTTATTTCTTGCACACTGTATACTCAGTCTGAAAAACTCTGTGTTAACATTATACTAGATGGTACTAACATCTGTCTAATAATATAACAACAAGCAAACAATATAACGAAATAAGTCAACAAAACTGCAAATTCAGTGTTATCACCTTATATTAATAATTATCTGATTCATCCTTTACAAGTCAGCTAAAATCAATAACAAATTTTGAAAATAAAATTAATTAAAACTACAATGCTTTTGGAGCAAGAAAAAAGGCCAATTAATTGGACAAAATTCTGAAAACGACTGCAACTAAAAAAATAAAAATGAACAGACCAATTCTTATTTAGCTAAAAAAATATTTATTTCTCAACAATGACACAATCAGTAAAAAAAAATATCTACAATTGTCTATGGAGCAATTTTGAAAATATAGCTCATCTTCATAGTATTCATTTCTAATGACTAAATAAATAGATATAGAAAGCAAAGTTGCAGTAATAAAACTAAACAATATATCTGCAGATAATTCATTTATTATTTGACAAGTAAAATCTAATAAATCATCCAATTTTAAATGACCATCTTAGAAAAAAATCAGAGGCAAGTTTGTTTTTTTATAATTTTTTAAAATTTTAACGTAACATATCTTGTCTTCAATGATAAACCATTTTATATCTTCCGTTTATGAGACAGCTTACAACTTACTGAATTTTTTCTTATTTGAATGATAAAATGAAAAGTCATTTACAGACAATTTAATTTCAAGCTTTACCAGTCTGATACACAAGCCATGTCAATTATACAGAATTACTTATGATTAAGGATATACTGTCCGTGATCAAAACTAGCTTAAAAAAAAAAAAGAATTTCATTAATGCCAAGTAAAATCATAGTATTAATATGATTCAAGTGATACAGGAGAGGGCTGTACATATTGCCAGCCTATTTGCAGTCACCCTCATTCATTGTCTCTGCAACTAATAAGTTTCTCATCAAATCCTTTAGTCCCTCGTAGCTTGCTCCAGCATGAATATTTATTATAACAGCATTACTCCGGAAAAAGACCATTTCCCCAAACTATATTGTTTTCAATGTTTGTTATTTAAACAATATCCCATAGCAAAATGTCAAAATATGTCATAAAAGGTCAAATGATGAAAAAAATAAATTCCTAATCCATAGAGAATTAAACACAATCAACAGGCTACCAGCCAGCCATTTAATTCTAAATAATCGTCTGTTTATTCCATAAAGTGTATCTCTCAACTTAGATGTCTATTATAATTACTATTAATTTACTAGAATAACTTTCATATTAAATTCTATTACAAGATGTGTAATAATTTTACTAACAAAGTAATTTTCTGCAGATACCAACAAATTTTATTTGGGACTTCTATTTAATAAAGCAAATTTTATGTATAAATTTTCATAGAAAATGATATGCAATCTCCAATCAAGGGAAGGTTAAGTCTGACAATACTGTCTGTATGGTCCCCTGTTGAAGTAATATTCCAGAAGTCCAACATTCGCACCATTCACGATATCAATAACCATATATGAATATCACTATTACAAAGTACATCTGGTTTAAGAACAAATGAAAACATGTAAGTCCAGATGTCATCATGTGAGTTTAAAACAAAAAAAAAACAACAAAATTTAACAAAGAAAAAAAAACTTGACTTTAAAAAAAAAAAATTTATTTAGAAAATTTCATGGTGAAAATTAATCAACCAATAACAACACATGATGAGTATAACACATGAATGAAATAATTTAACTTAAATAGATACATTCGTGTTAATCCACATCCATCTCTTGCTCAGACTCTTTTCGTGGCGGCTGTTGGGCGTTTCCCTCTTCACTGTTATTCTGATCTCCCTCAGCTTTGTTGGCGCTTTTGTCTTTCTTTTCCTCTTTGGGTGGATCAACTTTTGGTTTGGGTTTGTTCATGATAGGATGGCAAGTATTTTCTAAAATCTGTAACAATCAATAATAATGAAAAAGTTAGGTTATTATTAAGTGAAATAAATATTTCAAATTAACTTAAAAATGCAATACAGGTATCTTAATTTTTCATCATCATCAGAATTTTTAAAAACCTAATAAAAAATATAGTTTTTAATCGTTTAAATGCCTAATTAAAATGCATTATTTTGTTTTCTTAAACTCTGGCAAATAGAAAATTAATATAAGTGATAATTAAGTTGTAATATTTTGAGATCAAAGTACATGTGTATATTCTGAAAAATGAAAATGCAAGTAGCTCTTTTCATGATTATGTTTACAAAATTAATAATTGAAGAATATATCTTTTTCTTAAAATTAACAGTTTCCGTAAACAGCCTGTCTGAAATAGTTAAAACCTTAACGAAGCCAAAATATTTCATTCCCGCATCTATTATCATGAGTGAAAATGATAAAAAAAAAAAAATTCCTATTTTTCAGAATACCATCATCCTGATATATTTTTAGCCATCTAAGACTTCATCCTTCAAAGAACCACAGAAGATACCCACCTGTTTTTCAGCTCTGACTTGAGACGCTAACACAACTGGGTTCTCGTGGGGCTTGAGCTGTGCCATCTGTGTAATGCGCTGACCAAACCAGTTGGATTTCTCATTCCACGCCTTTTCAACTTTATCAACATCTGTCTTCTCTATGTGATCATATTTTTCATCCTGAGCAGAGAGAACAACGAATGAAAACAATCAGAATGAGATCACTTCATTCACTTAGCTAAAATTGTAAGTGTAAAGAAGAATAAATCAGTTGAGCAAAGCTTGAAGAAAACATTTAAATAAAAACTATTTCTGTGTTAGTGATGTAAGTGGCAAAGCAATATTAAAAACAAACCTTCTGTGAAGACAGATCTAAAAATTTCCGAATCTGCTGTAAGGTTGAACCCATTTCTTCTCTGGCAACAGGCCATTCTTGGGCTTCTCTGTATCTGTCTACAACAGGCTGACCAGTTCTCTGTTAAGAGAAGTAAAAAAAAATTGCTGTGGATTGCTCATCAAAACAATATCATATACATAAAATATATTATCCTACTTACTAACAGTATGTAAGATCATTAGGCATTCAGTTATTACATAACAAAATCATTCAATGCTAGATTCTTCATGAAAAAAAAAACATATTGCAGCCAATTTTAGCCCAAAATTCTACTAAAAAAATGAGCCATTTTAAATTTGAATGAAAAAGGCCCATGATTTATTTATAATTTGTAGACAACTAGCTAATGACAGTAAAATTATTATTATGGACTGTCTTCATTAAGAGTATTGATGACATCATTTTTTAGAATAGTGCATGTGAAAATTAATCAGACAATGTGATTTTTTCCATTTCACATGTTCAGCATATCCACCACTTAAGTCTGCTTTAGCTGACTTTTCAACTAGTTTAATAAATACTGCACTAGCATATTTTTTAATGCTTTAACTTTTAAGTGCATTTATTTTACTATAAAAAAAAACTTGCTTACATATTTAGACAACCACGCTTACGCATTTAAGAACTTTAAACTAGTTAATGTTAAAGTATAACTAAACCATTACATTGCAGTAATGCCTAGAGGAATATTGAACTTTTTTGTTAGACTTCTTTGATACCATTATCAGAAGGCTGTATAATTCAAAACTAATTAAGATGTATTAATGACAAAGCAAAATTAGCCGTAATTTATAAAGTAATTATAATGAGCATTTACCTTCAATTCGTGTAATTTATCAATGTAAACTTGTTTGTTCTGATCTTCACCATCCTCATATAACCAATTCTCTGTATCTTCTAGCTTTAGAGAAAATTGGTTTCGATCCTAATGTAAGTAGAAAAAAAAGTCATAGTTTTTTTTTAAATGTGTAAAAAAAAAATTTTAACATAAAAAATAGAAATGATGACCTATCTTGCTCATCATCGACATTTAATTTTGCTATAATTTTTTTTAAAAGAAGAAATATTAATACGTATAATTTAATAAGGTATTGCACTTTATTTTCTATAGATTGTCAATTTCTATTTTAAAGCTATTTGTGGGTCAAAGATAGGTCATCCAATCAATGAAATGACAAATTGAAACAATGTTAAAAAGGAATCACTCTGAGATAGAGACAAAATAGACTGAACAAAAAGGAATCACTCTGAGACGAAATAGACAAGGTCAATACTCGAGGGACAGAGTTAAATAAAAAGAAGAAAAAAGGAAGGACAGAAATAATTGCTGGTGGAATTCAAAGGTTTCAGAACCTGTGTAAATAAAAGATGTTACCGTTTAAGAACCTGCTAAATACTCCACAAACATACAGATTTTAAAACATTACTGGATCAGTACGCAAATTATTGCTGGGAAGTAATGGTGGATGTATAATTTAAGACCTTTTCTACATGGCTGACTAGGTAAACTGCCTTAAGACTCCAATATTATTGACTCTCTCAGCTTGAATTCCACAAAACTGTAGGGCAGAAAACATGACTATCTTCAGGATTAAAAAGCTGGCTACCTAATAGATGTAAATGTACAAGAATGCTCTTGACATATGGTGGAAAGTAGCATTAAAGGGTTATATTGAACCAGTACATGATGATCAATGTCTGTGGATTATTATTATTAACTTCTTAATGTTGGACTCAAAAGCGGAAGTGAAATTATGCCATTCAATCCCCTAACAGACGAGTTGAACTGAATCTACACTACGTTTACTGTCCCATCACAGAGAATTCAACAGAATGTACAGCAAAAAGTGATTCCATAAGACTTCTTCAAAATTTACCAGATTGAAACAAATAAAAAAAAAAAATATAAATTAAGCTTTAAAATCAGCACACAAAAAAGGACCTATATATTATGACTCTAACAAAGAGAATGACTCAAAAGGTCACTTTAAACAGATTTAATACTTACATCTTCTGTGATGTAGTTTTCGTAAGTGGAGAACAATTTTTCTCTCATCTCGTATACATATTCTTCAACAGCATTCTTGGAATCTGCCCTTTCTTTCTCTAATCTGTCTTGCATTACCATGTGATTCTAAATGAATGACAAAATGATTGAAATAAATGAATCCTTTACAAATCATTGGTTTCAAATAAAACAATTTAACACTTTACAAATCATTGGTTTCAAATAAAAACAATTTAATCCACATAATTTAAAAAAAAAAAAACTACCTTTAATTTAAAAAAAAAAATTATTATAAACTGGTATAATTAATAAATTAAAATAGTTTGCTGAATGCTCACACCAAGTACTCACCTCTTTTTCCATGAGAAGATTCAGCTGATCTTTAGAAAGTTGATACACTTGAGAATCAATAGGTAGGTCGATAGTCTTGATGGTCTTTTTTGTCTTTTTGGCAGTCGGTTTCTTATTGTTTTCCTGAAGAAGGAAAGTTAAATAATTTTTCATTTCCGTTAGTGTTCTCCTCTTCGTTTGTTCCCTGCTGCCAAAAGGACTCCGAAGATACAAGCTATCGTACAAATGCTGCATGTTATGCTTAAGCTGTGATTTGTCACGAGCTGCTGTGGAGTTCTTGCGTAAATACCGCCCATTCACATGGATAGACTGATAGTGAATTTAAGTTAGTGTTTGTCCTACTAAAATGTACAACTTTTAATTCTTTTCAGCTAGAACAGGCTAGAAATTTGGCAGAACAATATTTTATCATTTCCGCTAATATAAAAAATAAAGTCACTTCAAATAATGTGATCATGAAGTTTTTTCTAGTAAAGAAAGCTGAAAAGAATTAAAGTTATACATAAATATACATACTTATGCATGTATATATGTCAAATGTAAAATGTTCACCTTAATTTGTTCAATGTCAACTTTTTACTGAACCAAAAAAATTCACATTTCAGAGTGTGACAATCACTTTAAATAAATGCCCTATATCCAACACGTGAAATGCCCTATATCCAACAAAAAAAAAAAACCTCAAAGGTGTACCCCACCTAAGCAACACCATCGTACATTCCCTTTACATTATTTAAAGGTGTATTTGGACTGCCACATGCTGTGAAATGCCTTAACAGAATAACCAAAAGATAAACAGAGCAGAAACAAAATACAACAAGGCAAAATACAAATTAATACTTAACACTTAGGTACCAATTAAAAAAAAAGCAAGATTTTTATTTTAAAATAAACCATTAATAGCGTAAACCTGAAATATAAAAAAAAAAAACTAAATTCATTTTTTTTTTATTATTTATCCGAAGATAAAACCGGTACTCAATTTTTCTTTTTTAACATTTTAAAACTTAATTTAATCTCTTCTGTTTAAAATTGTTTACAATCAAATGAATTATGCCAGTAAACAGCATGTAAACATCCAGAGAGTTGAATATTTTTTACTCATTAGCTCACAAAAAAAAAAAATCTCACTACAGTATTGAGGCAAGTCCTCATTCAAATTATTTCCTTCATTCAAAAGATATGACGTCTTTCAATAGTTTTTACAAGTTTCTATGGATACAGAGCTAATAATTGTGAAATTCACTTTTGTTTAAGCTGTATCTTCAAAGCATGTAATATATACTTACTGCATTAGTGGCATTGTCTGCTGTTTTGTCTGTTGTCTCCTGACTTTCCTCAATGTTTTGTTGTTCTCCAGAAGAAGACTGATCCATATCTGTTGGCGTCTGCTGTAGAAAAAAAAGACATGCATGAAATAATGCAGTAGAACAAACAACACCACATTATAAAAACAAAACACACAACAAATGTAACATTATGAATGCCACTAGGAATCTCACACACTGTCTCAGCATTGCCGATGTCAACCCTAGAAAGTTCACACCATCTCAGGATTTCTAATTTATTTCCGTACACCTCTAAAAATTAACATTTCAGCATTTCCATTTTTTTTTTTGCCCCACTTCTAGACATTTCACACTATGTCACCATTTGTGATATACAAGACAATGAGTGTAAGCATGTCTAGGACAGAAACATCCACAAAAACAACACAATACAAACACAAAGGCTAAACCATGTAAACAATTTTACTACAATATACAATGTAAACACAAAAAGCAACACACAATGTTAATATTTCCAAAAATAGCTCACAAAGCAAACACCTAAAAAAAGCACACAATGTAAACAACTAAAAATAGCTCAAAAAGTAAACACTTCTAAAAATATCACTAAATAGTAGAATAAAAACAAAAAAATGAGAGGGATTGGGGGGGGTGCAGGGTTTATTAAATATAACAAAAAAATAAGAAAGGTTATAAATTGTCACATTGTCTGTTCTAATGATTCACGTGGTCTGTTCTAATGACTAATTGAATGAACAGTGAAAATTTTACCTGTTCTCCATTGACCGCTGTGTCAGCCGCACTGCTGTCTTTTTTTTTAGCGTCTTCATCCACTTCCATACTGTCTTTAATTTCTTCGGCATCTTCTGAACCTTCGTGCCTCTCATACATACTTGCAGAGAGAACAGTAAATATACCATTGGCATTCAATCTAACCTTGACTTTCACCTTTGAGCTATCCCCAGACGCTTGAGGAGCAACATTGTTTATCTTGAAAGTTCCTAGAAATAAATGTATCACATTTTGAGTCACACAGCAATAATCATTTATTACATTATTTTTTTAAATGAAATACACTGACAAGATACCAAAAAGTAATGATGATAAAAGAGTAAAAAGATTACCTATTTCAAGATTTGGATATGGAACACCGCTGTTAGGAGAATATGAGGCGGTTAAAGTAAACGGCTCTTTGCGATAGAACGTTAGCATCTTTGAAAAGGGGACTGGGTGAAACCTTGTGAAAACTTCAAGGGAGCTGTGGATGAAAAATTAAGAACTTGCACAGCTGGATCTAACAGATATATCTCAAATAAATGTCAAACCAGTTTTGACAACATGCATACTAAAATTTCATTGGCCAGTAATTTTCCCCACACCAGATCAGGCAAAGAAAATAAACTGAAACAAAAATTACACCTAATAACTTTCACTAGTTTGTAATTACAAGAAGAGACCGGTCAATAGCATAAAAATTCACATAAAAAATAACTTTTTTTTTTACCTGTCTTCATCCATCTGCCCTTGTGGTTGCCAGTAGAGTGTAATGGGGAAAGGTTGAGCATCTGTGATGCTGAAATCTCTAACACGGAATGTTGGCGAAAGGATGGCGCACTAATGGAAAAAGATAACATTTAACTTAAATTTCTTGAGGTATTAATTGTGTCTCATTAAAAATGAATTACAGCAATTACATTTTGGTTAAGATTTATTATAAAAAGTTGTCCCTACCATTAAAGCACATCCACGTGCAACTGCTTCATCTGCGTTTAATGTTGTGCTAGGCTCTTTGCTGAAAACTTTCTGTACAATTGATTTGAAAGCTGGCACACGAGATGAGCCGCCAATGATCTCAACAGATGCAATGTCAGATGGTTTTAATTCTGTTTAAAAAAAATAAATAACACATAATATTAAAAAACTAGAGGTAAGAAACTGTTCTAATGTCATAAGAGGTAACAAGTAGAGAATGGTGATATTTTACATAATCCATGAAATGGCTAGTAACTAATCGTATATGCTAAAAAAAAAACATTTCTACTGTAGTATGGGAGACTTACTTGCGCTATCCAATACAGCCTGTAGTGTATCTTCGATCCGCTGAAATAATGGTGCTGCCAACTCCTCAAACTGGGCTCTATTGAAGTTTTAAAAAAAAATTACTTTAGCTAATGTTAAAAGAAAAACCTAACACATTGACAGACATCAGTGCACAGATAACCTTCCCTCCATACTGTGTTTAATTGTGAAGCTCATACTGTTCCACCCCAAAGTATTTTTACAGTATGCAGATGACAAATAGAGCATATAAACTACATCAATTAATGAATGGCTTTTGACTGTCATTAAAATGTTTAAGTCTTCATTGTGTACCAGAATATATTATTAAAGGCACTTGTTCATTTAATTAATAACCCACCTAACAAGTCAGTGTGTTAAAAACCAAACAGCATTATAGAATATTTTTAAACATGCTCCTTTCAAATGAGCGCAAATGTATTTTTAGTGTATAGTCCAAACATACCTATCCATGCTGCTGTGGACATCTTTATCCTCCATAAAGCATTCAATGTTTAGAGGGATGGGCTGCACATTAGCACTCATCAACTTCTTCAGCTTCTCACATTCCTGAGTCAAGCGAATGTAGGCTTTGGCCTTTGACTTGGGATCTACCTTGTAATGTTTTTTGAACTCTTCAGACATGTAGTCTACAATCAGCTCATCCAAATCTCTACCGCCTAGCTGATTATCATATGTCATTGCCAAAACCTGTAAATTTATAATCAGCATCCAATTTTATTTTTTATAAAGTTATTCAGTCAGCATTTACAGACACTAGACCAACATTGAATAGCAAAAAAACAAGTCTGCAGGCTGAATCCAACTTAAAGTGTATTTTAAACTAGACTTAACAGATACCACCAATTACCTTTAACTTTCCTTTATTGAAAGCACAGACTGACACTTGCAATGACGAATGGCCAAAGTCAACAAACACAACATTACGTGGTTTCTCTGTTTCAGCTGGAAGATCTGTTTTGTAGATTCCATATGACAGGGCAACTGAAAAAGAAATGACCTGAGTTATCAAATGTTTAATTCAGCTTTAGAAGTAACTAATTTTTCTTCTAATATGAATCCCAGTGCCCTGAAGATTGGAATAACTCATTCAGAATATTAGATAAATGAAATAAGCCACTAATTGTAGTATTTGAATACTATATATATATTTATATATATAAATAAACCAAACAAGTTGGAGAATGCTAAAAAAAAGTTTTTCTTTCAAAAACATCATACATTTTTTTTAGGTAAGCCTAACATATCAAAGATAAGTGATGTGAATTACTTAGTCTAACTCCAACTCAAGGTTTAGCTGTTATCATAAAGGATAAAAAATTTCATACCCGCTGTTGTATCGTTTAATATCCTGAGACAGTTCAGCCCAGACATCTGACATGCGTCCAGCAGTGCCCTCCTCTCCACATCTGTGTAAAATGCTGGCACTGAAACCACCACGTCCACTACTTTGGTCTTCAGATTGGACTCTGCTGTGAACTTTAGTTTATTGAGCAACATGCTTGTGAGCTGTGTAGCACTGAATTCATGGTTTTCGCCGAGATAATTCATCTATAGAGGAAAAAAAAATTATTCAAAACCCTAAATAACAATAATGAGATCCTAAAGATCAGCTAATAGATCTGATACTTGTTAAATCCTAAATTTTTTAGTAAGGGTAATATAAGAGGGCTAACTGTACTATTCGCTTTATTCAAAAGTACTTTAAAAAGATAATATATCTTTTAAGATTTAAAGCTTTTTACAGAAAAAAAAAGCTGATGAGCAAGTAAAAAAAAATTCAAACTTACCTGAAATACAACATCCCCTTTGCTATCTTTTGCAACAGTATTGGGTTTAAAGCTTTTGTGTATCTCAGCCTGGACAAGAGGATCGTCAAATTTCCTTCCCAATACTCTTTTGAAGCCACAAACAGTATTTCTAAAATTGGTTACCGCCTGCTGCTTCGCAGCAACACCAATTACTCTAGATTTATCTCCCAGCGAAACATATGACCTATAAAAATGAAGAGTTTACTTACTGTGAGTTCCAATTAAAACTTAGCGTCTGATAGTTTAAATAGCTTATGTTATGTGAATTGATTTGTGGCAAAATGTTCTAATGCCTATCTAAAGCATTCAGAAAATTGCTCCATTCTTATAATTGTTATGTATCCAGATAACAGTTTTTTTTATGGGTAACATGCTAACAAAATCTATGTGAGATAATTACTTTAATTAATGATAAAAAAATTTAACTTAAGTTTTAACTCAGTACTTACGGTGTGCATCTATCACTGTATTCATTCGCAATGGTTTCAATTCCACCAGCTCTTGCAACTCCTATGTAGCAGGAATAGGTTCCCAGGTCTATACCCACCACAGACATTTTTAACTCTTATAAATCTGAAACTACAGAATATTAAACTAGTTAATTTAATAATCCTAAGTTTGCTATTCACATTAATGAACTGAATTTTTAAACCTCTTCACTAAACACCAACTTGAACAGTTTTTACTTTCCAAAAAATGACTAGCTTTCTAATTTAATTATCAACCATTTTATAGATGTCCAATACACATCAATGTTAAATACATCTGAATCTACCAATTTGTCAAATCACTATTAAATGATGAAATCTAAACTCTTATAAGAACATCATTCATAGTGTAAAATTTTATTTTTTTTTTTTTTGGGGGGGGGGGGGGTTAGGGATAGGGTTAGGGTGTGGAGCAATATCTATTGATGGTCATTTTTTAAAAAATCATAAATTATTTTTTTCAGATTTTTTTTTTCAGGATTAGGTTAGGGATAGGATTAGGGATAGGAGGTTAGGGATAGGGTGTGGAGCAATATCTACTGCATTTATAACTTTACATCATAAAGTTCCTCAAAGTTTTGCTTGACATACGAGTTAAAAAAAAAAATACATCCTATGTCTTTGACATAGAGGGGAGCCAGTGCGAAAATTTTAAGGTCTATTTTACCTGCTTATTTATCTATATTAATATAAATACTGACTTACACTGATAAAATAGATAAAATAAAGATAACTAGTTCTACTGATACTGTCAATAGCTTCAAGGCAATCAAGCTTAACATGTAATTTCACACTTTTTTTTTTACTATTGTAATTACTAACGACTATGCTTCTCAAAGTTGAAAATGATAAAAAATAAAATATCGATATGTATGCTATCTCTTTAAGAGTGAAATTAATAACTGATTTTTAAAATTAAGAGTACAAGTAAAAAAATTCAACTATTGAGATTGTACCGAAAACTCCGTGAATAATCAATCAGAAGATGTTAATATTAGAAGCTTTTGTAAAAACTGAAGTGAGCTATCACATGAAACTAACCGAAAAAATTATTAACCGTTAGACTGCAAAAATTAATTAAAAGTCTACTCACTGTAATTTAAGAGTCAATATTATGTTTAGTGATCCAAAAAAACTCCGATGTGTTTACTGTAAACTAATGAAGTCAAACTGCCGGCTTTTTTATGTGATGTGTTGATATCAATGTGTATGAAATTTCTAGAACACACGTGAACGGGATCGGTAGACAAGCACAACGCCTTCGTACCTAATTGGGTTAACGGTGAATATATAATTTGTATCTCATAATATTTAGTACTTATTGAAAAAAACATTCCAGTTTGCTATCGATTTCAAAATGTTTTTCTTTATCCAAAATAAGGGAGATAAAAGTAAAATACCAGAATGTGAAAACCATCCTTAGCATTTCTTTTTAAAACTAATATATGCATTTTGAGGAATTTTTTTAATAACCAGAGTTTAAACTATTTTTGTGCTATTGACACCACTGTTGAATAAAGACGCCTAATAAAAGGCCCAATGAAGCTGCCTGGTTTGCCTGTTCTATTAAAAAGACTGCTTAAAGTTTGTTGGCGGGTTAAATGAACTCTGTGAAGGCCTACAACTCTACCAGAGAATGTGGCGACCAGAACACTTGTCAGGGGTCATAAGCCTTGAGTGGGACCCATCTCATTTTTATTCATTTATTTTAATGAAAAATATGGGAACCGAAGGTCAGAGATGCCTCACCCCCCCCCCATTTGTCATGGTTTTATGGGCTCCATAGTTCTTGTCTGCAGCCCTGTCTCTACTAGCAGATAACTCATAAACAAAGGCAATCTTAGGCTTCAAGTTCCACATAGCCTTCTTCTAGTGAAAAATTATAGATTCTGAATCAAAATGTTGAGACTAAAAGACAAGTTTATGCCTATGGCTCTTTAATAATTAAAAAATGCTCTAATACCATTATTTAAAAAAATGAAATACGATTCTTTCGATAACTGTAAGGTATGTCTCTCGAGACGGACGGATGCCGACGATGTCAACTTTGAAGGCTCAATACTATTTAGTACTAATAAAATATTATTCTTTAATATTTTTTTACTGTACATCATTGTTTAATGTCACAGGTATAACATTTTACTGATATTTTAAAATAGGAGTAAAACTATTGTCGTCACCGTCACCACGATCAAAGGCTTAATGAATATTGTTAAAAGATGTGTTATCAGAAGAAAAAAAAAGAGATCACTACTTTTTTTCTGGAAATGTTTAATAACTTTTTAAGAAAATATCTAATAAAATAGCAAATAAAAGCAACAACAGTTTTGAGCTATACTGTCGTTTGAATGCGGCATTATCGTTAATGATACCATTGATAATTTTGGTGCTAGAATGTACGCGGATTTCCGTTAGCCTTCTGGGATGTAGTGGATTCTTCAAAAGTTGCATAACATCATTTGGAAAACAAATTAATAGTATTTGCAAAACATACACATGTTGTTGTTTTTTATTGTAATATTATTTAGAGCTTAGACCGTAGTTTGAGTCAAAATCCTATTTAATAAAATAAAAAGTGCCCAGCGAATCTTGTAGTGAAAAACGTTTTATGGCTGTTTTTTTTTAATTATACTTTTATTTTTTTACAACTACAGTTTACAAGTCGCATAACTGACTATGGAAACAAAATAATTCTTGCTAAAGTTGCTTAGACAGTTTGGATAGCGGTATAGCACTCCCTCTCCTCCCGCGGAGGGGGGAATGCTAGTATTGAATATTGAATTAAATCATATTATTATTACTATTTAGAGTAGGTCTCTATGTTTCTCGGGACAATGATAAAAGATATTTCTGAAATTCATTTTACGCCTGATTAAAACCGTTCTTAAGGATAGGCAAACTAGGTGATCACGCGGGCTAAGGGGTCCCATGCCTTTAAAAAGTCATCCTTTGATGCTATAACGGCCTAAACAGGTAGGCCTACTAATCCCATATCTTAAAATCTCTCCCTAGGGCCTGTGATAATGGCTCCGGATCTGATGAAATTGTCACTGCAGTAAAAAAAATAAACTGCTCGCACATTGTCTCAAACAGGGCCGTCTTATTGCATGGGCCCGTCGGTGCATTTGCTCTGGGGCCTTTTGAGTATGAAAGCCCCATGTTAATCGAACATTACTATGTCATTTTTATGAGTGCTTGTCATACACTGTTTTATCGGGGGGGGGGGGGGGGGGGCGGACATACGCTGTTAATACGGCTCTGTGTCCAAAATCTTATTATTAGCATAATTTTCAATGTGCATGGCGGAAACTGAATTTGAATGTGCTTGGGATGGTCCCAGTTTCCAACCCCCCAATGCCACCATACAGAGCAGTAGCTCAGGGTGCCACCATACAGAGCAGTAGCTCAGGGTGCCACCATACAGAGCAGTAGCTCAGGGTGCCACCATGCAGAGCAGTAGCTCAGGGTGCCACCATACAGAACAGTAGCTCAGGGTGCCACCATGCATAGCAGTAGCTTAGGGTGCCACCATACAGAGCAGTAGCTCAGGGTGCCACCATGCAGAGCAGTAGCTCAGCGTGCCACTATGCAGAGCTGTAGCGCAGGGTGCCACCATGCAGAGCGTCTGGAGCTTAGGTAAATGAATACATGCATGGATCAATCTGGGGGTTATTTGCAAACGTGCTAATAAAAAATGATGCATGTATTCACTTGTTCTCATTAAATTGAGGGGGGGTGACGCCCTGAATTCTGAATTTTCCGCAACGGGTGACACCAACCATTTAAAAAATCCGACTAGACCCAGTTCTTTCTGCTATGATATTTAGAATTTTTCATTTTGGTGTTACCCCTTTGTTGGTGTCACCAGGTGCGGCCCCGCACCCCCTAGTGACGCCACTGAGTAGAACCTCTATGGTGGCCGTTTAATTAAGTATGCTGTGATAACATTTGTTATTATTAGCATTCCATCGCTTTATTTAAAAAAAAAAAAAAAGAAAATAATACCTACTGAGTCAACAAATATATCAAAATGCATGCTGAAAAACAGCACATTCCCACCACACACCCCCTAATACTTAATGCATCAGGCTAATTTTAGCTGTGATTTAGGGCTATCTCGAATTTCAACTTGTGCCAGATTTATTTTCTTATGCTGCCAATATTATTTAACGTTTTTCTTTAAATGATTCGATTTAGACCAAAGATATTTGGCATACCTTATCACATAGCCAGGGAAGTTCTTATTGATAGGAAAAGTAGGTCGCTGCCCAGTGCTACCAGTGCTAAGGGGGCCCCCTTTTAAAAGTTGTTTGTTACTTTAACTGTATAATATTATTTGAAACTTAAAGGTGGGAGCCCCCATGATGTCAAATATTATTTAGACCCAATATTTGCAAGCAACGACCATAACGGCGTCTTTTTCCGAGGGCCCTCAAATGTTTCTTTGTCAAGAGGCTCCCCAGGACCGATTGCTCCAAATTGGGCCCCGCGCCTGTAAGGGGCCTCGCAATTTACATTTAAATTAATAGTTGTTATTGTAAAAAAATTAGAAGAGGGGGGGTCTCACAATCATCCGTTAAATTGGGCCCCGTAAATTCGTAAGGCCGGCCGAGGAGGCCCCAATGTAACTTATCTGAGTAGATCCAAATTAATAAAACAAAAAAAAAACTGACAAAATCTCTGTCATAATTTTAAGAACTTATCGGCTGGTGTGAAACGAATATACTTTTTCCCCCCAAATATACATTTCTCTTTAAGTGATTCTCAGAAATCACTAGAAGTACACAAATATGCTTTTTATTTAAAAATCATTAGATTCAAATGTCAGTATAGCCAGTTGCAAAGGGCAGTTTACTCTCTATTAGATAACTGCGATTGGAAAAGTCGTAGTTTACGCATTCCAGTGAAATCCCCTGTCAGTGTGAAATGTTATCGCTTGAACCCCCGTGTATCGAACTTTCAGACAGTTCTGGAATGTTCATTGCTGCCTTCATTGATATGTGATAGCTATCAAGGCACCAAAGAGGTGTGCGTGATGGTGACAAAAAAAAACTATAGAACAAAAAAAAAATAACAACCTGGAAGTTCAATTTATGTTAATTGCGAAAGGTTGCCAGGGAACAGTCTAAGTATTGAGAAGGGTTATTTCTATGAATAGTAACATTCGAGATTAACTCAATGGCTACTGGTTGAGATTTTTAAAAGGAAAAAAAATAAATAGAGAGCCTTTCATATGAAATATACAATAAGGTGGGGGGGGGGGGCATCCAGAGAGATTAATTCCTATTAAATGTGGAGCAGGGGCCTCAACCGGTGATTTTACTTTAGGTCTCAAAATATGTCTCGGGGAGGGGGGTCCAAATTAGAAAGTTCCCCCGGGCCCCACTTGAGGGAGGGCCCAAAAAAAAATTTTTACATTAAATATCAAGTACATTATCTCATGTCATTGTGTCGAATGTCAACGTGCAGCCCCTCCCCCCCACCCCCCAAAGAGGCCATGCCCCCCCCCGAGCCACCAAATCCCTAGGTTCGGCAATGATAAAACCCGACCAGACCGAGTTCTCTCTGCTATGAAATTAATAATTGTTCATTCTGGTGTCACCCCCCCCCCATGTTGGTGTCACACTGTGCGGCCCGCACCCCCACCCCCACACTCACACACACCTGGTGACGCCACTGATCTGAATAGATGTTAATTATCTATAATTCTCCTAGCTTAGAAAGTTATCTCTTTTAAGTATCGCAAGTATGCTTAAAGTCAGTGGCGTAGTGAGGGGGGCATCATGCTCCGGGTGCTACTCACAAAGAGGCGCCAAATGGTATATTTTACATATAATATTATATTATTTTCGAATGGGGGCGCTAAAAAGGTATTGTGTCCCGGGCGCGCGTTAAGCTCGCTACGCCACTGCTAAAAGTATACCTTTTTTTTCGCCTTTAATTTTAGAAATTAAAACAATTCCATATTGAAAAAAGACACGATCCTATCCAGTGCCGAACCTAGGGATTTAGGGGCCCGAGGGGGGGCTTGGCTACTTTGGGGGCCCCTGCATTTTGACATGAGACTTTCGAATTTGGACCCCCCCCTTCTCCCACCCTAGGTATGCCTCTGATCCTATCCAAAATATTCGCAGTTACTACAAATGGTGCTTTATATTTTAGCCTTGATTTTTAGATGCTTGCTGGTACATTTAAAACAACTTGCTTAATATTGTGAACTATATTCTGTACTTTGCATTCTTCATCGCTTTTAAAAAGTTTAACTGCAAGTTGCACATCTTTTAATCGGTTTACCTCCCCTTTTCTCTCGTTAATCTTCATTATTACATGCACTATTTGCGCAATACCTGTTTCTCTCAAACTGATTCAGGGCAGTTTAAAATGTTTCATCTGTGTAAACATGCTGGTTTCACCAGTTTTCGTACTGCTAGGCTCACTGTTTATTTGTTTCCTTCCCCCTTCTCCCGTCAATGTTTTTTGTTCGTCTTACGTTTAAACTGCATGGGCCCAGCTATCAATTAAAATTTAGACCAGTGTTTCTCAAATTGTGGGTAGCAACTACTGCGCTATGTTTTTTAGAACTCGGTTATCGCAATCGATTGGTTAAAGTCCCCGTTATATCTCCTTAGTGCCTCCTCCATCGTCATCGCACTATCGGCTATGGTGGGGATGAACGAAGGGCATTGCAAACTCGTCCCATTACTGGTTCTAAGAGATTTAATCGCATCCTTACAGAGACTTCTCACATCGCAACCCATTGGTGTGCCGCGGAATCGGCTTGTTTTTTTTTTTTTGGGTTTACTTAGATTACAGAATATAGTTTTCATTAACTATAATATATATATATATATATATATATATATATATATATATATATATATATATATATAAGCGATTTGGGTTCTGCGTTAAATCGAAAGTAAAGAATTAATACAACAATATTCCAGTTTAAAATACAATCATAAAAGAATCGGATCTGCCCAAAACCAAAAAATAACCTTGCCTACCGATCAAGCCTAAGGGGATATAACTCTATGCAAAGGTTTTGCAGGGTACAGCTAGTTAATAAATATTTAACATTGATTTTTCATTTGTACTTTCTTTCTGTTCCCCGCTTTTCTTTATATTCAGGTGGGCAGCGAAAACTGAGTCGCGAATCTCAAAAGTTTGAGAACCCTTGCTTTGGGCCATTTATTGCCTTTTTCATCATAACTTTTAATTTTTTTTTTATCATTATTATTATTTTGCAAAGCAATCAGTCAAACCAGATTTTTAACTAAGAAAACTTTATGTTGGTTGGAATCAGATTTGTTTTGATTAAAAAGCATCAAGGGCTAAATGAATATTTACGTGTATCTGAAGTATTTCATCAGCTCAGACCAGTGGAGTTGCCGAATGAATTCATACACTCCGTTCCAGCGAACCACTAAATTCATACGTTTCATTCCAGCGAACCACTAAATTCAAACATTTCACTTCATGGCAGTGGCGTAGCGAGCTTAGCTACCTTTTAAGCGCACCCCCCATTCAAAAACAATATAATATTTGGCGCCCCTTTGTGAGTAGCGCCAGTGGCATGATGCCCCCATTGCCCCCCTCACTACGCCACTGCCCCAGGGTGTACTTATTTCGCCACTACGCTAGCTAGAGGTGGCATTTTTTATTCTGGCACGAGAACGTGCCGGCATTTTTAGAAACCACCTCGCGCGCCACTGCGGGTAACAAGCAATCCAGGGTGGAAGGAAGTGTGAAAACCGAGAAAAAAAATTCGCGGGAGACAAAATATTTTAAAGAACGTTTTGGGGCAGTGTTACTAGAGTGTGCTACTATTCGCAAAATCACAACTTTCTGATTGAGAAGCGCAAACTTATAGTTTAGTTACAAATTTAATGAAGAGCCCAAGCAATGTTTGTGCTACTTTTATTTAGTTTCTGCGCTACTTTGGTACAAAACTTTTTGGGCAACACCGTTTTTTAGGTGGTGGCCTGAGAGGTTGGTGCTGCAGACGTTTGTATTGCGGCAGAAGTAAATACAGGCCCGTAGCGTGCGGGGGGGCAGGGGGGCCGGCCCCCTCCTGCGTTTTGTCTGGCTTATTTGCTCTAGTTAGTAAAATGTATTACCTGCCCCCCCCCATGCTATTGCCTGGCCCCCTCTGCTTATTTGCTCTAGTTAGTAAAATGTATTACCTGCCCCCCCCCCGCTATTGCCTGGCCCCTGCTGTAGAATTTTCACGCTACGGGCTGAGTAAATATCTTGTGACAGCTGATTCACAGCCTAAGCACTTGTCAAGGGCCCGTTGCTAAGCGACGATTCACGCCAAAATGTACCAGCCCCTCTCCCCCCACTATAACATTTAAAAAAAAAAGTAAAGTTCCCCTTTTCCCTTATGGGCCATCGGGGAGGATGAAGAGAAGAATTAATTTGTCTCTATACCCACTGTATATAAAGGGACCGTGTGGTGATAGTGTGGTCAGCACAACTCTAATTCGCATTTACCCCCCCCCCCCCAACTAATGTCAGGTGCCCATTGAAAGTTGGGGGAGAGGGGACTTGTTGGGATTTTCAAGCACTTTCAACAGGAACCCCCCCCCCCTCCAGTAGCGTCATTTCACCAAAATGTGGGGGGGGGGGGGGGGCAAATAAAAATACAAAAATACCAATTATGTGTTTATTATATATTTTTGAAACGGTTACATGCATATGTAATAATATAGGGTATAATATATGAAAAATGTAATAGTGTCGAGTTGTTTGATTAAAGTTTATAAAAATAACAAAGAACAGTAGATTAAAAAAACAGCAGACATTATAATATTTAAAAAAATTAATTTTTTTGATTATAGAATAAAAAAGAGTATTTGTATTTATTTAATTTAATTATTTCTAGTTTAAGAATCTTGGGGGGGGCGCCCCCAGCCCCCAAATGACGCCACTGCCTCCCCCCCCCCATATAATCGTAGTTAAACAAAATTAATTCCTTTGTCCGTTTCCTGAGTAAGTCGCGACTTCTCTGATTCGACGTGGGTCGCCAAAAATATGAATAAATTCAGCTTTTCTTTCTTTCTTTGCATGTGTTGTGCGAAGAAGAAAAACAACCCTTTCTTAGCCTATCCGCTACTCTAGTTAAACAAAAAACACATTTATGCAACCCATGAAGCCTATATACTTAAATTCAGGGCCGGGCTTACAATTACGGGGCCCAAATTAACGGATGCTTGCGAAGCCCCTCTTCTATTTTTTTTTTACAATAACAACTATTACTAATAATACAAATTTAAATTGCGGGGCCCAATCGGTCTAAGACCGGCACAGCTTCAATTTCTTTCCAGCCAACCAGCCCCGTAGCCAAGGGGGGGGGCACTGGGGCCGTGCCCTCCCCCCCTCTAGGTGTGGAGTGCCCCCCCTCGCTTAAAAAAGAAGAAAAAGAGGAAAACATAAAGAAAAAGTATAGATGCCTCCCTTGCTGTGTATTGGTGCCCCCCTGCTGACTTTGACCTGGCTACGGGCCTGCAGCCAACCACTAAATTATTGAGTTAATCATCTTTATGAAATTTTGAGTGTGTATATTTAAATTAAAAAAAAACACACACACACACACATTTGAGGATTTCAATTAAATTCACATTTCGTTTTTCACTTATTGAACAAATTTTCATTATATTTTTAGAAATGTAAATCTTTTGGTATCTTCTCTTTTGTATGCTGGTATGTTTTTCTTTTCTCGGTGAATTTTGTAAGTTTTGGTCCTCCCACGCGCTCTTAGAAATTCCTCAAGGTGGCGCTCGTGCTTTAAAATAAACCGGCTACGGACAAACGAAAAACTAGTGAAATGAATAGTTGTGAAGAACAACAATTTTATAATGTTCTTATAGAGAAATTCTATATTTACTTATTAGACTTTTAATTACACAAATACACTGTTTTAGCAGTAATAAAAATGGAATACTTTTTTTGGTATTATTTGTAGTTCGTCGGTGCGGACCTATTATTGTTTTGATGCGGCGCGTTCTTCAAAAAAATATGGCAACACATAATACCTGCCATTAAAAAATGTGTTTAAACTGTATTTTAATGACTTTTTCTATTTATTGGATACTGTTTTGTGATTTAAAAGAAGAAGGATAAACATAAATACGCAATGGCAGAGACTATTGAGGTAAAATATGTTCAATATTTTGATTTAAATCTCTAATATCTTTTAAAAGCTGGAAGGGCGATAACTTTGATAAACATGTTGAAACATGTCAATGGCACGAATAGATGTTTACACTGGTTACTTATTGTTAAACGGTATAATGAAATCGCATTTTTAAGATGGCCGTGGATCATTTGTTAACCTCAGAAAAAGACTCATTGACATTAGAAGTATGATTTTATAGTTATTAATTCTTGCTTCAGAATAATGTGTGCCCAATGTGTGTTTCTTTCCGTACTTCCGCGATGTAATCTCTTTGTCAGACTTCAGACTACTAGTGTGCCTACTAGTGTCTTGCAGAGAAACATACTTGTTCACTTAATCGTCTTTGTGTATTCATGAATTCTCAATTAAGATAATGTTCCATAACTTCTTGACACTCTTGCCTTGTGATGTATCAGGCCTATAAGCTATAACTGTTGTAATCATACTAATCTTTTCATTGTTACCGTTCACTGATTCAGCTACTACAAAAACATTGGGCTTATTCAAACTTATTGGCATGGGATTGACTCATTGATAAACAGTAAATATTGCCTTACAGACAATACAGCCTATTTGAGGCTTATCCATTAGCCCATGAGACTACCAAGACTTTGCATTGGTTCTGTTGGCTGTCATTTTGCCACCAGGCAACATAACTTATACAAATTTGTCAAATATAATAAAAACCAGACAAATCTTATTGGGGTGTCTTCTCAACATTTGCTGTCTATATTGTCTGTAGTTTAGTATTATGGTATAGTTTATTCTTTATGGAAAATGTCATATATCATTGTGTCAAAAAAATCTGCATTTTTCTATTACTTCTTATTATATATAATATTTAATTATATTCTTTAAGCAATATTGCTTTGCATTTACCATTCTAACTTCATTTACAGTCACAACAATAAATTTCTATAGCTTGATCTAGATTAAGTCATTAAGGCTTATAACGGACATGTTCAAATTACAGCCTGCCGACTGAATTCAAGTTGTTAGGCTGTTTGATCCATCCCAGGCTCTGCTCCCGTCCACTTTGTTTGCATCAGTCATGTTTATTTTTCATTAATATTAGTTCATATAAGCACTGTCCATCTGCTCTTGGTCAGGTCCATCTTTCAACTTCAAGAGCTGCTCTTAAAGTTTGCCCACCCCAGTTTATAAATACTTTTATGTAAGGATATGTACAGAGAGAGTGGTATATAGGAAGTGCATAAACTGCACCAACTTAGTGGTATTTGTGTGAGAACAAAATTAATAATGTATGGCAATATGCTTGTATGTAGACAAATCAGGTACTTATATACTTAGATGAAAAAAAGTAAATTATTGCAGGTAATGTTTCAGGAATATTACAGGATGATGTATGTTGAAGTAAATGTTGACTAACTTTTTGAAGCAGATTAGAACCAAATAGAAATAATAACTTTAATACTTTAAATGGTTATACAATATTAACATGGACATGACTACTCCCAATTCTGTCCTAATGTCTACTGTTGTAATATCAAAACAAAAACCTCTTTTATTCTCATGGTAACTAACTACTGTATCATAGCCCATTAGTTTACTATACGTTGTAAAACATAATTGATATGAACACATAGCGGCTACATAAACTGGTAAAATTGCATTTTCATACAATAGCTACTCAGTCCTACACATACATCTTGATTTATAATCAAATATACTAATATATAGATTTATGTTTACCTATGAACTCGATCACTGTACTTTTATATTTTCTTTTATTGTAGGACTATCAAGTTCTCAATCTTCTTGGCACTGGAGGATTTGCAAATGTTTACAAAGCGAGATCCAACATAAGTGGCAAAGAAGTTGCCATCAAAATGGTATGACTTAAAAGCTATCTTGGAAATTTGTTGTCTTACATCCTGCATGTATATTTGCTTTTTTTTTTTTTACTGAGTTGTGTATTTTCACATATTTTTCTTTCTCTCTCTTTAGCACTTTATGTGGCATTTAAATTTGTGCTTATTCATTTGTTAAGTGTTAAAGTTTTTTTATAATTCTGTAGATTGACAAAAAAAGAATGAAAGCAAGTGGAATGAGTGGAAGGGTAAAGAAAGAAGTAGAGATTCATTCAAGGCTGAAACATCCATCCATCCTAGAGGTAAGCTGTCATAGTCATATTTTCTGTAAAAGTACAAGAAAACAGAAAACAGCCAAGAAATGTACAAAGTACAAAATACTTGGTTGTAAGAATAAAAGCAAATATATGAAGTGTTTTAGGCCACACTAGCATTTCTTTTCTTACATATATATATATATAGATGGAAGGTCCAAATAATTAGCCACACAACCTGTTATTATTCTGTGGCTACTTAAACATTTAATCTTCCTTGTTGGCCCCATGGGCTAGGGAACATACTTTACTTTACTAGTCTGTCTTAAAAAGCTTCATATATATGTTCAATAACTGGTTTTTAAAACATGTCCTGGGTTGGCTACTGTTAGAAAGAAATGACAGAGATTGGTTCAGAGTAAAGCAAAAGAAGCCAATAAAACAAGAACATAACTGAAGAAAATTGTCCTAACAAGATGTGATTTGGCAAACTGATCTCAGAGCAAAACGGAACGAACAAGCATTTATTAAAAAGATAGCAATTAGGCAACACATGTGCCAAAGTTGGTAACACCAGAAAGTTAAAAAAAATAGTACATGTACCAAAAATAAATTATGTTATAAATGCTATGTTCAAAAACAAGGTACTGGTATGCTCAACAATTTGTTAATTTTATTTCACTTTAATTTTTACATTTTAATCAATTCCTACTTGCCATCCCTGATTTATAGTAATACATGTACTTTTTGGCATTTGCCTTGTTAAAGTTAATAAAAAAAGATATTATATTTTACTTTGATAGTATTTGCAACTTAAAAAAAAAAGACTTATATTTTTTCAGCTGTACAACTTTTTTGAGGATGCTAACTATGTATATCTGGTGCTTGAGATGTGTCATAATGGGGAGGTTCAGCGTTACTTGCAGTCAAAGTCCAAGCCTTTCACGGAAGATGAAGCCAGGCGGTTTATGCGCCAGATAGTTGAGGGCATTTTATACCTACACTCACATGGAATACTTCATCGAGATTTATCATTATCAAATTTGTTGCTAACCAAGGACATGAACGTGGTGAGCATTTTTATATAGGGCAATATTATTTCTTAAGATTTTTTTTTTTTGTTAAAATTTTAATGCATTTGAATAGTGAAATAATTCATATTTTTTTTTGTTCTTTTCCCCTCAAGAAAATAGCCGATTTTGGTTTGGCAACACAGCTGCAAGGTCCAGAGGAAAAACATTTTACAATGTGTGGAACACCCAATTACATTTCTCCGTAAGTTTTTTATCTTTCTCAGAGGCCTGTTTGGATTGAACGTTATCTCATAATCCAATCTGGAATCATTATTGGGAAATTCAGACGACGGATGGCCGAGTGGTGTAGATACTCGACTGTCAACCTGAGAGTCCTGGGTTCGATCCTCGGTGAGGCCCATGGAATTTTTCAAGGTGAAATTTAGTACAAAGTCGTCCCACAAGTTTACCCAGCTTTAAATGGGTACCTGACTTAAGTTGGGGAAGTAAAGGCGGCTGGGCGTTTTGCTAACCACACAATCCCTTCATATGCTGAGGTTATAGAAACAGATGAATTCTACACTTCATCTGCCCCTATGGCCCGTTAGGGCAAAGGGAACTTTACTTTAGTACAATAACAATTAAATCATAGCCAATGTCTTCCCAGAAAGAAAGAGCAGTTGTTATTTTTTTTTTTTTTTTGTAAGTTCAATATTTTTTTTTAATACTACAGTAGTATTCCCCATTTAGGACCTTGAAAATGGTAGGGGGGTGTAAATCAGGTGTGATATATATTGTAGTGAAAAAAAACAACCCTGCAGGCCTGACAGAATGAGAGAGACTGGTAAATAGGTGGAGAGTACCTCTGTGTATTAGATTTAAAACTGAAAGTTTCAGCGAAGATAAAGAATATTATAAAGTATTGTTCCTTTGAAAAATAACTCAGGTTAAATTTTAATAAACTTCCACCCTGTTCTGATGCCATGTTTTCTTTTTAGAGAAATAGCAATGAGAAGTGCTCACGGTTTAGAGGCAGATGTCTGGTCTCTTGGCTGTATGTTGTACACATTCCTGGTTGGTAAACCACCTTTCGATACCGATGCCGTCAAAAGTACATTGAATCGGGTTATATCTGCAGAATACCATTTACCTAATTACGTGAGCCCAGAGGCAAGAGATCTCATCCAAGGACTGCTTTGTAAAAGTCCAAAGGACCGAATACCACTCAGAGGTAATTGCTATTGCTAAGTATGTCTTAAAACAGGATCCTTTGTACTTAATTTATAAATTGTTGTCCTTTTTAAAAAAAACTTAAATTAATAAATAAGGGTGAAAGTTTTCTTTATTGTTTTTGACCATTGAATAAAATATTTTTATTTACCATTAAAAAGTCTACTGTTGACTACTTTAACTGTAAGAAAATCAGGCCAGTCATGCTGTGTTCTTGTTTTTCAGAAATCCTTGCTCACAAGTTTATGACAACAAAACCTGTAATTAAAAAAGTATCACAGGTGAGAAAATGTTTGCTTATAATTTAATTCTCACTCTAAGTCTCCTGGTCTCATGCTTATTTGAATTTTCTTAAATTCACTGTTTTCTTATTGAGTTTGTGTTTGCTCCTCCTGTGTATATTGACCATTTCATTGTTTTGCTTAGTTCACCACTTCCAAGTGTTGTCCATCTGCAGGTAAAAGAAATGTCCATTGACAGTGGACACGGGACCTTCTCTTCTGCGAAAAATGGAAACTCTCACGCCCTTTTGCGCAATCCACCCATAACAACGTTCCCAGTCAGGCGTCAGGTTCCTGGCCAGTCTCAAATCCTAGAGGATGAAAATGAGCAGTACTGCAGTGGTAAATACTCTGGTCATGGGTCTAGCATTATCAGTGCCCATCCTTCTAGTCCGCCAGTTAGAGACAGGTGAGGATGGACGTTGCTGTTTCTTTATAATGGTTAATGATTCAATTTTGTCTGCATCGATACAAATGAAAGGTAATTATATTTGGTATTTTGTTTTCAGTGCCTCGGAAGAAGATTTACGCAGAGCCTGTGAAAGCTGTTCGCTTCACCAGAGTAGTGCAAAGGTAGGCTCTTTGTTGTAATGTTTGGCATTTCATTTAGGAATGATACTTTTCTATATGATTATGTTAAAGTGGTCGAATTAGATGGACCAGTTATATTGCATTTAATTTCTCTGTCCTGCTATGATTGCTGTATCGCCATCGACACTTTTCATTCTTTTGTTATCTGTTTGTCCACTGTCCACACACAGCCTTTCTCCCCTCCAGCTCTGTGCAGCTGTACGCTATATTTCATGTTAAATTTTTATAACTTTTCCAAATAATGTCTATGTTGTGTAGTGAGTAGTAAAGTGATGATTCATCAGAAATGAATGTACCAAAACTTTTGGAATGTTGGAATTAGAGACTTTGTACACAATTGCCAATTTTTCTTTCCATTCATTAGATGCAAATTAAACCTATTTTTGGACATTTCATAAAGTTTGTTATTTCAATATATCAAGAAACATAGAATTGGTAGCTAAGGGAAATATTGGTGTATAAAGTAGAATATATAAACATTTTTCCTTTGTTCCATCAGCTTAGAAATTTGTCTTATACTACTAACATTTTAATAATAAAACGCATTTTTTTTCTGTATAGACTTTTCGTGATATATCTAAGCAAAAAATGCCAGTTACCAGTAATGAAATTCATGGACATGAGACTTATACCTACAAAGAAAAGGAACAAAACCTAGGCACAGAAAGCACAGAACGGAGTTGTGGTGGCCTGCCACCTCCAGCTCTTCTCCCAACGGCACCCGCTCGTCTTCACCGACCTTATCACCCTATGAACTCGTTGTCATCTGGCTCTGGCCACAGTGACTCAGAATTTAGTTTGAACGCAACAAAGAAAGTACTCAATTTTGATTCTGAATCTCTAGCCAGTAGCTTGCATGAAAATAAAGACCTATATAGAAACCCACCAACTATGCAAACTCAGGAATTTGTGTCTAAAGTTCAGAACTATCTGAGCCAGCACTTCCCCCAATATCCTGTTGTTTTACAAGATCAGAATAGGAATTCTCCAGCATTAGAGCAGCAATCTTCATATAGAGTATCAAATGTGAGTACACAATACTGGAGAACGAAACACTTTTAGTTAAGTCAGTTTTAAGAAAAGGAATACTGTTTATTTAACTTTTTTGTGCTGTAAGCTGTAAATTACTTTTCTTTCATCTAAAAACAAAGGACAAATACCTTCTGTACAGTAGTTTAACATGTTAGCTATATTTTAATTATTTGCTTAAGATAAACAACAGAGTTTGCTTTTGCTTTTTTTTTTGGTTTCAATTCTATTTGTATAGATTACATATATTCTCCCATATTCTAAAATATGTACATGTATTATTAAAAGAAATTGTAAATGTTTATATTTTTAAATAAATGTAAAGTTTGTATATGCAAATATCTCGATTCTCAGATAGTATTTATTAAATTTTTAAAAATAAAAGATATTCATTTTGCATTTAATAATGCTTTAAAAAGAATAATTTTACACTGTGTGTAAAAACTATGCAATAAAAATCCATTATCTTAATCTCACTTCTCCTTTGTTTTTTAAGTTGTCAAACTCAGTAGAGGGAGAAATGAAGATCTCACGACATGGACCTAACCAGTTGGATGGGGCCAGGCCATCAATTTCAGCAGAGTCCAACAAACCACTGTCTTTCAGCATGGATAAAAAGTGTGTCAGGCCTTCAGGCTCAGAGGATGTCGCTCCATTTAACACTGAACGCCTGTCACCTTGCCGTCAAGAACTTCCTAATGTGGTGGTATGTACATATTGTTTTTACCGTTAGAGACTGATGTTGAAATCAACTTGTTTATTCAATACAGCACTGATTAGAGGGATTAGATATCATTTTTTAAATGAAATGGTTACTTAAAGTGAACTGCCTTTGCTTATTAATCATTCAATTTTTTTTTTTTTAATCTAGTTTCATATTCTACAAAATCATGATGTGTGCTTAGAGTTTGTTAAACAGACAAAGTCGGGATTAAAAGCAATGGTTTCTAAAGTAATGGCAATTTCAAGTGACGGCTTGAAGGTAAAGTTTTCAATAACTTAGCCGTATCATTTTATTTGTTTACTTATTTTTTTAATAAGGTAATAGTTTTTATTGAGCATTACTGCAGATATCTTTTATAAATTGGTATTTTATACAAAGCTGCTCTGGTTATTTCCCTCCAGGTAAAATTGTACAAACCAGCAGGTGGTAAAGCTGTTCCTCTATCTGACAAGCCACCCCCTGAACCTCAGAACTGTGAAACTTACATCTATCCTGATATGCCCAAAGAATATATTGAAAAATATCGCTATGCTGCGAGGTAAATGTGAATTTTCCTTATCATGCAATGTGTGATAAAAATGTTCCTTTTCACAAAGTTAAATATTTTTAAAACTTAAATTAAGAAAAGCTGTGTATATTTTTTATTATTCTGTTTCACAAAATAAAATGTTTCTTTCACAAGTGCTGAAGAAAAACCTCTTTTTCCTATTACATGGATCAGATTATTTTTTATTATCTGATATTTAAGTCAGTGTGGACAATAAAAATATCAACAGCTGTTTAACACCATTCACGAACTATAACCCTTTCATTAAAAAAAAAATTTCATTATTCAATTCCGTTCAGGCTAATCACTGCTAAATGTATTCAACTTGATTTCAACGAAAGTCTCGAATATTAAAACCACTGCACATATTTGTTTATTGTACATTTCAAGATCTGTGTGTGTTCTATTTATATTTACCTACACTGAATCGGTTGAAAATTTGAAGGAAAGTTCTGTTTAAAAAGAACCTTATGTTGGTAAAAAAAATTTTAAAAACATCAGAATTCTTGTATTGATATTTCTTTGTCCTCACTGACCACTATTCTGTAACATTGCAACTCTCAGCAGTCCATCTATTGCTATAAGGTTTTGAATTTGATTTCCATCCTTAGATCTGTGGCCGTGATCAGATCCAAAACACCCAAAGTCATCATGTACACAGAGAGGGCTAGATACATGTTGATGGACAATGCCCCCGAGCCTGATTTTTGGGTTGATTTCTATGACGGTAAGCTCAACATGCTTTGAGAGATTAGTCTTACCCAGCCTTCATACCTAACCTGGAGTTATCACTTAGCTCTTGAGATAACTGTAATGCTCATAAGGCTGAAACGATAAATATGATGGGGAAATTTTAGATATATATGTGAAAAAGCACTCTTTGTGGTTAGCATCTATTTCCTACTGCCAATAAATAGTACGTATGATTATTGCACATTCCAGTTAAATTAGAGCTAATTGTGAACATCCCATAAACAAGTGATTTTTTTCCCTATTTATTCAGGCTTTTTTCAGCTTATCCCAGTACTTGGGCCCCAATATTTGGTCCCCAGTACATGTAAAAGTTCCCTTAACCCCAACGGGCCATCGGGGCAGATGAAGTGTAGAATACATCTGTTTCTATAACCCCTGCATATGAAAGAGGTTGTGTGGTTAGTGCAACGCCCAGCCACCTTTACTTCCCCAACTTAAAGTCAGGTACCCGTTTAAAGCTGGGTGGACTTGTGGGACGACTTTGAAACACATTTCACCTGGAAAAATTTCACATGGTTCTCACCGAGGATCAAACCCAGGACTCTCAGGTCTACAGTCGAGTATCTACGCCACCCGTCCCACCCAGTACATGTATTTGGTCCTTTTTAATCAAAAGATTCTAACTAAGTAGTATTCCAGATACTACTTGTATAAATAATTGACACATTTTTGTTCTCAACTTTTTTTTAAAAATTAATTTTCTTGCATGGTTTTATTTAGTACATATTAAAATTATTTTTAATGAAACGATGAATAAATATGTAATCTACTCATTTAGCTAAATTAAGTTTCTTTGGCACACTGTATTAATACGTGTATTTAGATTTGTTTGATGTAGCCTATAATAAAACTAATGAAGTTTCTGTCTTATTTCTTCTCCATTAAATACTAATGTAGTTGCCATAACCCCTGGTGGCTATAATCACTATTAAATGAAACAATGTTTCTTTTACTAAATTCATGAGGAATTTTGTTTGTTGGTCTATCAATAATTTATCATTTGAATTGGTTATTTTCATTAAGTAAGCTACATGTTTATTTATTGTATTCACTTCAGATGTGAAGTTTCACTTAAGTGTTCAGAAAAAGGTTCTTAAGATAATAGAGAAAGACGGATTGTCGAGAGTCCTGGATGTCAAAGATGTTCCTACAAGACTGAGTGAAACAAGACTGGAAATGTGGGACCTGGTGCAGGAAGTAAGGAGACATTTATTCCTTTGTCGTTGTTTTTTTTTTTCCTCCTTCTGTTGTTAGCAGCTTTTTGATCTCTCTGCGTGAGCAGAAAATTTTCAGGCTTTTCCCAGGCACTTAAAGAACTAATAAAAAATATCAAATTAAGGTCCTGTTATTTTTTTTGTATACATATATTTTATTTGAATAAAAAAAAATTCACAAATTTATTATAATTATTTTTAGCATTACAAGTATTGTGTTGCTGCAGAAGAAAATCTGCTGGCACTGGAGTCATCTGTGTCTTCCAAAATTAACATTTTTCCTCTTTCGCTTGGAAGGTATTTGATGATTAGATAACTTATTCAGTGTGTGAATACATTTTTGTTTTAAAAATTTGGTTTTGTCTCACAGTGGTTGAAAAATAAAAGTAAATCACCTTATTTATTATGTATTGGTGTTTTTTTTTGTGACATATTTTTTCTAAATCTAGACCTCCCAAAAGAACCAGCGTCAACAGGAATGAATCTAACTGCGGCACTAAACTGGGAACTGGCGAAACCGTTGCTGATTCTTGCCCAAGCAAGTTTAAAACTCAGGTTAGTTGTTTAAAGAACAAATGTTGATACTGTTGATTAAAAGATTGATTGACTGCTCTGTTGCATAAGCTGCAGATAGATTGACTGCTCTCTGCATAAGATGCACTTGAAACAAGTGCATCTACTTGGTGACATTTTTTGAAAAGTAGATTCTGTTAATGTGGTTCAATATATATATATATAACATCTTGAAGCTTCATAAAAACGTACTTGTTATAACATTTTTGATTATAGCTGGAACTACATGTAGTATTTAAATCCTGTAATTTATTTTACATTTTGACTAACAGGAGAATATTCTGAATTATGCCACACTATCTCATTAAATGTAAACATCTCAGATCCAAGATAAGCATATTACAAGTGATGAAATGAAGTGGGTGAATTGAATTATTGTACTTAACATTAAAAGTACTCTTAAATATCCTCCACAGAAGACGCCCTTTGATGATACAATGCTCAGCACGGCCACAGCAAACATGACCCTTGAAAAGCTGGCAAGGGTGAGCTCCCCTCCTTCCTCCCTCACATCTTCTTCAGGCGGCAGTTGTGCTGCACTGAGGCTTCATTCTAAGCAGCAGCAGCAGCCTCTTACAGTGTTTGTGGCAGATGTGGGTTGGGCCACTCAGACTGGCAGCGGCAAGGTTACGGTTTGTTTTCAAGATGGAACCCAGCTGAGTGTTCGGCAGGCTGGGGCTAATATAATGTATACTGATGTTGACGGTCAAATATTCAGGTAAGGTCCGATTGCTTGTTGCTCTTCTTCCTCTTTAAATTTGTTTTGTCTGGCACTTACATTAAATGTACATATTACTTGAGTTTTTTGGTTTTTTTTTTTAATTTTGCTTTATGTAATGGTTAAAAAAAAAAAAAAAAAAAAGTAAAATTCCCATAGCCCTAATTGGCCATCGGGCCAGATGAAGTGTAGAATTCATCTGTTTCTATAACCTTTGCATATGAAATAACACCTGGAAAAATCCCATGGTTCTCACCGAGGATCGAACCCAAGACTCTCAGGTCGACAGTTATCTACACCACTGGGCCATACATATGTAATGGTGGGTTATCAGAAAAAAATATTTTGGGATTGTTTTTTAGGCTGACTATAGTCACATTTGTCATCATTCCTGCAATAATATATGTATGTGTTATTTCAGAGTTACCGGTTATTGTGTTTTCATCCTTACAGAAAAGAATCATTTCTTTTTTATGAAGCTTAACTTGTTTGTTTTTTTATTAATTTTTTTCTAATCTAGGTATGAGAAATCGCAAACAGTTCCTGAATTTGTCAAGACCAAATTAAGCAAACTGTCTTTTGTCTTGGAAACACTGCATAACAAATCCATGTTGCAATCGACTATGACATCTTCATCCTAGCGCAGCTTTTTTTTTTTTTTTTATTTTGTTGTTCTTTAGCATTAGCCACAAAGTGCCTTCAAGTTCAGGTTTCCGCATCATGGCATTTATTATGTGTTGTTGTTATTAAGCAATCCTATTATTTATTGTGATAGATTTTTATATTTTTTTAAAAACTAGTTTCATGTCGAAACAGCTGAAAACTCTTACGACTAAATTTTCACTGCCAATATTTACCTTGTATATTTTAATGTATATTTTTAATCTGATGAGTAAATTTTTAATTTCCATGTTCACATTTTTATGACTGATATTTATTTTTTTATTTACATTTAATTGTTGTTTTTTTTTTTGAGAAAATTGGTCTTCTTTTTGTTTTAGCTAATTTATTTTAAAATAATGCCTTCAGACGTCATCTTGATTGTTTTAATAATACATTTATTTCTGCACTTTGTAAGCAATATTTTAACTGTTTTTTTTCTTGCAGTGGTAAAAGCTAAATGAAAAGTACGCATCCCGTCTTTTTATCGACTACGTACTTTTATATTAGGTGTCAGAATGTTTTTTTTCATTTTGAAAAAGAAAGTGTGAAATTTTTTTAAAGTGTACTTTTGAACTGGGTTATATGTTTATGTAACAAATAATGGAAACTCACTAAGCTTGTCTCTTGTATATAACTTTGACTTGTTAACAGATGAAGTGCCATAGCCCTACCGAGGCAGCTGAATGTATAGTGTGTATATTTTAAAAAAAAAAAAACATTTGATTTGTCATGAATCAAATCATTATTATTTTTAATTTGCATGAAAATGTATATAACTTGTACAGATTTATTTTTTTTACTAGTAACATTTTTAAAAATTGTTTCTCAAAAATATTTTCTTTTAATATTCCAAAATAATATGCTAATTTTTTCATAGCCTGTTTTCGGGTTAATTTTAATAATGGGTTCAGGGCGAATTATTTACATTTTTTATTATTTAATTATTTATAATCAGTTATTGTCATAATGCTCAAAATAAGGAAGTAAAAAAAAAATATTGTACACATCTTGTAAAATAAGAATAGGAAATTAAAATTGTAAATTATGTTGCCAGTGCAATGTCATTTTTCATGTTAATAAAGTTTAGTTGCAAATTTAAATGTGATTTTTCATTCATAATTTTGTGTTATGTTGTTGTTACAAAGTTAAAAAAATGTGTTGTGAAATGGTCAAAAAAAACTTAGAAATGATGTATTGAAATGAGCACATTGGCAAAGCTGAACTATTTTTATTATTTAAAGTAGACTTACAGAGTTAAATATTTTCTACGCTGGTCAGTTTTTAAATACGTCTGCTACCACATTGCTGATAGCCTCTTTGCTATGATATATATATCAAGGGTAAGGGTAATATAAACCTGCATACAAGGTAACTGTAGTAATTTATTCCAGTGGCTACAATATCTAATGATTATTTTGGATATAGGCCTGTAAATTTGAGAATTTAAAAAAAAAACAACAGAGAATTAAAAAATTTTATTATTCTAAATTACAAGTATAAATATCATATAAAACAAGTTAGGAAATATGCAATAGAAAAACAAATGAAGTTTATATGCATTGATATAAATTACTCATAGAAAAATATTTTAAGTAATAATATAAATGGAGAAAAAAGAAACAATTTTATTGATACAGTTATGAAAAGTGCATATACTTTCAACAAAACCTACTTTTTATTAGTTGTAAATGAAAAAAAAATATTTAAAAAAATCATCTCAAAATTTGTGTTAACGTATTGTATGTTGAAAATACTGTACATAATGCTACAGCACTTAACTAGAATGTACAGATGAAGTCGAGTTCTGTAGCCAAAGCTATTCTACTGGATAGTGTGGCTGGTACACTCATTGATCTGTATCTATCACAATAAATGTTTTTATTAAAAATTAAACCTTTCACAAGACAGGCCCAAGCATACCATATCATATATAGTAAGTAGTAGTAAAGTTCCCTTAAGCCCCTAAGGGCTCATCGGGGCAACGAAGAGTAGAATGCATGTTTCAGTAACCTCAGCCTTTGTGGTTAGCAGAATGCCCAGCTGCCTTTACTAACCCAACTTATGCGCCTTTACTAACCCAACTTAAAGTCAGGTACCCATTTAAAGCTGGTTAGACTTGGGGATTTCCACCAGGACCTGAAAAAATCCCAAGGTTCTCATTATGGTTCAAACCCAGGACCCCTACGGTCGACAGTCGAGTGCTCTAAACAGCATGACCACCCCTCCCCCATGTCATATATATATATATATATATATACACCCAAGCATACCATGTCAGATATGTATACACAAAACACACACACAATACTTCATGTACACAAAACACACACATCACTAAAATAAAACAGTAACACCTAACTGGCCACATTTGGCAGTGGACTGTTTGACCGTAAATGAGATCCTTGCCACATGCCAAAGTCATGAAATAGCTCTCCTATGGAAATTATCAAAACAGCGGACAATCTCATAGGTCATAGGTTGCTTGTCAATAACCAAAGAAGTCATTTAACATTGGACGGTCAATAATGAGAGTTTCACATAACAAACATAAATATATTTCGTTGATGATTTATATTGAAAGATGCCAAGTAAATGTTTCAAATGTGTTAAGCCACAAATTCATTTCTTTCGTCTAACATTTTTTCAGTACATAAGGAAACATTCTCCCATAAAAGGATAGATTTAGCAATGAGGATGGAAGCTTTAAAAAAAAGCTAATTTTTGATGACAAGAATCCTTGCAAACATCATAGATATTGAAATGGATAAATTGAGAAATATTACTTTAATTTTCCTGTTATACTGTAATTTGTCAAATAGGCGGCTGGATTACAAAGTCAATAGTGAACTCTTAAGGGTACAGGGTAAAATCCCTGGTAATGCGAAAAAACATTCCCTTCTGACTTGGGGAGGAGATGGGCGCCACCAAGTCTACAAGCCCAGAAAGGTCAGTTGAAAGCACATCTGTTGATGTGTCCATTTGTTCGCCCAATGACCACATTGATTAAGGGAATAAAAAAAGGAGAAAAATGTGTCAATCACATAGCAGTATTGACAATAAAAAAATACAAGGCTCAATTTTGTTAACGAGAATGTTAATATTCATCATTTAATTAATGAAATATGATATCGTTGTATTTATGATAAAAAAAACATTTTCCTGTCAAAAAAGACAAAAAGTTTAAAAGCTATGAGATGGAAAGCTTATGATGATATCTTTTATCCCCGACATATTGCAAATATCTTCTCAGTCTAGTGCTAATGAACATCAATAGAAATTTCTCTGGCAAAAGTATTTCTCATCCCTGAGGATCATAATAGTTGCAATAAAAACTTGAACTAATTATGATTGATAAAAAAATATATAGATATTACAAGACATCTTTTAAAAGAATATAAAACATTATCACAAATAGATGGGAAAATATTACATTTTATAGTATAAATATCCAATGGACGGATTAGTTATCAGTTTGAAATATCACATTCATGTATCTATCTATGTTTATGAACATAAGTATTCTTAAGTTATTAATTTTTTTAATACGTAAGAATATTTTTTTTAATTTCTACCAGAGAATTGATAGAATTCAAGCATAGTGAGATATTTGATATATGCATGTATATATAAAATAAATAAGTTATCAATAAAAATGAACTAAAATTATTTAGTGTAATATAACAATTGATTAAAAATTTTTAGAATAAAAAATTATTATAGCATACATGATGATATTTGGTAATCAAATTATAAATCAAGCTAAATTGTCTTAAAAATATAAAATATAGATTTTTTTTAATATTGTTTTTAAAAATGTTTTTGTTTGATTATGGAAGACCGACTTTGGCTCTCTGATCCAGAAACCGAATGCCATATTTATCACTTGAATGTGATCCTTAGTGACAACGTCCATAGGTAAAAGGCGGGTGCTCCACAATGTTGGATAGACTATTAATACAAATTAGCGTTGATGGGAGGACTTTTCATCAGTAAGTCAATCACCATTGGTAATTTCTCTAATTTTAATTTGATTATCTCAGGAATGACGTCAGAGTTCTTGTACCTAACAAATTAAAAAATCAAATTTATATGTTGTATATTTATATGTATCGGCTGAGAAAATAAAAACATTTATAAGTAAGAAGAGTATCCAAGAAGATAACAATGAAAGTTCAATACATTTGAAGGAAAAGTGTTCTGAAAAAAAGAAAGAAAACAATATATCCAAACCTTTTCTGAGAGCCATCCTGATCTATATAAGTCATTGTTGCTTCCATGGATTTAATGCCAAGCTGTGTTCCATCGTTGTAAAGAATCCATACAGCACCAGTAGCAAAGAATGACGCCCAGCCTGTATAGGGTACAAACACCTGGCGAATGGGATCACATCCTGAGGATGGAGAGCTGCTGGGGCTGTCACTGTAGTAACTGGAGACAGACATATCCAAAGAGTTGTGAAGGTGAGGAGGACGGGTCAGGTCAACCCTGCATCTTTCAACCTCACTCATCAGGAATTGTTTCTGTGGTGACAAGGGAAGTAATGGCCCCTTGTTTGTCATCGAAAAACAACCTGAATCAGATTTATTGTGTTTCTCATCTAGTTTGATGCCTCCTCCTCTGTTGTGGCACCAACTTGTATTCCTAGAGCTGTTACTACTACTGCTAGCATAGCTGTTAATAGAATTTTGTTCTGAGCAGATGTTGCCAGCCATACTTCCAACTGGTTTATTTTCGGGCTTAATAATTTGGTCAGAAATCAACATCTGTTTGGCACTGGTCTGACAAGGATTGGCTTCTGTTGGAGAGGGCACACCAAATGACAAAGGCAAAGAGATGCCAAGTGATGCTCTCCTTGTAAAATTAGGTGCAGTAACTAATACTTTGGGGTCTTTTGAAGAATGAGCTCCTGAAAGTAAACTACTGGAAGAACTTAATGACATAGTTTCATTTAGGTATTTCGGATTGTGAATAGGCGGTTGATACTTTTGATCTTCCAAAGGTATATTTGATACCTGCTGGTTGTTGCTTTGTAATGGATCTGAAATTTCTGACTGTTGCAATCTTCTGCACAATTCAATTTCCTGTTGGTATGCATTTAAGGACTCAGCCATATTATTTGTAACTGCATAGGTTTCGGGAGTTTCAGTGCAAAATGACAGCTCTAATGAAGGAGTCAGAGGAACATCTGGTAGGTCGTGTCTGAAACAAGCTGGTGTGGGCAATGGTGAGGTAAAAGGTTCTACTGATGAACCTTCTGTAAATAAACTTCTTTTGACAGAATTTAATTTCTTCTCGTCTACCAGTGCCCCAAGAGTCAAGTTGTGTTTCGCTGTAACTTTGTGGCACTGACGATGTCGAGTTGAATCTGCACTGTAGCAATTAGGGTGAAAAGGTGGACAAGCTGGTTTCTTTGGTGTAAAATAATTTATTGACTGGTAATATGATGCTGCATTCGGAGGTGTCGTATCTAATACATGCTGAGGGAGATCTCTAGCACAGTTTAAGGTACAAGGTGGATGCATTAAAACATCAGTATTATTACATTGAACTAATACTAAATCATCAGAATTTGATTGGTTTTCATTGCAATTTAGGCAATGCTCAAAAATGTCTACATTTTTCCCCTTTCCTTCCATCTGCAAAACATGTATGTTATCTGGTGGCATACATTTAAAATGACAAGGATTTTTGGTCATCATTGATGCAGCTGGACACTGCACAGGACAACTAATCATTTCAGTATACAACGGTCTAATTGGCTCAAAGTCTTGATTTCCAGACTTTGATAGTGAAATATGATCACAGTTTTGACACTGCTGCACACTAAGTCTTTCATTTAAAGATGCTGGTACATCCACTGGCTGACCTTGAGGTCTGACCATGCACTGAAATCTCCTATGTGAAAACTGATTCTGATGTAATGCTGGACTACTGCAAGCAACTTGAGGTAGCTGCACATTTTTTTGTTGGATGTCACTGTTTTGAGTATCTGGAGGTTTGTAGTATAAGTTTTCTACCGACTGGTACAAAAATCTCTGAGCATCACTCGGTTGTGATGTCAACTTGAATGGTGCAGTTTTCCTTCATTTAAAAAACATGAAAAATAATAATTAGAGAATGAGGTGGTAATAATAATAATAAATAATTTGTATATATATATTTTTTAAGAGAGTTTTTTTTTTCTAATTGTTTATTGGATTAATACATATCACAACACCTTCAAAAACTAAAATGGTTTTGAAATATTAATGATTTAAAGTGGAACAGAATTTATACTTAGGCACAATTCACAATATTTTTTTTTAAATTCAATTTATTGAGTTTCTCAACTAGAGTTAGATCTCACCTATTTGTGTTTTAAAAAAAAAAAAAATGCCCAAACACAGGGAATGCATGCCAATAAAAGTGAATCAAAGACGTATAATTTAGGACAGTGATAACGATGTGGAATCATTACTAAAATGTATCAAACTGAGATAATCATTTATCACACTGTCTAGATTTTGACAAAAAAACAAAAAAACTCTACATACGTGCCAATGGACAGGGGGAATAATTCTTGTTTTGATTCTTTAGATTGTAGTCTGCCAACAGAGTCTTGAATGTCTAAGCACTGAAGATGGCACTTAAAAAAAAATACAATGAGCATGAATTACATTTAGAAAATACCTCTTTTCAGATAAATATAGATATCATTGGAAGAAAACATGTGAATCTTCCGTTATTTTATACAGATTTTAATAGTATCATTAGAAAATCTTTTAATATCTTGAATATAAGTTTGGAATTACAATAATTTATCTCAATAGTTCCTGTGACACGTAATCTTTTCATCTTATTTCAAATGTGTAATCACTTCTTTTTGTAGTTATGTTTCCACATTCTCAATATAGTATATGTTGCAATAGTTACTGAAGGACCATAGCCTATAACTACTACAAAGCAACAAATGTGACTTGCTTCCATTTCATACATGGACATGCACCGTGAGTATTTAAGGTCATAACCACATCAACACTAAACAAGCAGATGTTTTACCACAAAAAAATGTAAAATAAAATTTGCAGATGTCTTTTCATGATTAATAATGAAGCCAGATGCTATTATGGAAACAAATATTTGTGATTAAAAAATTAGATTTTAAGATTAGTAGACGATTAATTGACACAATTGGGCCACTCATTTTTCTAGCAACTTACTTTTTTCATATATTCCATTTTCTCTATTAATTTTGCTTTAACATGACTACTGGTGAGAGTTATATCAAAAGAAATACTGCTGCCGTCTGCTTCACTTATGGTTACTTTTGATTCAGTTAATAATATTGTAACACCTGAAACAATTATGGAGAATATAATTGAAATCATCTAAAAATGTTAATTTAAAGAAATACTGCAGTTTTGAAATAACTTTAAAAAAAAAAGTGTAAATAATAAGCATATCTGTTGATTGAAGAAAACGTCCAAGAAAAACTATATTTCAGTAGTAGTTTTAAAAAAATTCTCTGGAAAAAAATATTAAAACAGAATTAGGAGCAACATTTTTAGAGCGCTCTGTAGATAAACAATGGATGGATTTAGAAATTTTTAAAACATGTTTATTTAAGAGAAAATTTATAACTTTTATTAAACTTCATTCAATTTTACATCATTAAAAAGCATTTTTATCATGGTAAAATGCGCTATTTAGAAGAAACCTAGCATGGCCCTTTGAACCCCCAAAATTTGGCACAATATTTATGAAGCATTTTGTTTGCTGGGCCACAAAACCTATACAAAATACTAAAACCTGGTGGTTGAATAAAAATTATTACAAAATAGAAAAAAGTTTTTAACCATAAAAATCACACTTCCGTGCAAAATAGAACAAAATGCAACAACTGAGTTTTTGTACTCAAATGTGGTGTATTTATTTTATTTCATTTCTGAATCCTTCCCTTGCTAATCTATAGAGTATTCCATTTTTAATTTACCATCATTAAAAGATGCTTGAAAATTTTGAAATGGTAAGTTTTCCATTAGCATACATCTGGCCCTATCTGTCATCAGAACAACTTTTGCTGTCTTTGATTTAATAACATCTACAAATCTATGGATGAAACAAGCAAGATAGTAATTAAATAAAGGTTAAATGTGTTTCCATCTATTAATGCCATGCACAAACTATTCAATTACAGATTAATTACCCTTTGCCAAACAGTAACTGACCTTTACCTAACATTCATAGACTATTATGATCAATCCATTTAGATGAATTAGTTTTATGTTTATTTTTCTGTATTGCATTGACTCATTCACTATACTACTGAACTTGCAGTTAAATGTAAAAGTCAGTTCACAAAATGGGTTTATCAAATGCATTCTATTTACTTTGCACAATTATTTTTAAACAAAAATTACGGTCTACAGTGGATCAATATTTATACAGTTTTTCTCACTGATATTTATTTTTTTTCAATTTTATTTTTAAAAATTCAAATTTTAAAAAATCATACTTAAATGCATGCTGATACATTTTCCACTGTTTTTCAGGCATGTCTGGATATTTGAAAACTTTCTCCGGTTGGCTTGATACTGGGTTACCATCTATGGCTGCGACACCCTCTAAACTTTGATAAACTTCAACCTATTAAGAAAAATAGCTTTATCGATAAATCCTCAACATTTAACACATTTTAGGGTGCAAAAATAAATAAGAATAATTTTTAAAAAAATGCCAAATTCAGAATTATTATTTGCTCTCTTTGTCAACATTAGTTTTTTTTACAATACAATTCATGACAACTTTACATAAATGTTTGAAAATTATGATTTTTCATCCCATTACTTACATGTTTGCCGTCAGGTGAGACATGAAACAACTCTTTAGCTATTTCTGGACCATCCGGCTGGTTGTTAAGGTGGCCCAGGATTTCCAAGGAAACATGGCCACTGTCTAGTATAGTCATCTGATGTTAATAATTTAACAGAAATGTTACAATTTACTACTGAAGGAAAGCAATGAATACATATTTTATATTAATTTTTGGGTTCTACGATTTACCCCCCCCCACCTCCTCTCAGTTAATAATCTTTGGATTGATGTGAGAAGCTGAGCTGACCTGTTATATTTTTTTTTAATTAATGTATAGAATTGATCTTATTTAGATTTAAAAAAGAAAAAAATGTTAAAAAGATATATTCACACTTATGTAGAATATTTTCTATGTTTTTTAAATTACTTACTAGCACATGCTTATAAATGTCTACATATAAGGGTATTGTGATATGTACCATAATATATAAACACTTCAAAACTAATAAGTCATGAAACAACAACAACAAAGAGATATGAAGTGATTAATTCTGAAGCTCTTAGTGACCTAAAAATAGTTTTTACATGTAAAATTAAAAGTTAAAAGAAAGAAAATGTTTCTATGAATGATATCAGGTACATACATGTGTATTCCTTTGCATAAGTCAATGTATGTAAAATAGTTAATGAAATTTATGTCAGCAATGGTAGATTTATATGAAATAAAGCACCACACTTACAATTATTCTGTTTACACGCTGTCTGATAGGTTTCAATCTGGCTGTATTTATGAGGGGACATCTTGTGCAAGCGGATTCCATTGTGTTTGAACCCAAAATTGTTGGATCTGATGACTGTCTTCAACACTGCGTGATTCAATAAAAAAAAAGAAAAAGAAAACATGAAACAATTAGGTGATTGTTTTTTTCTTCAACATAGATATTATTGTTTCACCGTCTACTATTCAGATGTACTTCAATTAAGTGGAAAAGGAAAAATAGTTACATTGGTGTGCCATGGATTTGTTATAGTGTCTCTAGACAACTAACAACAAATGTGGTATAGATATTATTTTATGTTTAGTATCAAAGACATTCACATCATGGATGCTGAGCCCATCGTATGGATTGACACACAAGGCAACTATCTAAGGGGAACCTTTCAGTTAAAATTATTTTCACATTTAATGTGATAGAGGGCCCTGAATTTTCGACAAGGGTCTCTAACATTTCAAAGTCTCTACATCAAGCCTATGAATAGCTCAGATGGAAGATCCGTTTTGAGAACTGATAGACAATTAGGATTTCATGACGTATTTCTTACTTTATAATATATCTGCGTTCTTTTAAACTGCCAGTTACTACACGTCAGCTGCTGTCTCTGCTCCGTATACATTTGTGTGTATTCTCAGTTGTAAAATTTTAGTTACAAGATATCTGGGGGGGAAATGTAAATGAAAATATCTAACACGTGTGAAAGAAACAGAAAGAAAGATAATAAGCCAGGCATTAATTGTAAGCCATTTATCACATTTGATTCTTCCCAGATGCATGCAGTACATTTTCTCAGTATAAAGCAACTGATGCATATCTCCAAAATGCAGTCCACTAAATGTTTTTTTTTTTAAATAACCTTAGATTTTTGCTGCCAAAGCCTGCCCCTTACAGAGCTACCCTGATGTGTTCATGGATGCATTATGGCAACTAGGAAATGGTGTCGCGGCAACCTCAAACTTAACTGATAACTCATTAACTGTGTGTGATTTAAGGTGCCCCCCCCCCATCTTGGTGTTGATGGCCAGGTGCCCAAGATTAGCTGGCAGCAGCCCTGATGGTGTACCTTTTAGGATACTTGTGATTAATATGAAGTCCTACCCCCTGCCCTGTTATTTTAAACATCTTAAGCCATAGCATATATCTCTTACAACGCTACCCCCCCCCCCAATCTGTCTGTGGTCAGCCTTAAGGTTTGAACAGCGATCAGTACCAGCTTACTCAAACTGACCGACTTCAACAACCAACAAGCCATAGGAATAGCCAGCCACATGAATAGTTGACCAAGAGCATAGATGGGTTTAATGACTGTGAAGTAAAGAAAACAAGATACAATACAGCAGCAACTTCTGAGTCATGTGCTGTGCCTATGACTACACCGTCACCAAATCATTGCTTATACATGTTATTGCTATTGCGTAATGTCAATATTTTCACAAACAATAACAGGCAATTAGTTGTGATCGAAACAGTAAATGTACGATTGTTGGGGAATAGTACCTGTAAGTAGTGTAAGGTATGTAATTTCATTAATCAGAGCAAGTCCATTTCTGAACACTTCAGAAGAACAAAAAAAATAACCTTGCCTTAGACAAGTTGTAAATCTAAATGGTATAAAATGACATGATTAGGATTGTTAAGAAAAAAATCAAAATATTAACATTTCTAATAAAACAAGTATTTACCTTTAACCAAATTAAATGTCCTCATATTCGAAATTTATTAATATCCATGGCGAACGGTTTCATTTAAAATTAAAATCAACGCCCTGAACCAACATTTCCTCTCCCTCATTCCAATAACACACTAAATGCGGTAACACAGTCCTGCAAGTTTGAACGTATCCCTGTGCCAATAGTCTGGCACGACGACCCAGTAACGGCGAATCGAAGTTCTGATAAGCACAGAAAGAATGCGCATTGCTGGCTTGAAGCGATCGTCAATAAATCGATATCTTCTGCCCAACCTAGCAGACGACAAGCGGACTGTCTTTTTGTTTGATAAAGACAGCTGGGCGTTGACAGTCGGTGTTGGTGAAGATAAAACATTTTCGCACTTTATCACTCCCCTTGCTTTTTAGGAATATAATATTTATAAAGGGAAATAAAGTACCAATTCAGGCCAGCTTTAAAAAAAAATCACTTGTCCGATCAATAACATTGGTTTTTAGGAAGGGGACTGGAAGGAGGAGAGAAAGCAGGTGGGTAAAAGTTTGATTCGCTGTTCTTGTCGATCGTAAGCCTGTATTCTGGTTGAACATGGTTAGACTTGTTTTCAGATAATTTGATAGATTGGTGATAATGATATGACCGACTAAAAAATAAACGGCTAATTGGTTGGTGCATGTGTCTACTCTATTATGCTGTATTACATTTAATAATGTGTTCATCTATTGATATGTTTATTAAAAATTGTTTGGAGAATTCAACACTGGAAGCTTATTGATTCATGTTAAATGATACAATTACTATAGTATTATAATCAGAATTCATGAGAAATGTATATAAGCTGTAGGCATATTATTAACGCTAATATTAATTACATCATTTTTTTAAGAAGTAAGAATGAAACTTTGAAAAAAAAATTGAATTTGATGGCGTCACTAACAACTTGAAGGCAGGGGTTAAGAAAATATTGTGCCCTTACATACTAAAGGGTTTTTAATTGGGTTCTGTTCCGCCCCCCCCACCCCACCCCTCGATGTGCTCCCGTCCTTAAATCCGCCTCTGCTTGAAGGCCCTCCAGAAAAATGTCTGAGGAAACCCTTAAAGCCGATGGTATGCAGTAATTTTTATGGATAGGCAAACTACGCAGTCCCCCCCCCCCCCGGGCTCAACTGATTAAATGAGATCGTCCAATACACGTTCTTACCAAATCTGATGTTATAGGGGCTCAGACATTTACTTTTGCCCAGGGGCCCAAATCATTCCTTTCACATCTCCACCCCCCTTAGAACAAAAAAAAAATCTAAGAACGACTCTGACCATTGATAGGCCTATATGTCAGGGGTTTTATATTCGCTCCTGTTCATCACGCATTTAGGGATCGTTCACTTATTGTGTTTCGCCTTTAGGGGTGGAATGCCGAACTGGAACACGCAATGATACAAAATGTAAAAAAGCGTTACGCGGAGGTGGGGGGGGGGGGGGGTAAAATATGTGAATGGATCCTTTTCATGAATCCTTATGGGTCAAAACTGTGAAAACAGAGGCAACTCTACCAGGAGGGGCCCTCGGTGAGTTATATATGCGGGGCGTATTTTAGTTTTATTACAGAAGAGATAGTGGATACACACATTCCCATAATCACAGTATCAAGGTTCAATGTACGGGGGAAGATAGGCCCCAAGGAGGTCAAGGCAAATATTTGATCCTAAAACCGTAACTGGACTGGGGCGTTTACTCCCATCGACCCTCCCCCCCTTACTACCCTAAGGCGGGGGCATCACATAAGTTTCCACCCACTAAGACCACTACAGCCCTAAAGTACTTTTGGTAAGTCGCCGACCTCAAATGGTTGAAGGACTGCTCTTCATACACGTTGAGCTATAACATTTCTACATCTGGATATAGAACGGGAAATAACTGGAACACTGGCAGTTCAAATCAATCTTCCAGTACTTGGTGCCCTGGTCAATTATGGTAGCTCTCCAAAAAAAAAAAACTAGACTGCTTCAGTCTTCCTTTCCCTCCTCAGAGGATCGTATTTTGTTGAAAATGCATTAATTTATAAGCTTTCAGAACAGATTTACAAATTCGGTTGCCTTTCATCTGCTTCAATTACAAGCCATAACTTATATGCATGTAATGATTCTTCTAAAGTATAGCCTACCAGTATTATTTTCTTAATTATAAATCTAGTGCTGTTATATCTGCATTTCACTTGTAACAAACCGTTCTTATATAATCTTTTGTCAAGTAATTTGACACTACAGACAATAATAATCTTAAATTTAGTAGAAAAAAACAACCTGCACATAAAAAAACAAAACAGTAAAATTCCAATAACACTTTATTCTCCACAGCCCACACACAACAAAAGTTAAATGATGGAACATTACAATACAACTTTAATAATGACACCATCAACATTTTATTTACAATGCACTAAGACAACTCTTGTTCATGAAGGGAAGTAATATATATATATATATACACATGTATTTAAAACAAAAGATTCCACAGACTAACATGTGGCAAATAAAACCTGTAGTAATGGCTCAAAACAATAGACGAAAAAAATCAAATAAATATATGTACATCATTGATCATCAGCCAAATTACATTAAGAATACAGCCATAAGAAAGACAAAAATGTACCCTACTGCACAGGTCTAAATTGTCAGCATTAATTTAAAACTGAGTTTATAAAGAGCCATTCATCATGTTCCATGGTTTGGTTAAGTGGTCAGGTTCAAGACCCTGCTCATATCGCTCCCACATGCGCTCAAACAGGTTTTCCAGGTTGTTGGCATAAATGTTTGTGTTGAACAGAGGACTGGTGGTTCGGGCTTGCCAAACTTTAGCTTTCATTCCTTGCAAACTAAGGAAAAAAAAATAAAAACACAGCTTTTAAGATCCATTACAGTCATGAAATTCAAATTAGCTGCCAAGTAATTGGTGTACACTTACTAATGAGGATCTGTTCCTAGCCTGACAGATATCTTGACATATTCATCTCTTGAATTAGCTACAAGTTCTGGACAACCAAGGGAATGTAACTGACTGGATGCCACTCTAGATGCCAAGGTTTCAGCTGTGGGGGGAAAAATAAATAAATATAACAAACGCCAAAATGTTAACACTTTAAGAATCTAAAGGCTCAACCTTCCAGATATTTACCTGGTAAAGTAACCATGGGTGTACCAGCCCAAAGAACGTCCATACCAGTTGTGTGACCATTACACAGAGGTGTATCTAGACAAACATCAGCAACTTGACCACGTCTGACATGTTCTTCCTATAAATGGTAATTTCAATAAAACATTCAAGATCAAAATAAGTACTTAAAGTGGGCTCAAAACATTTCGAAAAAAAAAAAAAAAATGGATAAGCTCAATACTTTGTATTTTAATGTAATAAATTATCCAATTTCCACCTAATTAGTTGATTTTTGTTATGAAATAGAACAATCTTACCTTCGGTGCTACATTTGAGAAAATAATTCTGCCAGGAGACAAGCCATAACTCTGAGCAGTCTGGTGAATGTTAGTTTCACCAACAGCTGGGAAGCGAAGCAACCAAAGAACACTACTGGGTACTTGTTTTAGAATATCACACTATGGACAGGAAAAAAAAAAACATTTCTATAACTGCATATACTTAAGTAAAAAAAAGCATTGTTTCCAAAATAAGCATCTCTGTCAAGAGCTCTTAAAAAAATCAACCTCACATGATATGATCACTTACCCACATCTCTAGTGTGTTAGGGTCTATCTTGTATAGTTGGTTAAAGTTACAGTAAACTATTGCTTCGTCTGGAAGTCCATACTGTAGCCTAGATGATAAAATGACACAGCGAGGAATTTCTTCCCCTGTGGCAGATTTATTGTTTGTCTGAAAATAGCAGAAAAAAAACAAAAAGTTAGGCATTTAGTTGCTTCAACTAATTGTTGTCCACAACAGTTTCTTGAAGGTGTTGAACAGAACTTGCCTGATTTGTTGTGAGTCCATTCTGAATAATGATATTGTTGACCATTATTTGTGCTTGATTGGAAGCAATCATAGTCTGAAATGACTGGACAACATTTTGAGGCAGTTCAATAATTGTGTTTGTGACTGTGGCTGGGGTACCATCTGGTTGATCTGTTGTTGGACCTGGCAGTGCTGTGTACGTCACCTCCTAGACAAGGATACAAAAAAAACAAACTATCAAGCACCATCCACAGTGAATTAATACATGCCTAGTGAAATTAAAATATGTTACTATTTTTTTTAAATAGTTTAACCTTGCGTACCTCTATAGCTGTTGCTAAAGTCTTGATATGTTCCAAGTCCAATGCATTCAAATACATAACAGACTTGGTTGGCTGACCGCTATTATCTGTCACTCGCAAAATCAATCGATTCTGCATGTGAGGGAACATGTTCATGTGGTCACCAATAAAAAATGTATCTTTCATAAAGGCAAGTTTCTCAGAATACTGAGAAGCTAGTTCATAAGGTGAAGTTATTTTGTCTGTTATGATGTAGTCCATAAATGAAGCACCAGATGTCCCGGGATAACCTAACCACATTACCTGAAACAGACCAAAAATAATTAATGAAGGTAGTAATAATGCACACTGTAAAATGTTAAGTTTTTTTTTTGGCTTTTCAAGATGCCATATAAATTTTAATCAAACATGACTCAGGCGGCTTACTTGAACTGGGGCAGGCTGAAGAGCAAATAGTTCATTTCTGGCACCTTTGGTGTAGCCATTCATGTTGACTAAAATGTCAATACCATCAGCATGAATTTTATCTGCAGCTTTACCATTGCAAGGTATTTTAGACAAATCAATAAAATGTTCAGCTTCCTGAGATATTTTTTGCCTGAAGGTCGTGCTATCATCTGGGCTCAAGGAGTAACAGAAGATCTAAAAAACAAGAAATGTTCCCAAAATTAATATACAAGAATTAAAAATATTAATTCAGGGTAAGAAAATGAAACAAATTACTAGGTCATGTAACAGCTAAAATTAAGAGTTAACATGAAAATTCCTGCATTTTCTTAGGGGTTGTTCTGATCATTGATGATCAATCCACATTTAATCTAAATTATTCAGCCAATGCTGTTTTCAAAAGTAACTAAACTGAACCAAAACCTGCAAATTTTCTGATTTTTTAATCTCTGAAGTAATACCATTTATGTAAAATTTAGGCATTGCTGTAAAATATCTTAAGGCATAATTTTTTAACACATTAATGGCAGCTCTATTAAAATAGATCAATGAAAAAACTGTAAGCAGAAATTACGAACCTAAAGGAAACCTTTAGGTTATATGCTGATCTGCTAGTTTACTGTAGCATTTTTTCAAATCAACTTGGCTATTTTATTCCAAGCTGGTCTGCAAAATGCTAGTTAAAAGCCAAAACGCAAAAGAAAATGCTCACCTCCACTCTACTTTTATCATGGTGACCTGGGATACTCTGCATTAAATGTGAAGTTGGGTGGTTTCCAAAATCAGAACTAACATATCCTATACGCAACCGGCCACCAGTGGCGCACCGCTCTTTCTGGTGATGGTATGGGGGCTTGTGGAGAACATTGATTTTCTCCAGGCAGAGACTGGCATGACGAGCTGCAATGGATTTTCTCATTGAATGGGTCAGTGGATACAGCATGCTGTGATGAGGGTGCACGGAGGGTAATCTGTTCTTCTCTAGCTGATCATTGACAATCTGCACAAGACGTTTCATCCGGCTAGGGTAATCTGTCCAATCACAAACAATCTGCGAGCGAAAAGATTAAATTTTGCCCAACTTGAACTAAATGTATTTATTTAATTGTTATCTAATATTTTCATAGCACCATAAAAAAAAAAACTACTGCAGCATAAAATGAAAAAAATATATAAAAGGTTAAATAATGACTGCATACCTGTAAACAATGGGCGAGATTGCAATAAGCATCTGGAAAATCTGGCTTTAATTTCAAAGCAGTTCTATAGGAAGCTATTGCTTCAGGTATATTGCCAGAGTCCTTTTTTAAAAAACAAAAAATGTATCTTTTGTGTAAAACAAATTTCTGGTAACATGATTAAAGCTTAATATACAGCAAACACAAAACGGTAAGGAAAAACACCTTGTGTATTGAAGCTAGGTTACTATGGGCATCTGCAAATGCTGGGTTGATCTGAATGGCTCTAGTGTAACACTGTAGAGCTCCTTGTATATCTTGCATCTCTTTTAATGTGTTTCCCATGTTAGAGTAAGCATCTGCAAAAGTTGGTGATATCCTGAAATAAAATACAAACAAGTAAGACACAGAGTTGGAGGGGGGGGGGGGGTGCAAACATTTTTGACAAATTAAAAAATATAAAACTTGCCTTATGGCCTCTTTGTAATGCATTAGTGCCTCATGTAATTTCCCCTGTTGTTGCAAAACACTTGCCAAATTTGAATGGGCAACAGCAAATTCTGGGTAAACCTGAGAGGTTATATATAGATTACATTAGCCTTGTCCTCAAATCCAATAATTATGCTGCTATTAAGGATGGTTTAAATGAACTATTGTAAGATACCTCCAAAGCTTTCAGATAGAGCTTGACAGCTTCCTCAGTATTGCCCTGCTCTCTCTTGATATTGGCAAGGTTGTTTAAAGAATCAGCATGTGTGGGACTTAAACGCAATGCAGTATTGTAACAGTCCTCTGCCTCTTTGACCTAAAGTTATAAAGCATCCTTTAAGTACATGAACGAGTAAATGTCTTGTAAGATAGAAAATACAAAGTACATTATTAGTTAGTGCGTAATTAACAAGTATTGCTATTCATACCTGTCCTTTTTCCTTCAGAGCATTTGCTAGATTACAGTAAGCATCAGGAAAATTGGGCTGGAGTTCTATGGCTCTTTTGTATGTGTCAATGGCCAAGTCTATCAAGCCCTGTTCATAGTAAACACATGCCAGGTTACCATGAACAACAGCATGGTTTGGACTTAAATTTAATGCTCTCAAGTATGCTGCTACTGATCTGAAAAACAAATAGCCTGATATAGTGACAAATAGAATTTAAGTTTTAATTCACCGCAATTTTATAAAATACAACAAAAGTACCTGTCAAATATCCTGGCTTCTTTCAAAACATTGCCGAGATTGATGTATGCATCAAGAAAATTTGGATCTAAAGCCACGGCCTAGAGAATAAAAATACAAATAAGTGAAAAAAAAAAATTCACATGAGTTATCTTTAGCTTTAAAGGAATAATGTGAAAGTTTTACCTTTTCAAAATGGTGAATAGCCAGCCAAATCTCTCCTTGTGCATTAAAGACACAGCCCAAGTTACTCCAAGCAACTGCAAAATTCGGACAAGTTTCGATGGCTTTTAAATAACAAGCCTGAAACCGGGAGTGGGAGAAGACCAGAAAAAAATATTACAGATATGACTGTTTTAAAATATGTATTCGAATCATTTGCTGCTGCTGCCACTGCTGCTAAGCTGCCTCGCTGCTGCTATGCATGCTAGTTACGCCAAATGCAACGCCTATGCAAGTAAATTGTTGAGCCTACGCTTCTGCAGGTGACAAAAAGAAACCTAAAGGGTGACCAGTGATTAATTCATGCAACCTTTAGGTTTCTTAAAGCTAGCAATAAACACCCTGCCCTTTATAAACAGCATTTAATTTTGTATTCAAGAGAAAAATGTTTTTGTAAAAGGGGCAAGGCTCGCGCAGAGTGCAATGCTGGCGCGCAATTTCAGGCTGTTTTAAATGTTCTGTTTTGTTTGTTGTGTGCTTTTCAGTGCGCCAAAGCTGCAGCAACAACCATACCTGATTTATATCAGCTGATTCTAGTGCATCTAGTAACTTCAAGAAAGAAAAAGAAAAATGTGTTTTACAAAAAATGTGTTAACTCCTAGTACATCCTGATGCCCTTACCTGCAGTAATATATTCATTGAAATGAGACTTCTTATGGGGGATATTGTGAACTTTCTAATGAAAGGACTAGCAAAACAAAACAGCACAATACAATACCTTGAAGATTTTAAAAAATCATATATGCATATAATCATACCGAGCATTTTAGATCCAGCACTGTCAATATTTATTCCACTGCAACAACTCTGTGGAGGCATTGTCGAACATGAAGTATGGACCAGCCATCTATTTATAAACCAAAAATTGAAAAGTAGATTCATTAGCTTCTGTTGTAACTTTAATAGCAACTACCGATTATAAACCCATTTGACTTTTTTTCTTCTACTTATTAATTTTACAACATTTTGAGCATCAAAAAAAAAACAAATGAAATAACTGACAAAAGCATCCCCAAATAGTATCACGAGCTCAAAATCAAACTTCCATATAACAGTGTAAAGCCAAAAGTTTACAGACAAAATAATTTTGAGCTCAGCTGATATAAGACAGCTGTGAAATAAAAGCATCACTTTTGTAAAAAGTAGGACAAGCCGGCTGAAACCAAATAAAAAAAAAACATGGTGCCAAACTTTTTTTTTCAATCAACAGATAATAACTGTCTCATTTTTAAACAAATCAAGTTTTTTTTATTGCTTTTTTATTGAACACATTACTTCCAAATTATTTTTAATAAAGAGTCAAAAAGGTTGGCAGTTAAAACTCAAAAAGTGGGCAGGTGGGGAATCAAATAGCATCAGCTGCCAGTTCATCTTCTGTAATCACTTAATGAAGCAAACTGTTCATGGACTGAATAATATTGACCGTCATACAGAAATTAAGATCAATGGTATATTTAAAAAATTACTCCAATATAATGCAGCTATTACCCCTTTTATCTCCTGATCACGTTAAAAAATGTATCCTCCTGTCTTTTTTAAAAACATATATTTAAGACTCAGCCCATTTTCAAGTACTTGGTTCCCAGATGAGTAAATACTGCATTATACCAGTTAGTGTTTCCAAAATAAATTGTATAATATACAGAGCACCGTAACTTTCTATTTGTAACATTTACACATTTTAGAAAGTGAAGTCACTTAAAAAACAGTTTGCTTATGTGCCAAAATTAAACAAATATTATTAGCAGATTTGGGAATGCTTAAGTTACCAGTCAATCATTTCAGAAAACAAACATTAAATCAAACAAGGTGACCTTACTTTTGCCTCATCCAAACGGCCAAGAGCTTTCAACAGATTTCCCAAATCACTTCTTACACAGTATAGATCCTGTAAAGAAAATAAATTTATAATTATGCCAGTGAAATAATTAAAAGTATTTAAAAAGCTTAGTAAATAATTTTATGATGACCTTTGGCACTAAAAAAAACTTACAGGATTGTACTGCAATGCTGTGACATATGCCTGGACAGCCTGTTCCATGTCGCCAGCGGCAACCAAAGCAGCAGCTAAGTTTATATAACCATCTATAAAATCTGGCTTTAGTCGAACTGCATGACGGTAGTTTTCTAAAGCTTCAGCCAGCTGGTTGCGCTCTTTGAAAACATTACCTAAATTGGAATATGCTTCTGCCAGCATAGGATTCTGTTTAATAGCCAACTGGCTGAAGTAAGCAGACCTGTAACAGAAAAAAAATCAGTTCAATAAAAAAAAAATTGAGTAGTTTAAATTTTAACAGAGGTATTACACTGAATGGTAAATAAAACAATGTTAACTCCTTTCCTCAGAGGAACTTACAGGACTTCACTGCTGAATTGAAAGTCAACTGCCTTCTAGAAGGCATGTTGTGCAGCCAGCAGTCACTTGAGTGCAGCTGTCTGGTATCCATTTAAAGCAGTTTGGATTTTAGAAATGTCATTTGGATAGTATTAACTAGAAAACTCAACATTAAAATTTTAACTACCCGGGAATCAAAAGTCGGCAGACATTCTGATCACTCACTGACACTGATATCCTGACCCTATGCCTTTATGAAGTTAGTGAGTTGTAAATACTGGTTAAGTTATTTATTTCTGTAAAAAAAAAATGTTTACCTTTCTAGTCTTCTACATTGAAAATGTATAGAGCTGAGCAGCAAAAGAACTCCTGTGTTGTCAGGCTCTTGATGCCAAAGCTGCATACAATGTTGTTCAGAACGCTCATAGTCCCCTGCTTGATATTCTCTATGAGCTAACTCTGCTAGCCCTGAAAATTTTAAAAAAAAAAAAAAATTGTCTGAACAATCATATTATGATATTTTAAGTTATTATTATAGAATATTTTTTAACAAAGTTATAAATGTCTTATTTAATGGACAGCGATTGGAGACAAAGATTTTGCACTTCGTGTCAATGTAAATTAGCATATCTCTCTTCATAAATTTCTATAGCAAACGGTTTAAGTGACCAAAAACAGAATTCTTTCATACATGATTAAAATTATATAATTACCAGTGTTGTCGAGCTGAGCCATAGGCATCTTTGCTTGAGTTTTGTCGGTCTCACCAAAATGGTGCCACGATTCACGCCACTTTTGGGCAATACACAAAGAAAAGGTCAAGTAATTCAGAAATTCTAATTACTGACCCAATTGAGGTCGAATAACAGAACGATATTTATAAAACCTAATTCGAAGATGATTCCACTAATTTAGCACAAACGTTGGGATATTTTGTTGTTTTATTTATCGGCCTAAATCGTTTTATACCACAGTGAAAACTGATGTCTAGCTTTCACAAGTTAACACGGTAACAAGAAAGGAAATGATACGTCAATGGTCACGTGCTCTAAATTAGCATAAATTATCAGTCATTTTACTAAAATTAGACACGTAACTTTAAATCTGATAAGTATTCAATATATTTGATTCAGCGTTTATTTTAAATATCATAATTATGGATTAATTATAAAAATCACACGATGAGTACAACAAATTTAGTGTTTGCGCAAGACGTGGAACAGCCGTCTTTTACGTCATGACCCACATTTTTTATGGATCTTCCAATGACCTAATGGAAAATTTTGGGTGTGAATCCAAGTATCCCTAATTCCCCATCGTATGTCATTGTTTTTGTTAAAGCTTTGGTCCTATTTTATATATATATATATATATATATATATATATATATATATATATATTCCGCTGCGAAGTTGAGAAACTTAGGTATATACGTCTAAATGACACTGTTCCATCTAATTCCTTATACTGTCGTAGATATATAATAATAATATTCTAGCAAAGTAAACATTCCACTCAAAGTCTTGAATATTGCATGGAAATATTTATAGCAAAATAATTCGATAATGTGCAACAACACTTCGAATTAGCACACCTACAGTTCATGGTATAATTGGTTGATACATAAAAGAACGGAAGATGATATGATGTATATATATATATATGATATGATGGGGCTGTTAAAATATAATAAAACAATTTAGAAGCTATGCCTCATTGATATACACACTTTTCCCTTGAAAGTGATTAGAGCAATGAAATAAACGAGTAAAACATTGTATGCCAAACAATGATTTTATCATATTCTGCACCCTTCGACAGATAGATTGGCAGGCCCGTAGCCAGGTCAAAATCAGCAGGGGGGCACCAATACCCAGCAAGGGGGGCACCTTTACTTTTTCTTTATTTTTTTCTCTTTTCTTCTTTTTTCAGCGGGGGGGGGGCGCTCCACGCCTTGGCTACGGGGCTGTAGATTGGGAAGATTGATAAAGGGGAAAGAGAGAGAAAGGGGGGGGGGGCTCTTGCATCTTGGTAGTTATTTTTTTTTATTATTCCGTGATTTACATGCCGATCGCGGTCAGCACGCATTTTATACCCCCTCCCACAATAATGAATGATGGCTGTCAAATACAATATAAGTCAATCAAATTGGGATGGGGCGGAGGTGAGTGGAATGTGTAAGATGCCAAACTAATGTTACATCATTATTTTTGAATGAATTTCTGCAAAGATGACAATAGTGTCAGACTTAGCAGGCTTATATATATATATATATATATATATATATATATATATATATATATATATATATATATATACATATATATATATATATATATATATACATATATATATATATATATATATATATATATATATATATATATATATAAATGTTATTTTTGCCGGTATAAAAACACTCTATTATTAAATATTCTAAATTCATTTTAAACTTTTCCAATCGATCTGAATTTTTTTCGGTTTCTTTTTTTTTCTCCTAAAATGTTAGCACAGAGATCACTTTAGAACGAATAGGCCTAAAACTTAATTTTACATTTTTTTTTTCAAAAATACATAATTACTTTTTGATGAATGTGTTTTTTTTATCTCGTATTTCTTTTTTTTTTTTAAATTTAATACATTTAATAAAAAAAATCAGATAAATTAAATTTTAAGAGGTGGCATGCAAGCTATTATTGTATAAGGGGTGATAGCTACCAGTCTTCTATTACTTAAACACTAACTCAATTTTTATTGAATAATTAAGTTTAAATATATTAAACCCACTTCAGAAAAAAATCTGTACATTGTATAAATAACTTTTTTTTTCATAGGCATTATTAGGCTTTAATTTTGTAGAGAAGTCTAAACCTGCACAATTAACATGAGTCATTAAAAAAAAAATACAAGCGACTTATTAAACACAAAGTAATTGTAATGTCGTGCATGAGTCATGACATTTTTCTTTTGTCAATATAATTTCACAACCAACATTTTACAGATGCATTATAAAAACGAAACACCCAGACAATTAAAGAATGCAGTTTTAACGAAGCGATTTGTGTGGGCTACATTTTATACACAGAGGTGTAAAATTTAGTCACTTTTAAAAATGTTACATGTATGTATTAGAAATTTTTTTCATAGTGAATTACAAAATTCACAAAAATAACTAAACAAAAAAAAATGGCTGAAATATCTGGCTAGCTGGTAGTAAGCCATCAATGATATGGCGGCGTCCTCAATTTAAAGTTATTTGTTGATGCATTAATAATCAAAAGGATTCAAAGCTGTCTTGATGTGTAATCTATTTAACATTGGCCTATAAATTGTTTAAATTGAAACACATTGTTAAGGCAGTAAACACAAATAGTAAGTTTTTTTATCATTATTTAAAAGTTATTTTTAAAATGTTAAAAACATTTATTGTTAAAACACAAACACAACAGGGACAGATGGGGTGCACACTTCGTTTTGTAGCCACGACAAGAATGAAGGATTGTGTGGCTTTAACATCATGCTCAATCCGCCTTGCCTTATGCAACCTTTTGTCAGGTACCTAGTTTTAAGCTGGGTGGACTTGGGAACTTCAGGACCTGTTGAAAATTCCGAGCACTTGCCTGATTTCGAACCTGGGGCATTCAACACCAGCGCTCCTATATGAATGTGCTTGGTGTGCCTTGATTAGGTGCTAGGTATGCAGTGTCAGAAACATATTATTAATGGTTTATGTAAAATTTATCAGGATAGGTTTTTTTTTTTTTGGATGAATACATTGCTTTAAGAAATATTAGGTCATAGGAATTTTTTTTACAAATCAAAAAGATCAGTGGAAAAAGAAATATAATGAAGATGTCATTCATTATGGGTTTGAATGGTCTGGTTATGAAGGTTATCTAGAAGTATGTATGTTAATTTCTTTATAGAGAACTTTGGTAATCAAGCCAAGTTCCAATGATTTGGCACTTACATTCAAAATGAGGGACGGATGGCCGATGGATGTAGAGCACTCGACTGTTGAGCTGAGAGTCCTGGGTTCGATCCTCTGTGAGAATCAAGCAGATTTTTCTAGGTCATGGTGAAAGTTGGTAAAAATGTCCCTCAAAATCACTCAGCTTTAAACGGGCATGACTAAAGTTGGGAAAGTAAAGGCTGGGCCTAGTGCTAACCAGACAGTCCATTTAAATGCAGAGGTTACAGAAACAGATGAATTCTATACTTCATCTGCCTTGATTGCCGTTTAGGGCTAAGGTAACTATTGTTCAATAAAACATATCAGAAATGATTAAAAATACTTTGAGCGAATCAGAAAAAAAAAGAATCACAAAAAAGCTTATGAATTAAATGTCACAGTGTATGTGTGTGAAGTCCCTGTAAGGATGAGATGAAATCCCTTAGATCCTATAAACCACTAATGGGACGGTTTTTATGGTGCCCTTCTTTCATCCCCACCATAGCCGATAGTGCAATGACCATGGCGGCACCACAGGAGATATAGCGGTCGACTTTAAGCCATGCCCTGAAAAATTACCTAGGTCCTCACCAGGTACCCTCAGGTCGACAGTCGAGCGCTTTACTGCACGACCATCCGTCCCCCTTAACCGTCGCAGTCTCGGAAGAAGATTTAGATGGTAGTTACTATGTTATCAAGCCCTTAGCACAGCAGATGATAAAAAACAAGAACAACAACAACAACTTAAGTTTGTTTAAAACTGGAAATTGTACAACCGATGCTTGAAAAAAAAGGCTGCCATGAAAGTTGTCAAAGTTCCTCTGTCTGTTAAAAAAAAAGTTAAGTTTCTTTAGCCCTAATGGGGCCATCAGGGCAGATGAAGTGTAGAATTCATCTGTTTCTATAACTTCGGCATATGAAGGGATTGTGTGGTGAGCACGACGCCCAGCAGCCTTTACTTTCCCCAACTTAAGTCAGGTAACCATTTAAAGCTGGGTGGACTTGTGGGACGGACTTTTGCACCAAAATTCACCTGGAAAAATTCCATGGATCTCTCCGAGGATCAAACCCAGGACCCTCAGGCTTATTTGGTGCCACAAAAAAGTCATTTCATTTAACAACCATTGGTACAAGAAAACAACAATAAAATGGTATAAAACTGTGCCTTACTAGTTCTTTTAAAAGAAAGTTTCATTAGGGCCATTGAGGCAGATGAAATGAATAATTCATCTGTTTCTATTGCCACGGCATAAAAAGGGATTGTGTGGCTAGTGCAATACCCAGCAGCCTTCACTCCCCCCCAACCAGTGGCGCAACCAGCACAAAATGCTGGGGGGGGGGGCTCACATATAGAAAAAAATACTGGGGGGGGGCCTCACATATAGAAAAAAGACAGTTTGACAGTCTTTTTGGTAACTTTATATAGTAAAATATGTATTGATGATTTGGTCGGGGGGGGGGCTCAATGCCCCCCTTTAGTCTCCACTGCCCCCAACTTAAAGCTATTTGCACTAATACTTTAGCTTATTTAACACTT